>CM072814.1:18984126-19584126 GCA_036937905.1 Salvia rosmarinus
GAAGCTGATGACATAATAACAGCCCTTGAAGAAGAAATGGAGGTCCTAATGAAGGAGAATGATGAATCTGCCAGTCTGTTGGCCGCATACGCTGACCGTCTAGAGTAGATGGACTGCTCCCATGCCACGCTAAACAAAACTATCAGCGACCTCTCGATCTCCCTCTAGGCTGTTCTTGATTATGCTAAAAAGAAGAAAGAGATAAAGGAGGATGTTGCTGATGAAGCAACGAAGCAGACAGCGGAAGAGACGACGATAGAGCTTGCACAACAGTTGGCTGAGGAAGAAATTGAAGAGACGGCTGCTAAAGAGCACCTAAGTAAGAAGGTTGTTGTCCTAGCTAAGAGAAAGGAAAGATTGTTGCCCCATCTGACCAGCCAACTATTGAAGTTACAGAAGATATATACCTTACTGTTTTCCATGCCAGAATTTGTTCAAAATGCTGGGAGAATCGGCTCAACTGGCCACATGGAGTAAGATGCAGCAAATTGGTGCTGAAAAACTGATGGGAGAACTTCCAGAGAGCGTCAGCTGCTAAAGATAAGAGAAAGAAAACTATCAGTAAGAGGAGTGCGTCTACTAGCTTCCAGATGAGATGTTTACTGAAACCCAAAGATGCAGGAGCCAGGTCCAGGACTGACAAATAGGTCCCTGCTGAGCTGAATGATAGATAAGAGCAGTTGAAAATGGAACTCGTCATGTAGTACTACTACTTGATGGATCTCCCTGAAGCACCTGAAGTCACAACCGATGGTTTCAGAAACTTGTTGTTGGAGTACAAAGATAAACCTCTTATTGACAAGTTTGTCAATTATGCAGTTAAGCAGCATGTCACCATAACTGCCATTCCAAAGAAAGTTGTGCCACCGCCGATGAGAGGTAACTTCGTAGGCCAAGACCAAATGGAACAAGAATCCCTGATAGTTACCGAACTGATTAAGATTGATCAGTATAGCAGCCAGTGGAATTCCAGAGGCTAGTTATGAGAGTTTTGCAATGTATGGACAACTGACTGACGAAGAGAGGATGAGGCAGAGAAGAATGTGAACTGGTCAGATAAGCTTTAATAGTCTTGTATAAGATTGACGTAGATATGTTTCAAACTAATGTATCTCGTAATCTCAACATTCTTTCTTCTATAGAACTAACCAAGTTCATCCTGACAACAATGACTCTTTATTTAGGCTACATACTTGCTTTAAACCTTATTATACAGAACTAACCATGTTTTGCATAGAAGTATGATCACAGTAAAGGAAAATCAAGTCCACCTGCTGAAACTAGTTATCTATCTTTCTGGTTTGTTTTCAATATAATCGCATAAGGTTTTGGCATTATCAAAAAAGGGAAAATTATTGGAAAAATTTCTAACTATTGGGAATAAGTATAACTTAACTGTGTGCTTTGATTAGATCATAAAACCTCTGATTACTACCCTGCTGTTGTAACTAATATTGCTGACTTGTTTTAGAGTTAGACATTTTTGTTATAGGTTTCAACAGTAGAACTACCAGCTTGAACAGGCCTAAAACTGAAGGAGTTCAAGCAGTACTGAAGCTAGCCATACTGATAGGAGTATCAGTATCAATGCAACTGATAGAAGCTCAGCTGAAGGATCACGTACTGAAGACGGAAGACTGACTGAAGGCCAACTAAAGTCTGAAGATTGAAGTATATAGATGCTGATGACAAGAGCTGCTGGAGTAATATCGAAGACTGAAAACTGACGTTGAGAGTCTGAAGACTGAAGATTGGAGACTAAGACTCATCTCTGAAGAGATGGAGTCTCATATGACTAACTGTCATATCAAGCAGCTGACTGCCTTTGGTATAAGTCAAAGTTGACAGCTAGAAGTTAAAGTTGTTGACTGAAAGTCAAAGCTGCTCATCAATAGTCAAAGTTGCTGACAAGTAATCAAAGCTGGAGAAACGAAATCAAAGATGAATATTTCTACGTTAAGCTAAAAGCATCTAGCTAACTCAGATTCTCAAACTAACAAAAGACGAGAGTCTGGTGATAAAAGATGGAGTAGTCTCGACTGACCCAACCTGAAGTCAACTGCTACCCTCGGACCGACCAAACAAAGAAGTTCTGAAAGATATATACTCATTGCTTTCCATGCGGACCCTCATTCGAAATACTAGAAGACCCAGCTCACCTAGCCGCATGGTGAAGCAAGAGGTAACAAATTGGTGCTGAAAAACTGATGGGAGATACTTAGAGAGTGTCAGCTACTGAAGATAAAAGAAAGAAAACTACTAGTAAGAATAGTGTGGCTACTAGCTTCCAGATGAGAGGTTTGCTGAAATCTAGAAATACAGGAGCCAGGCCTAGACTGATAAATGGGTCCCTGCTGAGCTGAATGACAGATGACAAACTGGTTATTAGGAAAATTCCTAACGGTTGGGAATAAGTCTAACTTAACTTTGTGTTTTGATTAGATTCCAAAATCTCTGATGACTGTCCTGCTATTGTAACTAATGTTGCTGACTTGTTTTAGAGTTAGACGTTTTTATTCTGAGTTTCAATTTGTAAAACTACCACTTGTATAGGCCCAAGACGAAGGAGTTGACGATCTTGAAGCCGACCATCTTGATAGGAGTACTAGTATCACTCAGTGATAGAAGTTCAATGAAGGATTGCGTCTGGACTAAAACTGATGGAAGACCAACTGAAATATGAAGACTGAAGTATAGAGATGCTGATAATAAGAGCTGCTGGATTAAAGTTTAAGAATGACGTCAGAAGACTGAAGATTGGAGACAAAGACTCGACACTGAAGAGATGGAGTTTGATATGATTAAATATCATATCAAGCAGCTAACTACCGTCGGTATAAATCAAAGTTGACTGCCAAAAGTTAAAGTTATCGACTGAAAGTCAAAGCAGTTGATCAATAGTCAAAGTTGCTGGTAGTCAAAGTTGACTGATGAAAAGTCAAAGCTGACTATTTTTACATCAAGCTGAAAGCATCTAACTGACTTGGGTTCCCAAACTGGCAAAAGACATGAGTCTAGCCTGCTAATGAAAGACAGAGCAGTCTCAACTAACCCAACCTGAAGTCAACTCAACTGAAGAAACAGAGAATACATTAAGCTTTGAGTGTTTGACTTGCGATGTGTGGTAGCATATCTGTAGAAGATCTTGACATGGCAGAAGACCTTTTCAGAGTTGTAAAGCTATATTGTACAATGATTCTCAACGGGAAGAATTCAATTGAAAAATAGAAGGATGTGATTGGTGCTCCATCTAATGTCACTATTCATCATTTGCTCTATAAATACGTGCACAATCCAACATTTGAAGGTAATCGAAATGCTGCATAATCAAAGTATCCAATGTATTCAAAGCTCAATTCTTAAGTCCATCAAACAACGATAAGGATGTCAACAATGCTATCAGTAAATCTCAAGAGCTCATATATACGTATCAACTCGAGATTTCAGAATACACTTTCTTAAGTCAAGGATTTCAATCTTGTATATCTTAAGCCTAGACATACTGAGTTTGACATATGTGTCAACTCAAAATCTTAATGGAAACCCCTCTACAAAAACCTCAAAAGTTTATGTAGAAATTTGGACAAGTAAGCAACGAAGTGTCAGTTGCTGAAAGCTTGGTTATCTATCACCTGTAAGCTAGAGGTTAAGTCGACTACATCCGAAAGAAGTCAGTGGTTTCCTAGCACCTGGAAGCGTAAGAGGAACGCTGAGTAAGATGGGATACTGTAAGGTGAACTTATTATCTAAGTTTACTCTTGTTCCTGTAAACAAGACCCAACCCGAAGTTAGTGGATTGACTGAGCAATCGGTTCGTGGACACAGGACTTGATCTCTCCGAACCACGTAAAAATCAAAATATTATTTACTTTCAATGTTGTCATTTATATTTCATGTTATTGAATTGTCATCATCAGCACATAGCAGCAGAATATAGCTTTGAAACCTCTATCGATGTCGGTTTGATCTTGAAGAGACTCTTGGCCGACTAAGCAATATTTGACTAAATATTTGAATTGATTTAAAGTTTCGATAAAACAATCTGATAACCACCATATTTCGTAAGTATATCAGTTATCAGTCCAACTGACCAACTATCTTAGCAGTCAGTAGGTTTACTAACTGATATCATCCAATACCATACTTCCCTTATCTGAACTAATCAGCAGTACTGCCAACAATATTGAACTGACAGTTATGTAATACCCCATCCTTCCTAAGCTTCAGGTTTGCATAGCTCGCTTTTCGAGAAAGGTCAAAAGGTTAACTTTTTGTTTCGATGATACGACCGTCATGAAACCTCAGGCATTGTGAAGAGAGTCTTATGACGAATTTATAGACACTAAGTATGCAGGTTTTCGACCACCCACGAAGGTTTGGCACTCCGGGGAAGTTATCGAAAAATCGGACTTTTCATGGGTCTTTTAAAAGCATATCTTGTATATAGTCGTTGTGTCCGATACTTTATTTCGAGTCCATGTGTACAAAGTTTCCTGAATTTGGAGTCCGTTTACAAAAAATGCATCGCTTTTTGCATTTTCGAAAAAGGATGCTTACATTGCTTGCAAGCAGAACCCCTCGCTTCCTATAAATAGAGGGCTAGGGCCTTCATTTTCAACGTTCATTTTCTTCATCTCTCTGTGTTTACGGATGAGCCGAGCAGCAGTGTGCACGCTGCAAGCTACGGAGGAGTGGGGATCGGTAGGGAGGCTCGGCGGCGCCGTTCTTGTTCTTGTCGCCCACCACCGCCGACCAGCCCCTCCTCGATAGCCCCGTTTTTCATTTTTGTCCTTTTATTGTTTTGATTCCTTATTTTAGTAGATAGCATAGCATAGAACTCGGGTTTCAAAAGAGACGGGACGAGAAAACGGTCGGAGGCCGGCCTATTTGGCCAAACTTCCACCGTCATTACTGCCGCCGCCGTCGCCCTTGTTGGCCGCCGATTGGTGGCCGACGGGCCACTTTTTGGCTATGGGCCCTTTAGGTTTTGAGTTCCAGGCTATGTGTTCTACTAAAGTACCGATTCCGTTTTTTCATTTTTCGCGTTTCTGCATGTCGGGATGTTTTCCGTCGTTTCGAGTTTCTAAAGGAAGTACATGCCCGGGTTATCCATTTTCAATATAGTTTATCATTGCATGTTCATTTTTATGCATATTGCTTATGTTTCCATTTTCATGCATCGGTTTTGGATGGTTTATCCTGAATTTGAGGATAGGCATCGATTTTTGAAGCTTCTTCGCTGCTAAGATTTGTGTCAACTTGCATGCATGCATATTTTGAAGGTACCCTATTATTGGTCTTGATCTCCTGGATATATTTTCCTTCTGCATCGAGTTGATTTGAAAACCCGGAGAGTGCCACATGTGGGTTCAGAAAGTCGAAAACCTCCATTTCGCTTCGATCTTCGTTTGGATCACGTTGTTGCTTTGCTTTGTGGAATGTGACTCCAAAAGTTGTTCCATCTTGTTACTAGGTACCTCCCAGTGCGATCGGTGAGGTTGTTGGATCTGTGGATATCTCTCAGTTGACGTTTTCGTCTGTTCAGGTTGGGTTATATATGCTTATTTTGAGTTATTTATTCTGATATTTCAAAAATAAAACATGTGCGCGTAAAAATGTTTTAACGAAGTTATTACTGTTCTCTGCTCCGAGATGTGGTTCTATTGTGATTGTGCACGGATCTCTATTCGGTAGGTTGATCACCATCTTGAGTATTGATCGTAAGGGGATAGACCTTGAACACGTCGTTATGGTTCTGAAGGGGATAGACCCCGGAAGTCCACAAGAAAATGATAATGAAGTGGTTATGGTTCTGAAGGGGATTGACCCCTGAAGTCCACACTGATTTAGCCAGCTGGATACGTTCCGGGCGTGGGCTGACTGGATATGTTCCGGGATGAGATATTGTAGGCTGACTGGATATGTTCCGGGCCGAGATGTGATGGCCTGGCGGGTTACGTTCCGAGCCGTGTTTCTATGATGGTAGCAACAGTAATAACGGGTCAGGTATCGAAAAAGGAAAATCTCGTTTTGCTTACTTAGAAGTGGGTTTACGTTTTAAAACCTTCTAAGGTAAGTGCTCTGAACACGACATCATGGATTTTTGTTTTATGTTAATAACCCCAGCTGAGTGCGTTAGTACTCACCCCAAAATCTTTTCAAATGTTTTTCACAGATGAGGGAGGGCTGGACGGGCGACGCTGAGGGGTTGAGCTGCGGTTTCTTTCATGCCTTTCTGCTTCCGTGATGCTGCGTTATATTTATGTATTCTGATGTTAATGTATTCTTGTCCCTTTATTTTGCTCTCTGATTGGGAACAAGATTTTCTATGATGATATTATGCTATGAGTCTCGATAAGAGCATGTTATGTGGTTGATCGATCTAGTCGACAGGATGTAATGCTATTTTGTTTCTTTGCATTACTAGTATTTAATCAAGATCACGTTCATTGAGGTTATGATGTCGATATAATTATGTTGGTGGATTGCTTGCTCACGAGGATATGTCCTAGTTATAGAGGAGATGCTGCCCGATTTTATGGTCATATCTTCTTATTATGTATGCTTTATGTATCCCCCCTTCTTTCCGCTTCTTAACCCACATCCCTAATCATACCTCGGTATTCGTGCCTTTCCTCGGGAATTGGGGCGTGACAGCTTTATCTCAGAGCAGTTTTTCTGGCTTTGGGTATCTATAGTTATTTGATATCAAGGTAATTCATTGCTTTATATCCTGTACGTTCTTGAAATTGAGTGTTTAGAACTTGTTCTTCTAAACTGTTTATCATGTACAGCTACCCTCAGCTCACCGTCAGGCCGCCTCCTTTAAAAAGGGGATGAGGTATGTGTTTATTTGTTGATGCTTTATGTGGTTATGTGAGCTTGATATGATCTTGGTTTCATGTTTTCTAGCATGGTAAGAGTTTACGTGAGGTAAATGTGATGTGGATGTTGAGGTGATGTGGATATGGATGAGATGTGGTTGGATGTTGATGTGGATGTGGAAGTGATTTGTCGATGGGACGGAAGGGCCTGTGTGGCTATGATATGAAAATCATTGGTATGATGTGATGTGATTGATATGATCACGAATGAATGATATGAACTATGTGTTTACATAGGAATATGTTGTTGGTTGAAATCTTGTTTATTTTGATAAACGAGTGATTGTAAGTGAATCATGTATTTGCTTGCGTGATTATTGTTATGATATCCATATCGATGTTAATATGTGTTAAAAGTGAACATGTGTCTGAGGCATGGTTACCCAGATGACTGGGGGCAGAAGAGGAAACGTGAATATCTGTTGTTGTTTTATGATGAACTAACATGTAGGTTTATGGATATTCAGTGGCCCAGACAACGTTGGTTAAGATCCCACAGGATGGATGAGTAGATATGTAAGTTCAGAGAATGTACCAGGAATGTCCACGAGCCATTGGGAGTATTTTTGGGAAGATTTGTCGGATTATGGAGAAGGATTCAAGACAGTGGGAGAGTATCTGAGTATGAGGCCTATTACCGGATGATAGAAATGCTACCAACGGGTTGGCGGTCATGGGCAAGAAGGCAAGGGTACATGATGTTCCGTCGGGATCCTATTACCAGGCATCTCACTCTGGATTTCACCGAGTTCGCTGCTCGAGTGTGGAGATAGTGGACCGATCATCGGGGCATACCTTCTGAGGCAGAGGTGATCGCGAGGCATCCTCGAGGGCCGATCCAGATTGATGACGGTGACGATATTCCTGAGGAGCCATTGGGAGAGCAGCCATCGCTCAGATGATCGCCGATGCGTCAGGATACGCCGATCACTACCCCTCCATCTACGACCCTCACATTCCGAAGGACCCGGAATGATTTTGAAGCAGGACCCTCCCAGGTGAAGGAGATGATCCATCCATCTGTGGTAGAGAAGAGGCCTAGGATAAGAGTTACGGTGCCGCCGGCTAGTATCAGGTTGGCCACTCGGGAAGGAGATTCCGAGGAAGAGGAAGACCCAGAGGAGGATAGTGAGGATTCAGAGGATCTGGTAATCCGGATAGTGGATGACTCGGATGGGGTCGTCGGAGACTGGAACCCAGGAACAGTATTCACCTGAGACCCAAGCAATCAGAGCACATCTTGGGTGGGACCATACTCACGAGAGGCTTGCTACCATGTGGGATCACTTTACCGAGGCAGCAGCCCGAGTCCGAGCACTGATAGGAAGAGAGAGAGGATGAGGAAAGGCAGAATGGAATGGATGATGTGAACGGGGGACAGTAGATGGGCATAGAGGACAGAGATATAGGTGGTCAGTATGTGCGATGCTTGATCATGATGCCTTTCGCGCACGAGACATGGAGACATCTTTTGGCAGTAACCAGAGTCAGATTCTTTTGCTCATATCTGACCTTTTGGACTGACATACCTATGATCATGTATTCTGACAGTCCTTCATGGACACTTGGATAATACTGATACTAACGCTGTCTATGACAGGATGTTTATGTTTTAATGCTTATATGTTATGAGCTATGATATGATGATATGTGATGATGTTATGTGAGATGCATAATGATGATGTGTTGATAGGATTGCATGGATATATGTGATCGTGATGTGTGACATATGTGATGATATGTGATTATGCGTGATGATATATGTTGTGCGATGGTACCTGGTTATCTATGCAAACATGATTCTAATGTTTCAACATCGGTACAGAATGTCGAGAACAAGGAATCAGAGGAACAATAAAGTGGAAGAAGTCCGAGAACCACCCTTAGTTCAGCGACATGCGATCTAGAGTTTTCGCAGGCAGAATTCCCCTACATTTGACGGTCTCGTGAACCGATCGGCGAGAATGGATCGACCCACGAAGGATCTTGAAATACATCGGTGCGAAGAAGCGAAAAAGCTGAATGTGCGATTTTTGACCAACCGACGAGGCGATTTACGGTGGAATCGTGAGAAGGACCACGATACCGGGACGATGGGGAATGTATCGTGGGAAGATTTCTAGGAAAAACTCATGGAAAAGTATGTGCTGGCGTTACTGAGGAGAAGGAAAACGAGTTACGGAATCTTCGTCGAGGAAGAAGGGCGATCACCGAGTGCGATCGCTCGTTCAATCGTCGTCGCGTTACGCTCACGCACTGGTTGGCCCGAGGTGCCAGGCGAGCGAGTTCGAGAGAGACTACGATCGAGATCGAATTTCGCTCGTCGGTCGGGGAGATCGGCGTATGCGATCCCTGAACCGGGCATTAAAATTGAGTCAATGTTTCCCCAGGAGAGAACGATGCCACCCGGACAGTCAGCTGATGGAGGAAGAGGCAAGAGGAAATGGGAAGATCGAGGGAGAGACAATCAGGTGTTCCAAGGGAACCAGAGCGGTCCAGTGATTCCGAGGAATCTAGGTATTCAGGAAAGACAAAGGCAACCTTGGGGAAAGAATTTCCGACCCATGCGGCAGTGGGGGCAAGGTACGGAAAAGCCTTGGTGCCAGAAATGCCATAGGAATCACTTGGGCGAGTGCAGGCAAGGTAACGTCGAGTGTTACCATTGTAGGAAGTCTGGACACTACGCTCGAGATTGCCTATCAATAGGAGGACCAGCGGTGCAGCCGCCAGTGAGACAACATCATGCTCCGTAGAGGCCGAACCAAGCTCCACCGAGGATGAACCACGGAGCGGAGGTTATCCGAGGCCAGTGAACCAAAGACCGCCACAGCAAGCCAGGGTGTACGCCTTGAGTCAGCAGCAGGTAGCACAAGCTCCCAGAAATCTTGCAGGTATAATCCATATGAGTGATATACCCGTTTTCGCTTTGTTTGATACAGGAACCTCACATTCTTTCGTTTTGAGAGTTGCATGTGAGAGGTTGGGTTTGGTACCCAAGGATTCACAGAGTACACTGGAAATTAGCATCCCATCAGGGGAAGTGCTAAAGGCAAGAGAAATTTACCCGAACCAGGAAGTAGAAATATGTGAGCAGAAGGTCCTTGTCAATTTACATGTCAACGGAATGGAAGATTTCGATGTCATCTTTGGCATGGATTGGTTGGAAAAGCACAGGACACTATACGTTGTCTCGAGAGAGAAGTTACTTTTCGAACAGCCAAAGGAGTGGAAGTTTGCTTCCACGGCATAAGGATGGGTGTTGCAGTGCCGATGATCTCAGCACTGAAAGCAGTGAGGATGATCAGGAATGGAAGCTGACAAACTTTCTTGGTAAGTTTGACAGGGCACGCTAAAGAGCGCAAACAATTGCAAGAGGATCCAGTGGTGTGTGAATATCTGGACGTGTTTCCCGAGGACTTATCAGGCTTGCCGCCTGATAGACAAGTGGAATTCACTATTGATCTGGAACCAGGAGCAACACCAGTATCAAAGGCACCATACAGAATGGCACCTAAAAAATTGCAGGAACTGAAATAGTAGTTGCAGGAGTTTTTGGATCTAGGTTTTATCCAACCTAGCATGTCACCATGGGGAGCGCCAGTTCTTTTTGTCAAGAAAAAGGATGGGTTAATGCGGATATGCATTGACTACAGAAAGCTGAATAAGCTGACGATCAAGAACATATACCCTCTTCCAAGGATCGACGATATGTTTGACCAGCTCAAATAAGCGAGTGTCTTTTCTAAGATCGACTTGAGGTCAGGCTACCATTAGCTGAAGATCAGGAACGTGGACGTTGAGAAGACCGTGTTCAGGATGAGGTATGGGCACTACGAGTTCATCGTGATGCCGTTTGGTTTGACCAATGCTCCAGCAGTCTTCATGGATCTGATGAATCGAGTTTTCCATCAGTATTGGATAGCTTCGTCTTGGTTTTTATCGATGATATTCTCATCTATTCCAAGAATGCGAGTTCTTTGGAGAACACCTCCGTGCTGCTCGGAAATGTTACGAGACGAGAGGTTGTATGCCAGTATAGTAAGTGCGAGTTTTGGCTCAAAGTGATGTTCCTTGGACATATCGTGTATGCAGAAGGAATCAAAGTCGACCCGGTGAAGGTTGAAACGATGAAGTGGCTGGAAGGTTCCGACTAATGCCAATGACATTCAAGCTTTCTAGGCTTGGCGGTATTATAGACGTTTCATCGAAGGGTTTTCAAAGTTGGCGAGGCCGATGGCGCTTGTGACTCGAGAAAGGAATCAAGTTTTCATGATCAGAAGCTTGTGAAGCAAGTTTCCAAGAGTTGAAGAAGAAGCTGACAACCGCTCCAGTGTTAGTTGTGCTAGAAGGAAACGATGGTTTTGTGGTCTACACCGACGCATCCAAGCTTAGTTTGGGTTTTGTTCTTATGCAGAACGAGATGGTTATAGCCTACGCGTCTCGTCAGTTAAAGCCGCACGAGTTGAGCTACCCAACTCACGACCTAGAGTTAACAGCAGTCGTTCATGCGTTCAAGATCTGGAGGCACTATCTCTACGGGGTCAAGTGTGAAATCTTCACGGATCACAAGAGTCTAAAGTACTTCTTTGAACAAAAGGAACTGAACATGAGGCAAAGGAGATGGCTGGAGTTGGTGAAAGATTATGATTGCTCTATCAACTATCATCCAGGGAAAGCCAATGTCGTGGCAGATGCCCTTAGTCGTAAGTCGAGAGCAAAGTTGGGATATCTTCTTACGCAAGAGAAAGAGCTTATTCGAGATTTTGAGAAGCTCAGCTTGGAAGTGATTCATCCACTGGAATCAGTATAAGGTTTTGTCACAGCTCTGACAGCTGAATCGAACCTGAGAGAAGCAATCGTGAGCGCGCAGCGAGGAGACGAGTTCTTGGAAAAGATACATTTGAAAGCAAGACTCGAAGATAGCAAGGGTTTCACGGAAGTGAAGGACAACGTTGTTATTCCAAGGAAGGTTATGTGTGCCACTCAATAGGGAATTGAGAGATAAAATCATGAGTGAAGCTCATGAGGCACCATATATAGCTCATTCAGGAAGCACCAAAATGTACAGAGACCTTAAAAGGAACTTTTGGTGGGAAGGGATGAAAAAAGATGTTGCTGCGCTTGTGGAACGTTGTTTGGCTTGTCAGCAAGTGAAAGTTGTGCACCAACGTCCGTTAGGTTTGTTGCAACCGTTACCAATCCCAGAGTGGAAATGGGAGCATATCGGTATGGATTTCGTGGTGAGTTTTCCAAGGTCAGCGCGAGGAAACACCGCTATATGGGTTGTCGTCGATAGACTGACGAAGTCAGCTCATTTCATACCGATTGGATGACATACGGGTTAGAGAAGCTTGCTCAGCTTTACGTCAGAGAAATCGTACGGTTACATGGTATGTCGGTATCGATTACGTCAGATCGTGACCTGAGGTTCACGTCAAGGTTTTGGAAGAGTCTACAAGGAGCCATGGGAACCAAGTTGAATCTCAGTACAGCCTTCCATCCTCAAACAGACGGTCAATCGAAAAGGACGATTCAGGTCTTGGATGATATGTTGCGAGCAGTCGTGGCCGATAGAGGAGGAAATTGGGAAGAGATACTACCTGATCTAGCTAAAACACGCTCAAATTCACTGCAATCATACGAGGTAATTGTGGCGTGATAAGTTAACAAGTCGTCTCTCAAGAAAACTTAACAGGCTATTGTTAGTGTCGCACACGTAAAGCAATTAAATCTAAACATTCTAATACCAGCGGGGTTTTGAAACATACGGGGAATTGAAATATGAGAAATAAAAACAGCAATCCTAAGCTAGGGGTTGTCAATCCCAAGCTAAACTAACAAAGCATTAAATCTAAACTAGGGGTTGTCAATCCCGAGCTAAACTAATAAAGCAATAAATCTAAACCAGGGGTGGTCAATCCCTAGTTGAACTACGAAAGCAGGATAAATCGAAAGCAATAAACAAAGCAATATAAATCGAATTCATAGGGTTTGTCAAGCCCTAATCTAAATCTAATTGCAAAAAAACCATAATCATCAATCATCCAACAAGAACATAAATTAATCGAAAGCAGGAAATCATTAAGCAATGTAAATCAAAGCAATATGAAAACAATCCACTGTCACTATGGAATTGAATCCAATAAAAATCATCGAAAGATAAACTATAAAATTGATTCCCATAGAACTAATAAATCCAAGCATAAATTGATAAACTAAACATTCCATGATGAAAAAGAGAACAGGAATTAAAACAAGGATTGTATCTGTTATGTTGCCTGAGGAACTCCCGGAAGAAAAAGACTTGAAGAACAGCCCCGCGGCCAAATCGAGAACTAAGTATCGAGACCTAAAAATCTGACCTAACGCGCGTATATATAATAAGTGAAGATGAACGCCGGTTCTGAAAGAGCGCGAGTTGAATTCAATCTGTATTAGCGTGAATGCCGGGTGAGCTTGAGCGCAAGAGAAAAAGTAGAACAGCGCTTGGATGCCTGGCCGGGGTGTGCGTTGGAGGGCGTTGGCGTGGAGGCAGCCTTGCTGGATGGGAACGCGCACGGGGCTGGACGAGGCGTTGCGGGAGAACGCGAGCTGGCAGCGAGCGTTGTGGGTGAGAGGTCGGCGTGGGCGCTGGGGTCAGCCGGACGGGGCGCACGTGGAGCAGTGAGCGGGCGCCAGTGAAGCTGCCGAAGGCCAGGGCGGATCGTGTGGGCGCTGGAGATATCGCACGCTGGCGCTGAGCGAGTCTTGACGCGGGCGGCGGCCGAGCGGGTGGGTTTCAGCCGGGGACGTAGAGGGCGTGCACGCGGCCGGGTACCGAGCGTCGAGGATCGCATGGGCGCTGTGTCTGGCGAGGAGCGGCGCGGGCGCGCGTTGGTGGCGCACGTTCAGCCAACGCGCGAGTAAAATAGTGAACGCGCTGGATCCCGCGCGGATGAAGCCGGGCGGGGGGCGCGGCGGTTCTTGGGCGTTGGCGTCGGGCGCTCGGGCGCGATTATGATGGTTCGCTCCGTTCTCGCGTCCGATCTCCGAATTATGATCCTCTTGCGCCTATGAACTCCTATCGCGATGCTCTTCAATTTACTTGATCCTTGGAAGATCCAATTCATCCTATTTGATACCGTTTTTCTGCAAAACATTGAAACGAACCAAGAAAGTCTGAATCGATAAATATTAATCGAACCAACGGCATAAATAGGATAAACTACTGAAAATGACATGCAAAACAATACCAAGAATAAGCACAAATTCATACCAAACAACTCCCACACACTTATCCTTTTGCTTGTCCTCAAGCAAACTCTATACCAATAAGAATAGAGAAAATAATTCATGCAACTTCACTCTTATTCTGATCAGTCAAACCTTATTGCTTTTCCCCCACACTTGGTGTTTACGAATTCAAAGATAATGTGAAATAAATCTAGGACGACAATTGATTTCCAATAAATAAAAGGGTAACCTCTGCTCAGACCCAACTCTCCGTTAGGGGTGAACTAACTAATGTGGTCATCTTTAGCAACAAGTTCCTTTTATAATAAAGAAAATATTAACAGATTTTGGAACAATATTCGAAAGGTGAATTCTCGATGAACTCGAGTCTCCTATCATGGTTTCCCATGCCCATTTCTCAATTTACGAAAGAGGGTAGAATCTCATCCTCCATTTATCTGATCTCAACAAAAACGGGTTCCATTCTCCTTCTTTTCTCTTCTTTTTCACACCTTTTTTTTTTTTTAAGAAACAAGTATATAGATGGCCACAATATTAACACTACCCCTAACATTAGTCGGACAAATCACATCAATTTTCCCCTATTCATTTTCTATCAATCACAATCTCGTCAATTCACATTATACTCAAATCATATATCACCAAAAGTCTCGAAAATTCAAAATCAGGTTGACCAATACCACTGAGTTCAGATGCAACAATAAAAATCCTAACTTACTCGCATAGACAAAGCTTACGTCCAAACAATCAAAATAAGCACAAGGGCACATCATTAAGCATACAAAAATATATATATCACGCCCACGAAACCAAATACTCTCTCCCCACATTTTAATTCGAACACTTGTCCCGGTGCTCAAAACATTAATAACACCAAAAATAGCGAAAAGAGGAGACTTCACGATAATAGATGGCGGCGGGGTTGGAATGTGGCGTGCACGCGTAGTTGGAGTGTCACGGCTTCACCACACCGCCACAACGTTCCAAATCGAGCAAAAAAACTCAGCGACAGCAGACGGATCAAAGAACAACGAAACAAAACAAAAAAGAAAGAAAGAAAAAGGAAATAAAAATCCGTGGGTAAACTCCCACGTAGTACTCAGTTTAACGTCGTGAGCCCAACGTATTCCGGTCAACAACGGACTATCCATAGTCCTTTACCTGCAGGAATATCATCTCAGCCAGAGCATCAGTAGTAACCATATAAGAACAGAGGACAGTAAAGAAAGCAAATAATGCATTATTTAAGCTCAAATCAAACATCCTATTCTCCAAAGAAAAATAGATAATTTTAATTCTCAAAGCACAATACTTTGGTGAATTAGGATGTTGACAGATTATGGATTTTACCTCAACCTTTGTTCTCACTTTGTCCTCCTCTGGGAACACGTACTTCAATTGTTGAGGCAGTCCTTTCACTTCCAGAGTGGGTTTTGGTATTCTAGTAACTTCAAGTGACAACTCTTTCTTCATCCTCTCTTCATCTTCCTCCACGTGTTTGGGTAGTTCTTTCACCTCCAGAGTGGGTTTTGGCGTGTCATCAATATCATGTACCCATTCTTCCTCGTCAGCCATCCTGGTAACAACTTCCTCGTGGCTTTGATCCTGCTTCTCATCCTCACGATCACATTCTTCCTCAATTTCCACCTTCTCTGGCTGCAGCGGCTCATCTGATGTCTCTTCCACCCAATTCTCAATAATTGGGTCACTTTCTAGAATAGTGACCGCCTGGACCTGATTGGATTGGTCTGGAAGTTCCTCCATTCTTGCACCACTCATTAACAGGGCTATTAACATATCCCACGTCTCCTCCAAGCGGCTGAGTGAGCGTCGTAAGCATCGAGCTTTTGACGAACTTTTCATCAAGTTGGCATTTGAGGTGGAGGTGGCTCCTGCGGTATGAATCTTGAGGTGGAGGTGGTTGTTGTGAGTCACGGATACCGCGGCGGTGGTTGATCGATATGGATTGTAGGATTGATCCTCATAGTCGGCGGAGGTGGTTGATCGGTATGGATTGTAGGCTTGATCCCGTCTTTGCGGTGGAGGTGGTTGGTCCCGATAGGGATCATAGGCTTGTTGCTCGGGGTAGGGATCGTGGCTTGATACTCGTGGCCCGACGGATATCCTCGAGAAAAGTCAAATGGGCTCATTCTTCGTGAAGAATTTGCCCAATCGACGAACTTTCCTCCCAAACTGTTTGACCATATTTGTCTTCTTGGTACCCCGCATTATGAGACACCAACAACAAAAACAAGATCACACGCACCGGGGGGAGAAAATAACCAAACAGAACGGAAAGAAACACGGAAAACAAACAACACAAACAATACGCCTAAAGTTTTCCCCGGCAACGGCGTCAAAATTGATCTAGCTAAAAACACACTCAAATTCACTCGCAATCGTACGAGGTAATTGTAGCGTGATAAGTTAACCCAAGTCGTCTCTCAAGGAAAACTTAACAGGGCTATTGTTCGTGTCGCACACAGAAAGCAATTAAATCCTAAACATTCTAATACCAACGGGGGTTTTGAAACATACGGGAATTGAAATACGAGAAATAAAAACAGCAATCCTAAGCTAGGGGTTGTCAATCCCAAGCTAAACTAACAAAGCATTAAATCTAAACTAGGGGTTGTCGATCCCGAGCTAAACTAATAAAGCGATAAATCTAAACCGGGGTTGTCGATCCCTAGTTGAACTCGAAAGGGATAAATCGAAAGCAATAAAAAAGCAATATAAATCGAATTCATAGGGTTTGTCGAGCCCAATCTAAATCTAATTGCAAAAAACCATAATCATCAATCATCCAACAAGAACATAAATTAATCGAAAGCGAAAATCATTAAGCAATGTAAATAAAAGCAATATGAAAACAATCCATGTCACTATGGAATTGAATCCAATAATAATCATCGAGCGATAAACTATAAAATTGATTCCCATAGAACTAATAAATCGAAGCATAAATTGATAAACTAAACATTCATTGATGAAAAGAGAACGAGAATTAAAACAAGGATTGTATACATTATGTTGCACGAGGAACTCCGGAAGAAAAGACTTGAAGAAACGACCCGTGCCAAACCGAGAACTAAGTATCAAGACCTAAAATCTGACCTAACGCGCGTATTTATAATAAGTGAAGATGAATGCCGGTTACGAAAGAGCGCGAGTTCGAAATTCAATCAGATTGCGTGAACGCGGGTGAACTTAGCGCGAGGAAAAGTAGAATCTGGCGCTTGGATGCACAACGCCGGTGTGTCTTGGAGGGCGTTGAGCGTGGAGATAGCGCGGCGCTGGCCGGAACGCGCGTCTGGGGCGAGTGTTGCGGGAGAACGCGAGTGGCAGCGGCGTTGCGCGAGGAGGTCGAGCGGCGGGCGCTGGGGTCCGTCGTCGGACGCGCACGCGGAGCGGGTGAGCGGCGGTGAAGCGCGAAGAAGGATGGATCTGGCGCTGGAGATGCCGCGCACGTTGGGCGCCGAGCGAGTGCGACACGGGCGGCGGGCGAGTCTTGGGTTTCAGCGCGGATGGAGAGGAGGCGTGCGTCTTGGCTGGGTATCGGCGCGCCGAGGATCGCACGGCACCGTGTCTTTGGGCGAGGTGTGGGCGCGGGCGCGGTTGGTGGCGCGTTCAGGCCGAACACGCGAGTAAAAATGGTGAACGCGCGCTAGATCCCAGCGCCGGATGGACGCACGAGGGCGGGCGGGCGCGGGCGGTTGCTGGTCGTTGGCGTGCGGGCGCTCGTGCGCGACTATGACGTTTTGCTCCGTTCTCTCGCGTCCGATCTCCGAATTACGATCCGCTTGCGCCTATGAACTCCTATCGCGATGCTCTTCAATTTACTTGATCCTTGGAAGATCCAATTCATCCTATTTGATACCATTTTTCTGCAAAACATTGAAATGAACCAAGAAAGTCCGAATCGATAAATATTAATCGAACCAACAGCATAAATAGGATAAACTACTTAAAATGACATGCAAAACAATACCAATAATAAGCACAAATTCATACCAAACACTACCTTGGGTAGAGTTTGCCTATAACAACAGTTATCAGGCCACCATAGGAATGGCTCCCTATGAAGCGTTGTACGGAAGAAAGTGCCGATCGCCACTTTATTGGGACGAAGTGGGCGAGAGAAAGATGTTAGGACCAGAGATGGTTCAGCAGACGATCGAGGTTATCGATCAGATCAAGCGGAGGATCAAGGAAGCTCAGGACAGGCAGAAGTCCTATGCGGACAAGCATCGTACAGATCTTCAGTTCATGGTCGGAGATCGCGTCTTCCTTAAGGTTTCCCCGATGAGATGAGTCGTTCGTTTTGGGAAACAAGGTAAGTTACGATCGAGATTCGTTGGACCTTTTGATGTTCTCGAAATGATAGACCCTGTTTCCTATAGGTTAGCGTTGCCTCCTAGCATCGGAGATGTGCACGATGTGTTTCACATTTCTCAGTTGACAAAGTGCGTGTTTGACCCAAACACGTGATCAAGCATGATCGGGTAATCCTTGCTCAGGATTTGAGTTATGAGGAGAGACTAGTGGTAACCACGGAGCGGAAGTCGAGGAGTTGAGGAACAAGCGATTCACCGGTGAAATTGTTATGGAATCACCATGGCGATGAGGAAGCTACGTGGGAGTTGGGAGACAAGTTCGGGGCTCGAGACCCTAAGTTTTTTCCGCCACATGTTTGAAATTTTGGGGATAAAATTTTTCTAAGGATGGAGGGATGTAATACTCCGTCCTTCCTAAGCTTCAGGTTTGCATGGCATATTTTTCGAGAAAGGTCAAAAGGTTGACTTATTGTTTTGGTGATGCGACCGTCATGAAACCTCAGGCGTTGTGAAGAGTGTCTTATGACGAATTCATAGACACTAAGTATGTAGGTTTTTGACCACCCACGACGGTTTGGTACTCCGGAGAAGTTATCGAAAAACCAAACTTTTAATGGGTATTTTATAAGCATATCTTGTTTATAGTCGTTGTGTCCGGTATTTTATTTCGAGTCCATGGGTACCAAGTTTACTGAATTTGGAGTCCGTTTGCAAAAGATGCATCGCTTTTTGCGTTTTCGAAAAAGGGACTCTTGCGCAAGCAATTGCGCAACCCCCTGCTTTTTTCTATAAATAGAGGGATAGGGCCTTCATTTTCAACGTTCATTTCTTCGTCTCTTTTGTTTCTGAGCAGCCGAGCATCTTGGTCTGTTGCGGAGCGTTAGAGGAGTGGGGATCGGCCGGGAGGCTCGGCGACGGCGCCATTCTTGTTCTTGCCACCACCACCCGATCGACCCTCCCCGACGGCCCTTTAACCATTTTTCCTTTTCTTGTTTTAATTCCACCTTTTAGTAGATAGCATAGCATAGAACTCGGGTTTCTAAAGGGACGGGACGAGAAAACGGCTGGAGGCCGGCCTATTTGTGCCAAACCGCTGCCGTAGTCGCCCTTGTTGGCCGCCGATTTGTGGCCGACGGGCCACTTTTTGGCTATGGGCCCTTTAGGTTTTGAGTTCTGGGCTATGTGATCTACTAAAGTACCGATTCCATTTTTTCGTTTTTCGTGTTTCTGCATGTCGGGATTTTTTCCGTCGTTTCGAGTTTCTAAAGGAAGTACATGACTAAGTTATCCATTTTCAACATAGTTTGTCATTCCATGTTCCTTGTTATGCATATTGCTTATGTTTCCATTTTCATGCATCGGTTTTGGATGGTTTATCCTAGATTTGAGGATAGGCATCGATTTTTGAAGCTTCTTCGCTGCTAAGATTTGTGTCAACTTGCATGCATGCATATTTTGAAGGTACCCTATTATTGGTCTTGATGTCCTGAATGTATTTCCTTCGCATCGAGTTGATTTGAAAACCCGGAGAGTGCCAAATGTGGGTTCAGAAAGATGAAAACCCCTGTTTCGCTTCGATCTTCGTTTGGATCACGTTGTTGCTTTGCTTTGTGGAATATGACTCCAAAAGTTGTTCCATCTTGTTACCAGGTACCTACCAGTGCGATCGGTGAGGTCGTTGGATATGTGGATATCCTCCGTTGACGTTTTCGTCCGTTCAGGTTGGGTTATATATGCTTATTTTGAGTTATTTACTCTGATATTTTAAAAATAAAACATGTGTGCTATAAAAATATTTTAATGAAGTTATTAATGTTCTCTGCTCCGAGATGTGGTTCTATTGTGATTGCGCATGGATCTCTATTCGGTGGGTTAATCACCATCTTGAGTATTAATGGTAAGGTGATGGACCCCGAACACGTGGTTATGGTTCTGAAGGGGATAGACCACGGAAGTCCACACGGAAATGATAATGAAGTGGTTATGGTTACGAAGGATTGACCACAAGTCCACACCGATTGCTTGACTAGATACGTTTCGGGTGTGGGCTGGCTGGATATGTTCCGAGTCGAGATATTGTGGGCTAGCTGGATATGTTCCGGGCCGAGATGTGATGGGCTGACGAGATACGTTCCGAGCCGTGGTTCTATGATGGGAGCAATAGTAATAACGGGTCAGTTATCGAAAAAAGAAAATCTCTTTTTGCTTACTTAGAAGTGGGTTTACGTTTTAAAACCTTCTAAGGTAAGTGACGGGCGACGCTGAGGGGTTGAGTTGCGGTTTCTTTCATGCCTTTCTGCTTCCGCGATGCTACGTTATATTTATGTATTCTGATGTTAATTTATTATTGTCCCTTTATTTTGCTCTCTGATTGGGAACAAGATTTGCTATGATGATATTATGATGTCTTGATAAGAGCATGCTATGTGGTTGACCGGTCTAGTCAACAAGATTTAATGCTATTTTGTTTCTTTGCATTACTAGTATTTAATCAAGATCACGTTCATTGAAGTTATGATGTCGATATAATTCTATTGGTGGATTGCTTGCTCACCCCTCCCCTTCAGGATATGTCCTAGTTATAGAGGAGATGCTGCCCGATTTTATGATCATATCTTCTTATTATGTATGCTTTATGTATCTCCCCTTCTTCCCCGCTTCTTAACCCCCATCCCTAATCACACCCCGACATTCGTGCCTTCCCTCGGGAATTGGACCTTGACAAGTTACCTGACCAACTACTACATCAAGTGGTCGATCGATGCAATGTAAAGAAAAAGTTTAAAATTTACCTAGCTGGTATATTCTCCCCCATAGATCGATCACGTATCCAACGGGACCCATCAACAATAATTTTAGAATATTTTCGTTGTGCACAACTTTATAGATTTTGTTCATATATATATATATATATATATATATAGAGAGAGAGAGAGATGAGAATGAAGAATCAAATAGTACCCGAGCCGGGTGGTATGTAGTACTCAATCTCGTCCACTCATCTCATAGATCATATAATCGACATTGTTTTGAATTTTGTAAG
The DNA here is from genome assembly GCA_036937905.1 of Salvia rosmarinus. Lineage (NCBI taxonomy): Eukaryota > Viridiplantae > Streptophyta > Magnoliopsida > Lamiales > Lamiaceae > Salvia > Salvia rosmarinus. Next base: position 19,005,624 of record CM072814.1, read on the forward strand.
CTTAATTTTGCTGATTTACTTCTGATGAGGTAGATTAGTAATTTGATTTGTTATGTGATTACGAAAAAACAAACCATGCATTTAGTTGAGCTGAAAATGCATTTAAATGAACATAAACTACATCTGATTGAACACAATAATACATATAGGTTGGAAGTGCGTCCAGTATCAGTAGCACCCGTGCTCGCGTCCCTAACGTACCCTCGCGTGTCCCTTAGTGTCCGTTGGCTAACAATGCATTTTCGTTTTATAATATGCATGAACATGTTTTATTAAATGCATGAGCGTGTTTTGTTAAATGCATATTTGTGTTTCGTGCTAATATGTAGTTTATGTTTTGTTAAATACAATTTTATGTTTTGTTAAATGTAGTTTTGTGTTTTCGACAACAAATCTCTCATCCATCCTTCTCTCACAATTTATTGTCTCTTTCCCGATTAATTGATGAATTTAGCGTGAACCAACGACATAGCCATTATCTCTCTCGATTCTTCAATCCTCTATCCAATTTATCTTCTATTTTTCTCGAAATAAATTTTTCTCTCTTTTTTTCAAAATCTACTATTTTTTATGTTCGTATGTATTATTGCTGCTGTCCGTCATCATAATTGCATTAGTCCGTTTTCAGCCTTAATAAATATGCTTGCCGCCATTGTAAAAAAATGGAAGAAGAAGAAGAAGAAGAAGAAAGAAGAAGAAGAAGAAGAAGAAGAAGAAGAAGAAGAAGAAGAAGAAGAAGAAGAAGGAAAATGAGCTACCAAATGTCAGCTTGTGGTGCGGCCACATGTTCAAAATGTATGGTCTAGTAGATTGGGTATTACATACTATATGGGGATCAGATATTACGAGAACCCAACCATATGATACATATTATCTGGGGATCAGATATATATATGATCAAATACAAATCAATCTTAAAATATAAAATAAGATTTATTTTCAATCTTTGATTCATGGAGATTTATGATGAATTCATCACCTTACTTGATGGATTCAAACACATGGTTTAAATCCCATGAGGGGTGAATTTTTATTTTTCTAAATTCAGACACTTATAAGACAATTTAAACGATTTCATGAGTTCATAATTTATACGTTAATAAGGATTTTTACAATAACCACTCCATAAATATATATATATATATATATATATATATATATGTGTGTGTGTGTGTGTGTGTGTGTGTGTGTGTGTGTGTTCAAATAAGAACCATTTTATCCTAAATTAAGAACCAAATGAATTCACTATGAAAGTTGATGAATCCATTGAAAAATTTACTGAATTAAAAAATTCAGAAATTTTCACCAGGGTTCGAATCTCATGAGGGGCGAAAATTCCATTCTTTTGGATTTAATAACTTTCTCAATGGATTCATCAACATTCACAATTAATTCATAATTTTTTATTCTCACGTTCTCATGATAAAAATGATTGTTCACCTTAATCCTCCTATATATATAAATATAGACACACACAACTAAATCCTAAACCTAAAAATATGACATCCCCTTCCCTACCCGCCGCCTCTCCCTAGCCGCTCTCTCTCCATGGCTCTTTTCTCTAATTCATGGTAGGGATCTACTCCGCTAATATCTTCTTATAAATTGTAAGTTTTGATCCATTTTTATTCAAGAAAGAAATAAAAATGAAGTTAAAAAAAAAGATCAAACAAAATGTCAAGGAAGAAGAGAGAAAGAGATATAATTTGTAGTGGCAATCTAAAAAACGAATCTAGAAAGAATAAATAAATCTACTATCTTCACGTTGCCAAAAGGAAACACCCTCCAAGAAAAATTATTTTTTATTGATTGTCCGTGGCTAGGAATTTATACGAAGAAAAGCAAGGGAAATTTTAAGTTTTACTCTAGTATGGATTCTTTTTTGACACATAGTCAATTAAATAAGTGCTTTACACATAAGTTGCATCCATTCAAGTTTAAATTAAAGCAATCCTTATTATCATATCTTAAGTTGACTGCCCAAAGAGATTCCCTCGAAATTGTCGTGTTTTCTATTGGATAACAAAAAAAACATGAATCATGGTCATGTAATGCATTTTCTATATATATCGCTGTGTGAGTTGAGCAAAGCATAGCATAGTAGTGATCAGATTGAGGATGAGGATCTTGAATATGGCGACGTGCAGCCTAAACCAATGGGCAATGGTTTCGACACCAACATTAAGAACATCAAGGAGTCGATACGCCAGGCAAAAGCCGCCGGCGCTGCGATCCGGTTGGGGCCGGAGCTGGAGATCACCGGCTACGGCTGCGAGGACCATTTCATGGAGCAAGACACCATTACCCACGCGTGCGTGTTCATTCATTTAATTAATTAAGTATTAATTAGTGATTGAAGAGTGATGCAGGTGGGAGTGCTTGAAGGAATTGTTGGGGAGATTGGACGGAGGGATGCTGTGCAGCTTGGGATGCCGGTGAGCAGAGGGCCGGAGCTGTACAACTGCCAGGTGCTGTGCCTGAACAGGAGGATCGTCATGATACGGCCCAAGATGTGGCTGGCCAACGGCGGAGGCTGTGCGGAGCTTAGGTGGTTCACGGCGTGGAAACAGACGGAGCTGCAGCTCGACGACTTCCTGCTTCCGGCGGATGTAGCCGAGGCCATCTCCCAAACCACCGCACCTTTTGGACATGGCTACATTCAGTTTCTCGACACGTTAGTCACTCTCTCTCCATTTATACGTAGGAAATAAATGAAAAATTAGGAAGAAAAATAACAACAATCTCAACACAAGAATTTAACGTGAAAAACTCCAAAATCGAAGAAAAACACCAAAATCGGAGAAAAACCATGACCCACAGAGAAAAATTCACTATATGATAAAATTCTACAATCACACTTATACCTCTCTCTCTCGTACCCTCTTATATTATTACAAGCCTTAACAAACTCTCATCCTTTTATCAAGATTCTCACAAGAGAAACTAAGAAATGAATTTAAAATAAAATTTAATCAAAAGACTATAATATAATGATTAATGCATTTATAACAAAGAACATTATGCTTCTTAAATAGCATTAATAAGCTCTTCACTTTGCTCACAAAATCAATGTGAGACGAGATATTTTTATTTTAACATAAGAAAATTCCAACAATCTTCTCCTTGTTAAAATAAAATAATACTTCATTGTCTTCACCGACAATCATGATTCTTAACCCAAAGAACCATTATCCTCAAAAAAGAGAATAAACCTACTCCACCATATGAGTAGAACATTTAAAACTAATTAAGAATTTTCTTCGGTACATGTCGAAACTTGCTGACAAAAAATTATGGTGCAACTTCCAGCTTTTGGCCCTCCTAGAAGTTCTTCAGCCATCGACATAACTTTTACCACACACCTTACATCCATGTCAAACCAATGTACATGCAATCCAACTAACATCATCACATCTCGTTCATGGCAGTTAGACATGTCATAAGGATGTTCATCTTTTCAAAAAGATTTTCTATCACGATATTAGCTTCATGGTCGGAGCTATTTGTCGGATCCGCTCCACCTTGATCAGCTCCACCTAGATAATTTCGCTTCGTATGTTCGGTTCTTCCACACTTTCAACAAACAACATCTTTAGAGTCCTTCTTCCTTCCTTTGCTAAAAGCCACCATTGCTAAAATTTTCGTTGAATTTAGCAATTCACTCGCCAACATTCTCTCCTAGGAAAGAAGTTTTCCCGTGACTTCAACAAAGATCAACAATTCATTCCCGTAGATCAAGATTAGTTTCATGTACTCATAGGAATGAGGAAGAGATAAGATGAGTTTTAGCGTCTTATTCTCATATTCAATTTTTACTCCAATTGCTTCTAGTTCAGAGATAATACCATTAAGAGTACTCAAATGGTCTGAAATTTTCGTGCCTTCATCAATCCACAACGTGCCAAATTGTTCCTTCAGATTCAATCGATTTGAGATGCTCTTTGCTTTGTACAGAGCTTCCAGCTTTTCCCATAGCTCATTTGTACTCAAAATCACATGTACATTTGAAAGAACATTGTTGGCCAACATAGACAAATTGTACTTGTCGTCCTCATATCCAGATTCTCCCAATCTTCATAACTGATACCAGAACTTTTGTTAGTATCTTCAGTTGAATCCGACCTACTTTTTAAAGCCTTGTGCACACCAAATTGTATCAACATATCATTGACTTGAACTTAGCACAAGCCATAATGGATTCTTCCATCAAATTTCTCCACGTCAAACTTCATTGAAATTGAAGCTAATTTCTCCACCTCCTAAATGAATAGGAGCCTGGCAAGAGACATCCAGACTTTTTTTCAAGAAATCCTTTCCGATGTGGAAATCAGACAACGCTGTAACCACAGAGCATACTCAGAATATCAAGAGACATAGACCAAACTCTACTACCACTGTTGGGACGTCATGTCCCCATTCATACTTAGGAAATAAACGAAAAATTAGGAAGAAAAAGAACAACAATCTCAACATAAGAATTTAACATGGAAAACTCCAAAATCGGAGAAAAATCACGACCAACAAAGAAAAATTCACCATATGATAAATTTCTACAATCACACAGTATACCTCTTCCTCTAGGCCCTCTTACAATATTACAAGTGTTTGATAAACTTTCACCCTTCTACCAAAATTCTCACAAGAGAAACTAAGAAAGGAATTTAAACTAGAATTTAATCACTAGACTATGATGTAGTGATTGGTGCACTTGTAACAAAGAACTTTATGTTTCTTAAATAATATTAAGAAACTTCTCACTTTGCTCACAAAATCAATGTAGGACAAGATACTTTTATTTTATCATAAGGAAATTCCAACATTTATAATTTCAGGATTTTAATAATTGTTATAAAAGTATTTATGTTCTCTTTGGTGCATAGTATTCAATGTTAATAAAGCTAATGTATATGTATGTTGTTCTTAGAGCTGTTGCATGTGAAATCTGCATGGAATTATTCAGTCCTGTACAAGTTCACCCTGAACTCGCCTTGAATGGAGTTGAAGTTTTCATGAATGCAGTGGAAGCATTCATCTGATGCAGAAGATGGATCGTCGTCTTCGCGCTATAACCACCGCCATGTCTGCTCGTGGAGGAGTTTACATGTATAGCAATCACTTAGGATGTGATGGTGCTCGAGTTTATTATGGTATATATATAACTACTTATCCCACAACCATATATAACTTCTCTAAATTTGGAAATTTAATTGAGAATGGATGCAGATGGATGCTCATGTATAGTTGCAAACGGAGATGTGGTTGCCCATGGCCAACAATTTTCATTGAAAGATGTGGATATGGTGATTGCCCAAGTAAACCTAGACCAGGTGTGCAAGTTAATTTTTACTTTTACTTTTACTTTTTATCCCATGTATCCTAGATACTAGAAAAATACATTGAAATAGGGTCAGGGCCTCGTAAAAAATAAAGGATTCAGAATCCTATTGCACTTTTGTAACAAGAAAGCAAACATTTTGACTTCGACACTTAAATTCAAGAAAGGAACAAAAATGTCATAAAGGATCAGCAATATATTATGACAACTCCTCCTAATCTCCTTATCCAATCAAAAACTCTTATTCTGATAAAAAATCCTCATAAAATATAATGTACTGAAAAATCAACATTTTGATCATGCTTCTATATCCTCGTATCAGACTTCCAACTTTCTGTAATTTTATATTTAATTCCCTAAAATTTTGAGATGGAAAGTTGGATTTTTGTGCTGTTGAATATTGACTGAGTTGCAGGTGACCAATTTGAGACTGTCTAATAGTAGCTACCGGGAACAAGCAAGTTGCAAAAGAAAAGTTCCATCCATTTTTGTACCTTACAAGCTTTGCAAGTCTTTCAAGCTCAAAAACTCAATTTCAAATCCAGTAAAGGTAAATCTAAGTTTTCCACTCGTCAAAATTAAAGTATATTCTACTTAATTTGTTCACTGACAAGATAAGATAGATTTACATATTTGTTGTTGGAGTATATCTATTTAGATTGAGTATCCCTCTCGTGAAGAGGAGATAGCGATGGGAGCAGCATGCTGGTTGTGGAATTATCTGAGAAGAAGCGGCGCGTCGGGTTTTCTGCTTCCACTCTCCGGTGGAGTCGACAGTTCCTCCGTTGCTGCCATCGTTGGTTGCATGTGCCAACTTGTTGTTAAAGGTTACCTTTTTATCTTCTTCGTTGTATTAATTAATGTAAAACCTTTTACTACAAAATTGCTATCATGATTTCTTATGATGCATTTATTTTCTTCTTCTTTTGCAGAAATTGCTAATGGGGTGAACAAGTGAAAGCTGATGCAATGAGAATTGGCCACTATAGTGATGGACAGTTTCAACTGACAGCAAAGAATTTGCTAAACGCATATTCTACACAGTTTTCATGGGAACCGATAGTAGGTATATTATTACTTTCATGAAAAAGACTAACATGATACATTGGTGCAAACGTAATAAATCATCATGACAAGAGGTTTCAACACTAATCTTGGCAAGTCTTAGCTCATTATGTGCAATCATTTTGACTAATACACTATTCCCTTAATAGAATTGTTATTATGGTTATATGTCATAGTTCTGAAGCCTCAAGCCGGCAGTCGAGGATAGTTGCAGAGGAAATCGGGTCATGGCATATCGACATTGCAATAAATGGAGTGGTGTCTGCCTTTCTCTCTTTGTTCCAGACTCTCATTCCGTGGAGAAAGGTACAACTAGGGATGTCAATGGATGGGTTTTACCCGAACCGATCCTGAACTTCTCAAAACCCATTAAATTTTAAAACAACGGTTTTGGTTTGATTCTGGTTCCAGATCCGCTTTAGACCCGGACCGTTTAGATCTATAGTTTGATGGTCGGTGCAGTGGGATCCAAACCGTAACCAATACTTATTTATTGGTTCTAGTCAGAGTAAAACTCGTGTATTGACAAGCTTAAGTTTAAATAGGCTTGTCAATGAGCTAGTTTTATCCATATCGATTTGAAATCACTCATAACACATTAAATTATAAAGCAGCGGTTTCGATTTGATTCGGTTCTTGTCAGGTTCGATTCGAATCGTTCGAGATCGGACCGCTTAAGACCCATAGTTGATGATCCGGATCCAGTGTCTAATGGGTCGGTTCCAGAACCAGAACCATTACTTATTTATTGGTTCTTGTTCGGGTAAAACCCATCCATTGACATCTCTAGGTACAACTTTGTCGGTCCGGCCAGAGTCTATTGGACTTTTTCCAAAAATCTATTGGGCCGAAAAATCGTGGCCCAACCAAGCTCAATACACATTTTTTAGTAAAAATTTCTGGGTTGGCCGGCGCCTTACAGCCTTTGGCTAGTTATGGAAGGCCCGATCTGGCCTGAAATTCAATAGAATCTATATTTTTGAGCTCAAACTCTCCAAATCCGGATCGAACCTAATATTCCTATATACTATTGCATGATGCTTCGCAGGAAGATGATAGCACAAACATTGAGAAGTCAGCATTAAATAAAATTCGAAGTCGAACGAGAATGGTAGTGACATACATGCTAGCCTCACTCTTGCCATGGGTTCATCACAAATCCGGTTTTTATCTAGTCTTGAGTGGCACTACTGCCGATGAAGGATTATGTGGTAATCTAACCAAGGTTTGAAAATTTTCTTGCTCTCAATTTGTAATTAATTCAATTTATTTTCTTGCTATGACTAATAAAATATTCCTCATCTCGAAGTATGGTTGCAGCTCTGGTGACATAAATCCAATTGGAAGCATTAATATGCAAGATCTTCAAGCATTCTTAAAATGGGCTGCTGCCAATCTTGGTTATTCATCTTTAGCACAAATTGAAGCTGCTACTCTTGATTCTTTGGTATAGTCTAAGATGAAATTAATTATAATTTCACAATTCATTTATGCCCTCAATTTTCCTTAATCTCTGGTGTCGATAATAGGAGAGAATGAGTGATGAAGAACTCTCAACATATGGAAGGCTGAGAAAGACTTTACGTTGTGGACCAGTATCCATGTTCGAGGTTTAAGATCATAGACCTAAGGAAGATTTTTAATTATATTTATGACTAATTATATATTTATAAAGTATTTTGATGTTGTGACAGAATCTGTGCGAGAAATGGGGCGCAAAGTTAAGTCCAAGAGATATAGCTGAGAAAGTGAAACATTTCTTCAAGCTGTATTCAATGAATCGACATAAGATGACCGTTCTAACGCCTTCGTATCTAGTGGAGGTATAAAAGTTTTGTTAGTGATTTAGTTAATGAAAAATATTATATTTTTGCTTGGTTTTTTTCAGAGCCACTCATCTGAGGATAATAGATTTGATCAACGACAATTTCTGTACAATCCAGAGTGGTTGCATCAATTCAGGAAAATAGACCAACTTGTGCAGCAACAACTTAATGGTGATGAAGAAGCTTTTGCATTTTAAAAAATTCATTAAATTTGATGATATTGAACGTATTGCATTTTTAGATAAATATCGTTTGCCACAAGATTCGGATCTTGAACAGTAAGTGTAAACCCCTGTGTGTTGTTCTCGTTTAGTCACCTGCTTGTATTGTGACCAATATCAAATCTTTGACTTTAGAAATTAACTTGTGAAATTCAACCACCATCGAATTAGTAGAAGCCTTTTTTAGTTAATACGTATCAAACCATGTGCATTGACATATGACATAAAGTTCCACGCCTAGAACTAGGGATATCAATGTATGAGTTTTATCCGAACCAATCTGAAACTACTCATAATCCATTAAATTTTAAAGCAGCGGTTCCGGTTCTGGTTCTGATTTCCAGACCCGCTTTAGACCTGGACCATTTTTAGACCCATAATTTGATGGTCTAGTTTGGTCAGGGTCCGGTTCTGGTTCTAGAACCAGAATCAATATATTTATTGATTCTGATCCGAGTAAAATCCGTCTATTGACAAGCCTAAGCTTAAATAGGATTGTCAATTAGTCAATTTTAACCATATTGATCTGAAATTACTCATAGCTTATTAAATTCTAAAACAACGATTTCGGTTCTGGTCTGGTTCTAGACCAGCTCAGATCTGGATCGTTTCAGGCATATAGTTGATGGTCCGGGTCTAATCTGGATCCAGTATCTAATGGGTCGATTTCAGAACAAGAAACTTATTTATTAATTTTGATCTGGATAAAATTTGCTTATGGACATCCCTACCTGGAACTAAACAATTGACATTCAACAAAAATATTTGTTGGTTCATTAGTTATAAGTAGATTTTTATCATTTGACTATTACCTAATATACTTAGGTAGCAATATCATAGTTTATTTAAACCGTTCATCAATCAAATCATGTGACATAATGGATATCTCTCGTCTTCTAGGGACAGTCCAATGGTTAAGGTGAGTTCATGTGGTCGAGAGGTCACAGGTTCGAACCCCACCAAACGTTTCTATGGGTTTGAGCCTGTCACTCCTGGTTTTTCAAGTGTGGTTTACCTGTTCTGTGTGGTTTACAGGCTATTGCACAGGAACGTGGAGTTTACCCAATGTGCACCTAAGATAGCGGCTATGGGTTCCCCATGATACCAAAAAAAAAAAGAGAATGGATATCTCTCAAACTTAACCGAACAACAATTACGAGATATTAAATTTGAGGAGGTGTAGCTTGTAATTCACCCTCTCCATAAAATGTAATTCCAAATTCAAATCTCTTCACCATGTACTTGGAAATGCATCTGTGCTAGAAAGTAGTGTACAAAGATATACATACTTTACTGCAACTCCTAATTGTGAAACCATAAAATATTATTTTTATTGCGTACCGTTCCCATTATATTCCCCTCCCCTACTTTTGTAGTCCCACATATTCCCGTTTTATTTCACGTAGTCTCCCATACATTCTCATTCCTAGAAGGGAAAGTTCTTCCCCGAGAGCTCCTACATTCCAACCTCATGAAAATATAAGAATATAATCGCACACACATCCTATTTAATCCCATCGATTTATATTTATCTAATCAATTGTGGGAATCAATTTTTTGTTCCATTATCAAAACAAAACCATTTTGATTCTATAAAGAATGACATAAATTAAACTATTCCTAAAATTGAAAGTTTTTGAAGTAAAAACGTTAGTTGTGGATCATTTTTGGAAAATGCTAAAGGTTGGGGAATAAAACATGATTAACTCTTGTTTAGGTGGGAATAAGAAATCTGTATATAATCCACCTAAGAAACTGGTAAAATGACTCATCATCCTATAGTCGGATTCTGTGATGCGAGATATATTCTGAAAAATGTTGAAAGATGGAGTTTCTTTTAGAAAACGTAAGTTTGGGACATATTTTAGAAAATGCTAAAAGTTGAGGACATAAAATATGATTAACTCTTTATTGAAATCAAGAATCTAGTCATCTTTCTGATTGCCACCATGACAATCCAATGTTGGAAATGTGACCAGATGATAGGGTCCCAAAAGTATAATGTCAGGTGTATGAGGGGATACACCTGATTGATTTTTATTTTTTTCGCCATCATCCCTTAGCAAAGAATGACCGAGTTAGAATGACAATCGATGAGTCGAGATCCAAAGAATGATGAATTGAACCCGAGTTGCATTTGAGAGGTCCAAAGACACGATTGCGAGCAAAGCGGTACAAAGGCTATTTCCATGCATTATCCGGAGGAAATTGGAAGATGAAGATGTTGGTTCCAAGCAGTACAAATTGGTGAATTTGACCGTTGTCCAGGACCGAGGCTCGAGCATATGAAGGCCCTTCTATTTTCGTGGGTTTCTTTTTATTTGTTTCTTTTAATAAAGCCCATTTATCACAAGTTGTTTTAGGTGTTTTTGGGCCGATGTTTCTTTTTATTATTTTTTAGACTATTTTTGAAATTACTAAGCCCAAGGCCTTGTAATTTTCGAGAATAAGCCCAGATTAGCTTTAGACTAGTATTTAATTTTGTTTTGGATGTTTTTGTGGGGAGACGAGTTTTGAATAAGAAATCTATTTTTCTCTCTTGTCTCACGTGTTCTTCAAGCACAAGCCCTAGTTCTTGGTAGAGTTCTAGAGTTGGCAACTTTAGATCTTGAAATCAATTGTCTCGTTCGTGATATCTAGTAGTATCCAAGTTAGACAAGCCACGAAGATTGTTCCATAGCGTGTTTCGACTCAAGTAAATCCGGGTTCGTTTAGGTAAGCTCTTCATCTTTTCCTTTTTTCGCTTTCTAGTCATCTCCACGCCCATCCGTCCAATCCCACGCCCGTGTCTCGATTTTCCATCCTTTAACCCTAAAGCGTCCGAAAAGTCATCACCGAGCCAAATCCTAAACTACTCGTGCGAATTGGTTGAATTTTGGATATCTTGCTCATGACTTGAGCTTTATAATTGGTGGTAAAATTTGAGCTTAATCCGAGTTGATTTGATATAGTTTCGATCGAGTTTACATTAGGGTTATTAGTCGTTTTTGTACTAGGTTTTCGTTTGAAGTTTGTTTGAATCAACCTATCCGCCGACGTGAATTCGATCCGTTGCTTCCGTTCTTGTTGGTCGTATCATAAATTTGGTATCGAGCCACGTCGGTACGGTCGTGGTTCAATCCAAGTTGTGTGAGGTTCGTAATATTATTTCGTGTTCTTGATTAGGGTTTGAGTTCGTTAAAAAAAAGAAAAAGAAAAGAAAAGAAAATCGTAAAAAAAAAAAAAGTAAAGAAGTGAATTCGTGAAATTTCGATCGCATCTTTGTTCGTCGTGAGTCTTCTTTGTGGGTAGAGTTGTTGTCCTTCGTCGACTATCGATTGGGGACGTTTTGCACGTTTTGGAGTTAGATAGTTGAGTATTGGGGTGTTTTCAACGTTTTCGGTCTTCAATTAATAGGACCGAATTGTTGCTGTTCTAGTTCTATTAGGATTTGGGGTTTGTTTGTTTTCCTATTTGGAATAGATTTTGCTTCCTAATTTGAATTGAAGTCATTGAACTATCCATCCAGAGTTCATCCTTTTCGTCTCGAGGATCCCCCATCGAGAATACCTCGCCGAGAATCCAGCCCCTTCCTGCCATATTTTTCCCCTTTCAGCCCTAACCCCTCGCCTCGGTAAATTGTCGGCAAATCTTCAAATTGCCGTAAAATTTGCTCCCGAACCGATTTTTCTCCATAATATCTTTCCGGAAACGTCTCGACGAGACGGACACGACTCATTGCTTTGCTATGACATATAGGCTTTTTCAGCCAAATTCCATCGTCTTCAAGGTGAAATCCCCCTCCGAACTTTTCCATCCCCTCCGAACCTTTCCAGTTTTCGCCCTATCCCTTCCATCCTACATTCCACACTGCCAATATATCCCATTTCAGCCTTATTCGTGGTTCCTTTGCTATCCCGTGGTCCTCTGGAAGTCAAGTCCGAGCTCTTGACTAAAGCTAAGGAGTTGACGATAGGATTCTACTGGGAAGTTTTGTGCAATATAAGACCCTTCGTTGTGAGTGACATACACTGAGTGACATACACGAGTGGTAAAAAAAAATCTGAGAGAATAAACGAGTGATTGTGAGGAACTGTGAGATCCCTTTTCTTTCTTTACGTTTGTTCATTGTGCAGGTTTAATGGATCTAGGCAAGAGACCGGTGTCTTCAGTGACCAGCCAGATTGGGACGCCAAGTACCACTTTGATCTTGTGAACGATCGTGTTTCGTCGGATAAGCACCAGATTGGCCAAATTTGAGGATCGATGTCGATCTGACCCCAACGGCCACCAAAGACCGACCAATAACCGTCGGCAAGACTACTCATCAAGACGAGACTTGAGGTTGTGATACGATCCTCGCCGGTACGAAGGATCTATCGACACGCCGAACAAGATGGAATATCCCAAAACCTTCAATCTAACCCCAAGTGATATAGGTCGAGATTTCGCCTATACCCCAACTAGATAGTTGACGCAACAACTCGGGGACGATGAATGACACACTAACGAGGATGGATATCTCGTCGACATCGTCGATAATTGAATTTCTTGACAAATGCAAGAAAATTCAAGAGCTAATGAAGAGAGATAAAACTCACATATATTCGTAAATCAAAAGTCAATATTTTCGTATGCTTACAAACCTTTATATAGCGAAAATAAAGAACCCTAATCCTTGTCAAAGAAGGATTCCTAATCAAAACAGAAAATAAAGAACTCTAATCCTTGTCAAAGAAGGATTCCTAATCAAAACAGAAACTAATTAATATAAGAGACCTAATTAAACTAGGAAACTATTTAATCTAACATCTAAACGAGTGCGAAAATAATTAAAACTAAAAACGTGGCCCACAATATCAAGTAATGGGCTGAAATATCGGACTCCATCATTCCTCCTCTTGAGAAGAATTTGTCCTCAAATCCAAGTCGTCACCTATATCAACCGATGGCTTTTCCTTATTCACCACCCACTTCAAATCACTAGCCGCAAGACAAGACTTTTGGATTACTCCTTTCTCCTTACATTTATCACTTTGCCCAACCGACTTCACCAACTTCGACTTCTTTTGCAACGACACTTGATCCTCATAAACTTGTTTTGGAGTAAGAGGAACAAGTGACACTTTCTTTTGATTGAACTCGAGGGAGTATTTGTTCGTAAAGCCATTATGCTTCACCTTTCTATCAAACTGCCACGGTCGTCCCAATAGTATATGACTTGCCTGCATCGGAATCGCATCACAAAGAACTTCATCCTCATACTTTCCAATGCGAAATGGAATCTTCACTTGCCACACCTTGACAATGCCACTATCATTCAGCCATCGCAACCGATATGGCTTGGGATGTTTCACTAATGGTAGCCCTAACTTCTCAACCATGGTCATGCTAGCCGCGTTGGTACAACTCCCACCATCAATGATCACGTTCCACACCTTATCTTTGACATAACACCTCGTATGAAAGATGTTATCTCGTTGCTCGTATCACCATCGGATTACGTACACTCAAAGCTCTCTTAGCAACAAAATGAGTGCATCCGGTGCTTCAATCTCTTCAACATCGGAATCCTCCAAGGTGGCATCTACGGATTAGTAGCCTCTCCTTCATCATCATCCCACCTCTCCATCATCCCGAATGATCATCACCTCTTATTCGGACACTCTCAGCAATATGTCCAATTCCATGACAAGTAAAACACTTCAATCACGGTTTGGTACCGTCGGGGTTAGCTTGAGTTGTGTAACTCGTAGGATATGTTCTTGGCTTTTCAAGCGACCACTTCTCCCATTCGGATGCTCATCTTTCTTCCATTGGTTCCTCTTGATGAAGAACCACTAACATTTTGGGGCTGCTCCAATTGGGTGATTTTGCTTCGTGTTACCGCCATTACCCCTCCTCTCGAGTTGGTTCTCAATCTTTATAGCCATGTGAACCATATCCTCCAACTCGACATAATGTTGCAACTCCACCCATTCTGAATCTCCCAATTCAATCCGACAAAAATCTTGCCATAGTCGCCTCTATCTTCAACAATCTTGGCTCGTATCATGGCTACTTCCATCTCCTCAAGTAGTCATCCACACCTCGACCTCGCCTCAAATTACGTAATTTGTTGTACAAACTCACGATAATAATGATTAGGCACAAATCGCTTCCTCATCACGACCTTCATCTCGTCCCATGTGTGGATAGTCCGCTCTCGATTCCTCCTCCTACTACTCACCAACCGATCCCACCAAACAAGTGCATAATCGAGAACTCTATTGTCGCTAACTTCACCTTCGAGCTCGGAATAATTATGGCGATCAAATATGAGCTCCAACTTTCTCTCCACCCAAGTATAATTCAGATCATTTTCCCTTGAAAAGAAGGATGTTCATCTTGATGTTGCTCAGTTGTTATCTTCTCGATCTCTTCCTCTAGGCGCCTTTCATCAAAACTGAAACTCATCTTCCTCATTTTCAGCCTCTTCGTATCTATTATCTCGATGAAAATTTCGCCGCCTCTCCTTCTCTCTTCGTCCTCCTCGTTGATACACATAGGATCTAGCCGACGTCCGCTCTTCTCGAGGTCTCTCTCCAAGTGCATTGATTCGATCATGCGACTCTTCCATCTCTTTGTGATTATCGTTCCCAATTCGAGCGCAAGGCCTCCATCATGAATTTTGTTTGACGATCGATAGAATCATCGTCGCCCCATGACATGACCCATCCGACTCACCTTCTGTACATTCTTTGCAGAAAATGTTATAAAAGAAAAATAACAGAACCTCACCAACTCACGAACGCCGTGTATCACTCAAATGAGTCACTCAAGACTCGTGTATCACTAGTCCTCACGTAGGCGTAGATTCAAAATCTCGAGAATGAAAAAATAATGATACGGATATTGATATGGATAATGATATGTATAATGATAGAGATAACGATATGGATAATGTATGATAACGATATGGATAAGATCACGATATGGTAGAACCACAGATACGGATGAACAAACCCAGCCAAAACGGAAGAAAAAACGAAACACGGAAGGCGAGCGGATGTACGATTTAACGGATGGACGACGAACGATGGACAAACGAGCGAATGAATGATGAACGAATGGCTCGATACCAAATGATACGATCCTCGGCTGACGAAGGATCTATCGACACGCCAACAAGATGGAATATCCCAAAACCTCTCGAATCTAACCTCAAGTGATATAGGTCAAGATTTCGCCTATACCCCAACTAGATAGTTGACGTGACAACTCGGGGGACGATGAATGACACACTAAGCGAGGGATGGATATCTCGTCGATCGTCGATAATTGAATTTCTTGGCAAATGCAAGAAAATTCAAGAGCTAATGAAGAGAGAATAAAACTCACATATATTCGTAAATCAAAAGTCAATATTTTCAGTATGCTTACAAGCCTTTATATAGGCGAAAATAAAGAACCCTAATCCTTGTCAAAGAAGGATTCCTAATCAAAACAGAAAATAAAGAACTCTAATCCTTGTCAAAGAAGGATTCCTAATCAAAACAGAAACTAATTAATATAAGAGACCTAATTAAACTAGGAAACTATTTAATCTAACATCTAAACGAGTGTGAAAATAATTAAAACTAAAAACGTGGCCCACAATATCAAGTAATGGGTGAAATATCGGACTCCATCAAGTTGCATGATGGAGAAGCATCAGAGTCAGAGCACTTTGAGGATGAATATGTCGAGGAAGAACGAGTTGAGGATAATACAGCTCAGTTCTTCCCACCTCAGCGAAACAGAAATGGATTTTTTGATCGAGGTAGAGGCCGTGGTGGAGGTCAGTTCCAACCACGTTTCCGAGCGACTCAGAACGTTTACCCGGCGTAATAGATATGGTAATATTGAAGACCTACTTGGAAACATCAAGACCACTATTCCCAAGTTTGAAGGCAAGCATGATCCGGATGCCTATTTAGACGGGAGCGCAAAGTTGATAAGATTTTGAGTGCTATGAATTCCCGAGCCTGAAAGTGCAGCTAGCCTCCTCGAGTTCACCGGATATGCCGCCACCGTGGGAGTTTCAGTGAGAATAGGCGCGAAAGAGAGGTATCCTCCAATTGACACTGGCAAGAGATGAAGACGTGATGAGAGCGATTCATCCCGATTCACTATGAGAGAGATAGGAGAAGCTCACCGGTTTGTCAAGTGGTCAAGATCAATTGAGGAGTATCACAAGGAGTTAGAGATGACCTTGAACAAAGGTGGGCAAAGAAGAAACTTTAATTGCCACACTCAACCGGTATATAGAAGCATGAACCCGGATATTGCTCGTGAAGTCGGTGAAGAATTTTGATAGCATTGAGGCAATGATTCATTATGCATCCATTGTAGAGTGGCGACAGAGAGGACGTCGTCGATCTTTCCATCGACACCGCTAGGCTCCTCGGACTCGAGGCGACTCTAATGCGCCCAGATGCCCCTACACGCCTCGAGGACAGCCCCAGTCGCTTACGAGCGACCATCCGCACCTCACCCCGATCAGAAACCGAGTTGATTCGCTGCGCCCAATAGGAATAATCTGGTCAAACTGCATCGCTGAGACAACCTCGTAATGGTACTCCGGGAAGAGCACGTGATGTTCAAATGTCACAAGTGCAAAGGTTGGGGCCACTTTCGAGCCCGATGTCCGAATCGCGAGTTCTCATCATTACGGGCGGGGTGAGTTGGATTACGCTAGTGAAGAGGAGGCCAAGATCCTATTGATGCAAGGGACGAAGATCGCCCTTTAATGGCCTCACTAGCGATGAGATTGAAGATGAGCGGTAGAAGGAAACTCACGTGAGTCTTGTTTCCATTCGAGCCACGAGTCCGATTCGTGAAGAGGATCGAAAGATCGGAGAGAACATCTTCTACTCACGATGTTCTATCCAAGACAAGACGTGCTCGCTCATTATTGACGATGGGCGTCGTGAATGCTATCGGCCAAGATGCGTTGGGAAAATCAACTGATCCCACGAAGCATCCCAAGCCCTACCGATTGCAATGGTTGGATCGCGAGGCGAGATCGTAGTCGGTTATCGGTAAACGTCACCTTTCAATTGGTAGATATCTGATCTCGTTTTGTGTGACGTCATCCCTATGGATGCGGCGATATGTTGCTTGGTCGCCCTGGCGCTTTGACGGAAGACGATACATGATGGCTTCGCCAACACTTATGCCGTGACTAGAGATGGACGCACCACCGTTGTGGCCATTAGCAGAAGGATGTTGCGTAAGACGTAAGAGGATGCAAGAGAAGTTCAAGGAAGAACGGGAAAGGAAGTCTGAGAGCAAGGTCGCGACTTCGATGAGTCAGGCCGCCTCCAAGTCTTCCAAGGCAAAGATCTTCCACGTCGAGGACCTCTAAGTCCGTTCATGTTGCCACTCCACCGAGGCCCAGTGTGACCGAATCAGATCCAGTGCACAAGAACTTGTTTATTAGTGCAAAGGGAGTACAGAAAGCGGTCAGAGATGGTATGTCTATCGTTCTAGTTACATTTAAGGCTAATGATACTTGATGTTGTCATTCCTCTTGTTTTGCGACCTTTGATGGAGGAGTTCAAGGATTTGTTCCTGACGCGATTCCCACCGGTCCGCCGCCAATTCGAGGAATTGAGCACCGGATCGACTTTCGGTAGGGTGCAGTTCTTCCTAACCGGCCCGCATATCGGACCAACCACGAAGAGACGAAGGAGATAGACCGTCAAGTCAAGGAGTTCTTTGGAGAAAGCGATTCGAGAAAGTCATCCCGTCGCCTGCTCGGCCATCCTAGTTCCCAAGAAGTCCAATGAGTGGCGCATGTGTACGGACCGTCGTGCCGTCAACAAAATCACAAGGAAATATCGTTTCCCATTCCCGTGTTAGATGATATGCTAGATGAGTTATGCGGGCGTCTGCCTTTTCCAAAATTGATTTATGCTCGGATATTTTATAATATCCCATCGACCGATCCGCTTGGGACGGAGGAATATCACGAGTTAAAATTTAAAAGAAGAAAAGAAAAGAAAAATGATGAAACTCACACATAAATAGTTATATATATATATATAGAGAGAAATATCAGAACATAAATCACCACAAACAACACTCCTAAGACGAGATCCTAGCAAGTAGAAAGGTTAAAAGGAAATTAACTCAAATGAAAAGAAAAATATTCAAAATCTTGACATAAAATCGGGGTGATACAAATGACATCCCGAGAAGGGGCTGTGTTTTGGCTATGCAACTCAAGGCAAAAGACACTTATGTAGTCGGTGCCTGTGTTCACAATCTCACGAATATAGTGGAGGTAGATTTTCCAAAAGCATAACATACTGACAAGTCAATGTCTAGGTATCGATGTCGCTGTCTCTCACTGCCATGCCGCCTCGACCTAAAACATTTGAAAAGATTTTGGGATGAGTACTAGCGTACTCGGTGGAATCGAGTACCCATTTTAATAAAGAAATGCTTAATAAACAATTGAGAAAAGTGCATGCTAAACCACATATCATAGGGAGATTTTAAAAGTAAAATAATTTATCCCTATATATGCAAAACATAGTTTTCGAGCAAAGCTCGTAGTGCACAATCAATCATCATAGCTCATTGCATCATGTATACCCATCGACCATGAGGGAAACAATGTTCCACTAATGGTCAACATCGCCTAAACTGGGAACTCGGCCGACCACCCACTGACTTCCGTACACTACCTCACCAAGATTAGCTCGAGGCACGATCGTTAACTACTCCCTACCGAGCCGTAGCGGTTTGACCGCCCAAGGTCGACCAAGCAATGAGCATAAAAGCGAAGATGCAAATCTCAATTTTAATAAACATCATGGGCTTAATAACCCGAAATACATTGTAGAAAATAGATCTCACCTGTCACCGAAGTGGTACCAATAACTTTTCTTACTTGCACACCTCCACTGATTGTCTTGGGTGAACCTTAACAAGTCCTACACGAAAGTCCAGTTTTTTAATATATATACTAATAAAGAACTTCTCGGAATCCAAGTCTTATGCTTAGCATGTCTATTCCCGATCTTAAGGTATTGGAGTTGAAATATCCATTGGGTCTTATAATCTATATTTCTACCCTAATGCATGTAATGGTATGATATGCAATCAACTAATCACGTAGTAGCACGTAGTCAAGTATTTTCTCGTTAAGGCATGCTTCTGTAATAATACCATGTTGTTGTTGCCTTATCATAATTCGTGCATCTTATTAATGTTCTAACGCACGTACGACATAATATGTATAGATACATCAATTAATAGCATGTTAGTCATAAAGACATATTTCACATAGGTGAGTTCCAATACTTAGCCAAATTTTAGGTATTTAACCTTCAACAAAGCTCTTCAAGTGACATACTTTGACGATTCATAAATCTCGACTCAAGATATGTATGTCCGCATAAAAACACATTCTGGAAACCTCTAAACACGTACTACAAGTTCTAAGAAGGTATCATATCCAAACGAGCTGTGGTTCTGGAGATACAGGATCTCAAAGTGGGAACTCGAACTGACTTCTATATTTAGAATATTTTTCATGATTTCCAGATTTTGCTTAACGACGAGTGATTTTGCGAGGCTCGTAACGTTTGACTCACAATGCCTAAATATGGGAGAGACCCCATTCTGGAAACCTTGTAACAAAAACTACACGTTTTATTAAGAAAGACTCGGAAGATACCTGACGCATCAAGAGATACAAGAGCTCAAAGTTGACTGGTTGAAAACGGATAATTTCGGGTAAGGGATTTTGGGTGGATGAGAGACATGCCTATATGGTTTGGATCGAGACCGAACTTTCCAGATCACAACTAGACATGGAAAGGAACATATTTGATGAAGAAACCAAATTCAAAGTCGGACTACAAACGGCTTGAACATCTCTCGAAAAATACAGACTTGAACAGTTTATTAAAATGAAATTTGGATTAAAGCAGTTTGTCAAGAAGGTTTACTGGAATGCATTAATTTCAGAAATTCACCGAGGGCTCATTATAAATAATCTATGGATGAGATCTATCAATTTGGAAATATATTTGAGTCTAGTGTTATATAGGAAAAACCTCACCCAAATATTTACATTAGATTAGGAGATAAAAATATTTTACCACAAGTTATTGTTACAGTGACAGCTTTGTGCAGTTCGTTTGTAAATTTAGGAATAAATAGTAAACAAATTTAGAAAAATCTGAAAATTTACAGAGAACTTATAGAAACCCTAAATTGTGTTTCTGAAAAGTTTGGACATGTTTCTAATATCCAAAGTCTAAACGAATCCCGAAAACCGTGAGTGCAGAACAGAGCAAATTTTACAGTTTGAGCAAAGATTTTGGAAAAATCATTTTAAATAGTAAGACATCTTGGATTGAGATGAAAATTTTCATTGATGTACTCGACACACTTAATTTCAACATATTAAAATTTGGTGACCATCGGACCACTACAACTTAGGTAATAAATTTTATTAATGTACTGTTTTGGTAACCAACTCCCAGTTTTATTAAAACCATTTCATAGTCAACTTTATCACATAATTCTTTGCAAGCATTTCAGCAAACACTACATATGCAGATATATAATGCACGAAAACTTGGTGAATTTATCACCCCAATCCACAACCAAGTTCATCAAACCAACATGCAAATCCAACTTAACTAACATACAAAGATCACAAGTTAGGAACTTAATTATTAATTCACAAACAATCACAACAAGCATACACCCAACCCCTCAAGCATTTAAATGCACATGTATATATCTCGATCACTACAAAACTCAAGGTTGTAGAATTTCACCTTGGTGAGGAATTTAATGACGAATCAAAGGGGCTGATTGAGGAGAGAAGTTCGTGGCTGGTTTCGAGTTTGGTCGTCCATTATTGAGCTAGGCGTTCTTGCTTTCTCTCTCTTAAATGATAGTGTAGGGGATGTCCTTAGAAAACAATGAATCATCGGCCTCCACTAACTCGTCGAGAGTGTGCCCACAACAGAGACGAGAGAAGTGGGAAGGGAAAGTGAATCTTGCTTGCTTGCCTTAGAGAATGGAAGGTGAGAGAAAGAAATGGAGGAAGTGTTGATCTTCTTGTGGAGCCGAGAAAAAGAATAAGGGAGACGGGAGAGTTAGGAAGCAAGAGAGTTGAGAAAAAGAGTAAAAGAATGAAGAGAGAGAAAAAGAAATAGGGTATGTTGCCGTAGAGAAAGAGGAAAGAGAAATGAGGTGGCGGTGGGTGGTCTTTATGGGTGACAATTGTCACCCTTAAGTTTCTCATATTAACACCTACGCACACTACACACCTGCACACACTCAAGGTGCACGACACACACACATACTTAATGCACACAGTGCACGCACCACTTATATATAATTATACACATATCATATATATTTATATATGTAGTATATATATATTTGATTACTTAATTAAGCTAGAAAATTAATTCATCTTGTCTTAACACTTGACATAATGAAAGGTGTAGTGCATGATTCATTACATGGAGTTTTTTAATCATTTCATTATAAGCATATATGAATACATGTATCTAGACATTTAACTGTCAAGTAATAGACCTGTCCATGCACGTAAAGTGCAACACGTTAGTAATTTAAATATTAAGAATCTAATTTGCATGGGCGCTATGTGTTTTATTTATATTATTTCATCTTCTTATTTAATAAGTAATAGCTTCTTGCCACTACAGATACTTTAATAAATAATTATGCAATAGCTTCATGTAGCTATATATGTTATATTACTATTATTGAATTACAAAATGACATTTATTTTAATTAACATGCCACAAGATTAACAGTTCAAAATTCTTCACATACTATGATAATACATGCCAACGAGGAATGATTCGAGCTCTCATTTGATTTTAAAAAGAAAAAAAAATTCCTAGGAAAAAGAAAATCATTACTAACTTATATTATCAAGATTTATTACTAGCAGACAACTCTTCAGGATATTACAATTTTCAAGTTAGAATGGCTGAAGGGGACGAGTGGAAAACATCATTTAAGACTAAGCATGGTTTGTATGAATGGCTTGTTATGCCTTTTGGACTTACTAATGCTCCTAGTACCTTTATGCGTTTGATGAACCATGTGTTACGTGATGTGATTGGCAAGTATGTTGTGGTCTATTTTGATGATATCCTCATATATAGCACTTCTGTTGATGAGCATGTTGGACATCTTAGGCATGTTTTCGTATTGCTGCGTGAGGCTGAACTGTATGCTAATTTGTCTAAGTGCACCTTTTTCATGGATGAGGTTATTTTTCTTGGTTTTGTTGTGAGTAGTCGTGGTGTCGAGGTTGATAGAGCTAAGGTGAAAAGCCA
Organism: Salvia rosmarinus; assembly: GCA_036937905.1. Taxonomy (NCBI): domain Eukaryota; kingdom Viridiplantae; phylum Streptophyta; class Magnoliopsida; order Lamiales; family Lamiaceae; genus Salvia; species Salvia rosmarinus. The sequence goes on from CM072814.1 coordinate 19,028,419, forward strand.
TTGAGGAATGGCCTACGCCTAAGTCATGTTCTGATGTGAGATCTTTTCATGGTTTAGCTGGTTTTTATCGTCGTTTTGTGCGTGATTTTTCCTCTATTCTTTGCACCTTCGATCGAGTTGAGTAGGAAAGACAAGAAGTTTGAGTGGGCAAAGCCTAAGAGCATGCTTTTAATCTGCTGAAGTCGAAATTGTGTAATGCCCTTTGTTGGTTCCGCTCGATTTTTCTAAGATGTTCGAGATTGAGTGTGATGCCTCGGTATAGGCATTGGTCTTTGTTTTGATGCGTGATAGGAAGCCGGTCGCATATTTCAAAGAGAAATCGAATGGAGCAGCCCTTAGATACTCTACGCACGATAAGGAGTCAGTATGCCTCAAGAGGTCTTTGGAGACTTGGCGGATTATCTCGAGACCGAAGGAGTTCGTGATTCACACCGATCACGAATCATCAAGCACTTGAAAGGCGTGCAGAATCAATTCGAGACATGCCGGTGGGTTGAGCTCATCAATCATTCCCATATGTCATTAAGTACAAGAAAGGTGAGGAGAACGTGGTTCTTGATCTTACTGCCTCGCAGTACTTTACTTTCGTGATGCATGACCGGTCTTAGGTTTCGAGAATTTGAAGAGTTTCTATGCTTCGATCCTTATTTTGGTGATATTTTCCTAATTGTCGGCCTAGGTCTAGATCCGTGGATTCTTTTATGACCGATGGATTTACGCTCAAGGATGCGGTTATGTGTTCCCGCTTGTTCCATGAGAGATTTGCTAGTTCTAGAGTCTCATGCGGTGGTCCGATGGGTCATTTGGTGTTGCTAAGACTTTGAGTCTATTGCATGAGCATTTTATCGGCCTCGCATGAAGAGAGATGTTGAGAGAATCATGCTAGATGTCTTACATGTAGGAAGGCTAAATCTAGTTCCAATCCATTTGGTTTGTACACTCCACTACCGCACCATCCGCACCTCGATCGACATTTCTATGGATTTCGCTCTTGGTTTACCTAGATCTAAGTCCGCAAGGATTATGTGTTTGTAGTTGTTGATAGGTTTTCCAAAATGTCTCATTTCATTGCATGCACGCAAACTGGTGATGTTGTTAATATTGCTAACCTATTCTTTCGTGAAGTGGTTAGACTGCATGGCGTGCCTCGTACTATTGTGTCTGACATGGATACTAAGTTCTTGGGACATTTTGGTGCGTTCTTTGGGGAAAGTTAGTACTAAACTTTTATTTTCATCGCATGTCATCCTCGGTCGATGGTCGATCAAGTAGTTAATAGGACGTTAGGTACCTTGCTTCGTGCTTTAGTGAAGAATAATTTGAAGTCATGGGAAGAGTGTTTACCTTTTGCTGAGTTTGCTTATAACCGTGTTGTGCATTCTTCCACTAACATGTCTCCATTTGAGGTAGTGTATGGTTTTAATCCTCTTACTCCCACGCATCTTATTCCTTTGCTTTTGATCATCTTTCAAGTTTGCAAGGTTCTCGTAGAGCTAAACAGGTTTGAGAGATGCATAAGAAGATCAAGGATAGGATCGAACTTCAGGGTGAGAAAAACGCCGCCAAGGCTAATGCACACCGCAAGCAAGTGTTGTTCAAACCCGGTGATAAGGTTTGGGTTCACTTGAGTAAAGGGCGCTTCCCTAACTTGAGGAAGTCGAAGTTGATGCCTCGCGAGATGGACCGTTCTCGTGGTGGCTCGAGTCAATGACAATGCCTACCGCGTTAATCTTCCAGTGAGTATAAGTGTTCTAATACCTTTAATGTTTCGACTTGTCTCCTTTCCCCAGAGATGACTTTGATGTCGATGAGGAGCCAATTCGAGGACTAATTCTTTTCAAAGAGGGAATGATGAGTCGAGATCCAAAGAATGATGAATTGAACCCGAGTTGCGGTGAGAGGTCCAAAGACACGATCGCGAGCAAGCAAATGCAAGGCTATTTCAATGCATTATCCGGAGGAAATTGGAAGATGAAGATGTTGGTTCCAAGCGGTACAAATTGATGAATTTGACCGTTGTCCGGGACCGAGGCTCGAGCATATGAAGGCCCTTCTATTTTCGTGGGTTTCTTTTTATTTGTTTCTTTTAATAAAGCCCATTTATCACAAGTTGTTTTAGGTGTTTTTGGGCCGATGTTTCTTTTTATTATTTTTTAGACTATTTTCGAAATTACTAAGCCCAAGGCCTTGTAATTTTCGAGAATAAGCCCAGATTAGCTTTAGACTAGTATTTAATTTCGTTTTGGATGTTTTTGTGGGGAGACGAGTTTTGAATAAGAAATCTATTTTCTCTCTTGTCTCACGTGTTCTTCAAGCACAAGCCCTAGTTCTTGGTAGAGTTCTAGAGTTGGCAACTTTAGATCTTGAAATCAATTGTCTCGTTCGTGATATCTAGTAGTATCCGGGTTAGACAAGCCACGAAGATCGCTCCATAGGCGTGTTTGGACTCAAGTAAATCCGGGTTCGTTTGGTAAGCTCTTCATCTTTTCCTTTTTTCGTTTCTAGTCATCTCCACGCCTCCATCCGTCCAATCCCACGCCCACGTCTCGTTTTTCCATCCTTTAACCCTAAAACGTCCGAAAAGTCATCACCGAGCCAAATCCTAAACTACTCGTGCAAATTGGCTGAATTTTGGATATATTGTTCATGACTTCAGTTTATAATTGGTGGTAAAATTTGAGCTTAAGCCGAGTTGATTTGATATAGTTTCCAGTCGAGTTTCTGTTAGGGTTATTAGTCGTTTTTTGTACTAGGTTTTCGTTTGAAGTTTGTTTGAATCAACCTATCTGTTGACGTGAGTTCGATCCGTTGCTTCCGCGTTCTTGTTGGTCGTATCACAATCATATTGAGATATATGAATTATCAGACAACGAGATAGGAGCTGAAATTCAATTTGAGTATGTGGAAATTGGTGGAGTAGAAAAGCTGAATTAAATCCACTTAGAAGATTTATTCGGAACAAAGTCAGATGAGAATTGTGTTAGCAATATGAGAGACAAATATCAGATGCAATCTTGAGAATTAATGATACTGAGAGTAAAGCAATGCAAAACAACAAGCATCAAAGCAGTAAACAACATAAAGATTTTACGTGGTTCGAAAAAACTCCTCTTACATCCATGGACCCGACGAACAGCTGAATTCCTATTAAACTTAGGAATTCTTTGTTTTATACTTCTAATGAAGTGACATTAGATCCCACGAACTTGAGATCTTCCGTCCCTAGGTTATCAAGCTAGGACCTCTCGTATTTTTCTTTTACTCTATTCACCTTAGTGCTACTCGTCACCATATTTTCAACAGCTACATTTTGCTGCTTACTCATGGCTTCACCTTAAACCTCCGTCATCTTTTGGACTTGGTAAAAATGCTACATTTCCGTGTGTGTGTGTTGGCCTAGTGGTAGAGTGGTTAATGCCCGAGGCCAAAGGTCTCGGGTTCGAGTCCACCTTGACGCGGCCTTTAAAATTTTTGTATTAATTGACCAAAAGAAAATGCTACATTTCCAACTAACCAAGTGTGCATCTACAAGAAAGAACAGATCTAAAGATAATCACACTCGTCTAAGCTCTATTATAAATATTACAATGTAAGAACAACCTAGATAGAAATAAAGATTGGACCTATGTGGTTTCACTAGAGACGAAGTGGTGGAATCTTAAGCATTGAGGAAATGAACTATGTCCTAGTCTCTCTGAATTGGAATGAGAGATGGAGTTGAGGTTGTGTCTTCTTTCTTAAGACATCCAACCTTCAAATCTCCTATGGTAGAAAAAGTCATGTATTTATAAATGAAGATGAGATCAAACTAGTCATTGGAAAAAGCTTGTAGAAATTCAAATTCAACTTGGTAAATACGATCTTTGGACTTGTCATCTTGTGTTTTAAAAGTCTATTTGTGAGTCAGATGAAGGCTTCTAGCAAATATCACCGTATCTGATTCTTCTTCACCAGCTTCAGTCTTCGATTTTTAGCTGAGTCCACTACTGATCCCGTGCTAACTCTCGTTGACTTCTTTTGACTTCATCTTCAGGTAATCTAATCTTCGACAAGGCCGCGACTGACTATAGATACGGATAAACTCTCCGCTGAGTTATTCAGGTTCTTTAAACTTCATGTATCTACCGACAAGATCGTCAAAGTTATCTCGATCATCGCCATTACGACAATCGTGTGTACTAAACTTTCGTTGGCGCACCTTTCAACTTTCTCTTCTAATGCTTTAAGTTGATATGACTTTAAGCTCAATGTTTGATGTCTCCTACTTCGCTAACTCGATCTTGCTGCTTAGAGCTTGAGGTTTTACTTCCTTGACAAGTTAACTGATTCTTTTGTCTAAGTTGGTTTTCGATCGCGCCTTCGCCCAATTTCTTCGATAAATGGTCATCGTTAAGTACAACTCCTTAAGAAGAGAGTTGACTTATAGACACTGCATCATTGGCTTAATATCGATGAGATATATTTTCAATTAAGGTTTTTGGAACTAATCAAAATAATGTTTTCACCCCAATTTTCCAACATCTAATTTGAAAACAATATTAATTTATTAATCCATTTATAACAAAATGAAAACTTTGGTCGAAATTTGATTTTTTTTTTTTTGAATCTTTAGTCTAAAAAATGCCATTGTCCATTTTCTTAATATACATTATTATGACATATGATTACTTTAATAAATTTTCCTAAATATTTGTCACTAGGAGTTTTTGTCTGTGCCTGTAGAGGTGAAATTATATGAGGACATCTGCACGGTACGAATAAATATGATATTGTCAATTTTCTTCAATTATTTTTTCAATTTAATTGATATTTTTTTAGGATGATTATATTTTCTAGTTAGAGAGAATAAATTACAATTCTTTCTGATAATTGATTGGTTTGTTTCAAATCATATGTATTTATTATTGTGTTTATTTAGCATTTTATTATTATTATTATTATTATTATTATTAATATTATTATTATTATTATTATTATTATTATTATTATTATTATTATTATTATTATTATTATTATTATTATTATTATTATTATCATCATCCATATCACTGTATGTAATTCTTTAGATATATTTTAAAAATTATCCATCTATAACTTAGCAAATATATTACCTAATAAATCTCAAAGTATATATTATTTATTTATCTACTATATTCTGAATATTAAAATTGATCAATATTATCATATAATCAATAGGTACATATAAAAAATACACACTACAATTAAATGAATACATATTATGTCCACACATTACTTATCTCTAAAAGTGGTATTTTTGCTTGGAATCCTTAAGTAATTATTTCGTTATACATATTACTTATTTCTAAAATGACGTCCTTACAAAAATTACAAATTCTAATTACAATTAAAAAAACTGTTTTAGGTAGTATCATGTGTGTGTGTACATGTTATCAAGTTTGTCAAAATTTTTGTTATTAGATTTGGAACACATAAAATACTCTCTGTCCATCGCATTAAGGACGATCCATCATTCCGCCGTGCAATACAGTGCTTCAGCCCTAAAACATGTTCATGATGTGCATGACCATGTTTATACTCCGATTATAAAGGACATAGGAGTTGCTCAATGATTTTTCAATCATCAATTGTTATAGTGCACAAGTATGTAATGGAGGATACATAATATAATATCTTCTTTCAAAAGGGGAAGCTCTAACCCCGGGAGCTCCCACACCCCAACCTCAAGAGAATGTGAGATGTCAAATTACGGTGACTTAACTGTTAAGAAGCTAGGAGGATTTTATTTAGTGTCCACAAGGAGCCACCCTAAAGAGGATGAAAACTCCCACACTGCAGCTGTTAGGATCGATACTTGATCATTGTTCTAAATCTGCTAGCTCTTAATCAACTAAGCTAAACTATATTACACATAATATAATATCTATCAACGTGGAGAGCAATGCACGTAGAAAGTGTCTAGTTTAAGATATTACAATTTTCAATTGGATAATAAAAGATAATTATTCTTTTGAGAACTTTCCAAGATGAAGATCTTTGTAAGTAGAAAAATTTGAAGTTCAAACCCAACCACTTCTCTTCTCTCAAAAAAAAAATACAAGATAATTGTCATATCCCGTCTTTCTTAATAAGATTAGAAGGACATTCGAACTTAGAATTTAAATGATTCGTGCCCAATGAAAGAAAATTTTTAAAATTCCAACAAAAAGAATTTATTTCACTAATTATTATAAAGTGATTTCGAGAATTATTATATATAATATAATAATTATGTACGATTTATATATATTTATATATAAATCATTATATCAATAATATCATGTTAACGTCTAATTATTAATTCATCGTCTTTAGGATCGAATTTGAAGCCCGTAAGAATAAATCATATAATGGGCTTGGGTTTAACAAGGCCCAAAGAGGAAAGTCCATAGATAATCAAAACCCTATACTATATAAACTTCTTCTACCTATTTTGGAACCCTAGCCCCCAAAACCATTCTCTCACTCACTCATTTTCGTTTGCAGCATCAACAAGGGAAAAAAAACTTCAAAGGTTTAAAATTCTTAATCCTACATTCAGTTTAAGTATATATGTTTGTATATGTTTGTGTGTTAGTTTTAGAGAAAAGAGGATGGAGTTTGTATGTGTTGTGTTTGGGAATGTGGGTTTACTGAGAGAGAGAGGAGGCGAGACGGTGAGAGTCGGCGACGGCGGTGGTCTTACCGACCACCGTCACAACCAAGATAGACAAGGAGGCACGGTGGCGGCGGTAGCGATGCCGTCGCATTTCAGCGTGTGTGGTGATGGTATGAGTGAGAGACATAGATGGGCGAGTGGGAGAGAGAAGTCGGCGCGGTGGCACGACGACAACGACACGGTGGCGGTGGCGGTCGCTCGCCAGCGTGAGTGAGTGTGTGTGTCGCGTGCGTGTGTGCGTGAGTGTATGCGTTGTGTATATGCCGTGTGTGTGTGCGTTGTGTGTATGCCGTGTGTGTGTCGGTGAGAGGAGGTCGGCGTCGGCGACAACCTCACCGGATCTGGAGAGGAGGCGCGGCCTCGTGGGTGGGCGCCGATGTGTGTGAGCCGAGAGAGAGATAGACGTGAGAAGAGGTGAGAGAAGAGGCGTGAGAGGGACGTGAGAGAGATAGAGAAGAAGAAAAAAATAATATATTTTCAACGTCGCGGAATCGGCGTGACGACGACGACGACGGACGCGGCGGCTAAAAAAAGGCGATTTTTAGGTTTAGGGTTGTGAAGTGTAAATGGGCTGGACTTTATTTAAATGCTATGGGTTTCATTTTTTAAAATTTGAAAGAGTTGGGCCTTTCTATTTAATTGTTTGGGCCAAATGTGAGGTGGGCGAAAAATGGGTTAATTAAACGGGTTTGTGTAGTTTAAATTAAATGAGATGGGCTATGGAATATTTTTAATTCGGGCAAGATTTTTAATATGGGAAAATGGGCTAGATCTCCTAATGTTTTGGGCCTTTTACATTGGGCGATTTTATTTAATTTATGGACTGTTCTTTAATTTAAATTGTGAGTTGGGCTTCATAATTTATTTGTAATCGGGCCTTAATTAATTTAAATCTTTGGGCTCAATTAATTATTAAATAGTTTGGGCTTAGATTTAATTAAAAATAAAATGTGGGCTTAGATTTAAATAATAATTGGACTTTGATTTAATTAATGTTTGGGCTTTAATTTAATTAGTAATTGATTTGCTTTAATTAATTAAATCTTTGGACTTTAATTAATTAAATAAATGAGGTTTAACTTTAAGACTTAATTAATTAAATTATATTAAGTCTTATTAATTAAATAATTAACTTAAACTTAAATATAAGTTTAAATTATTTAATTATGGTAAGTTAATTAATTAATTAATTAATTACTATTAAGTTTAATTAATTAATTGATTAAGTTAAGGTTAAGTTCAAGTTTAAATTATCTTTAATTTATGATTATGACTTACTTAATTAATGTAATTAACTTCTTTTAATGAAATTAATTAAGTTATGATGATTAAATAAATTAAATTATGTTGAGACAAGTGCATAATTTGATAATTATATTATGTGTTATATTAAGCGAGATTCCTTAATATATACGAACTTAGTATGTATTTCAAGTATGTTATACTTTTGTAAAAGTATTTAACAAAAGAAGATTATGAAATTAATTTCTTTTTAAACGAAAAGTCGAGCAAGGGTATTGTTGGTGCCTTAGCCGATATAAATTAGTTTTCAAATTTAATTATATTTTGAAAACTCAGCTTAACGAATCATAAGCTAGTATCCTCATTTACTTGAACTTAAGGTTAGCTTTTGAGACCTATTAAGATTAGTGCTTCTTGTAGGTTTTGACGATCGAGGGATTAACGTTGCTTTCCGAGGCGCCGCACTATAGTGTAATTCTTCGTGCTTTGTCCTATCAAGGTGGGCTTACTTTACAAAAGTATATTTGAGTTATATGCTCGATATTTCATGAAATGCAAACCTGCTTATCCAATAAAATGTTTTTGTCGCTTCTACTCTGCTTAAGGCTCGTATAAGAATCGATCGAGATTCTCTTTAATCTAATACATTAATTGAGAATTGTACACCGTTAGTTGTTTGGTGGGTTGATCTCCATCGGGCACCAACCAAGTAATGAGGCGTTATAAGGGTGCTTGTGCGGATGTGTTCCGAGTGCGTCGTATTATTATGGTGCTTGTGCGGATACGTTCGGTACATCATGGATTGTCAAGTTACGCCCCCGATGACAATAATGGGAGAATGTGATCCGACGGTGGCTAGAGGTCCGGATCAAAGCGAGTAATGTAAGAGTCGTGACAATGGGCCCAAACGAATGAAATATTTTGCATGCTTAGAAGTGGTTTCTCTTTTAAAACCTTCTAAGTTATGTTATCATGATTGGATAAACCGATTTTACTGGTTTATGAAATGTTTATGAAAATGCATGCCCACCGAGTACATTAGTACTTAGCCCAAATATTTTCAAATGTTTTCGGGTTGATCAATGGTGCCGACGGCGGAGCCGAGATTTGAGTTCACTCCGTATTTTGACGGATTATTTCTGCATTTAGACTTCCGCTGATGAATTAACTCTAATTTTATTTTCCCTTCTTGTCTATGACTTGAATTGTACCTTTTGATGAGCTTAGACTCTGAATCCTTGATGTTTAGCATTTTGACGTATTTTGGCTATTAGAAGCACGAAACTAAACTTGTGATCCTGAGGATAAATATTGTTTTGATTGGATTACATCCTTCGATGTCTTCCATTTTCATTTAGGAAGCTATTCCCAAATTCTAAGGGTTTATTGCCTCGATCATTCGAGTCAACTCATTTATTTTATATTTTCCATTATTTTTATTCATCGCGCCTCGATTTACGAGCTTCCGTCATTTCTAGAAAACGGGGCGTGACAGAGTGGTATCAGAGCATAAGTTTTCTTTCGTGTCTCTGACTGTCAAAACCTTTTCATGTCGAGTCTAGAATAGTATCCCTAGACTTCTTGAAATCTCAGTGACTCTCAGCTCACCGTCACGCCAACTGATCAACAAAGGTATGATTTTAAAAGTTTCAAAGTTTTAACTATGAAATCATGTATGCCATTGATGAAAGTTGTCAGGTGAATTATCAAGTTATTTTCATATGTTGTTTTGTGAATTGTTTAATTGTTTTCACAATATCATTGTGAGTCATTGTACTCAGATAAGCTAAGTTCATTGTCGTGTTAGGGACAACCCGAACCCTTAACGACAAATGAAATTGATTGTCGAATTAGATTTTCCAATCTTTTCGATCATGCATGAGATCGTTATCTAAGTTCATTGTCGTGTTGGGACAACCCAACCCTTAACGACACAAAAGAAATTGATTTTAATTAGATTTTCAAATCTTTTCGATCATGTATAAGGCTCGTTGGAACCTACATGATAATAGCTTCCACAAAACGAAATGATTGATGACGATATTTTGGATTCATATCACGAAATGATCGAAATAAGGTATGGGTTCTATCACAAACTGTGTGTACCCAAGGACTGCTTTGAAATGTAAGTCATGATAGCTTCGCTATAACAACGTAGAAAGAACTAGTTCACCGCTTCACATAGAAGCGTTTGAACATAGAAGTCACATGAAAAGGATTGAGGATTCACTGAGTTACACCATTATGGTTATGATTAGTCCTCATGTAGGTGTTAACTTATCAAGAATGAAAGACGCACTGATAGAGAATGTTAGGGGCCGAGGACGAGGACGATGGCGATGGCGTGGTCGTGTACAAGGAAGAGGTTTTGTCCATCGTGAACCTAACCCACAAGTAGCACCGAACCGCACGATCAAGAAAGGTTCCATGAGAAATCTCCGATGTTCGATGGACTAGGTGATCCGATGGATGCCGAGAAATGGATACGAGCCGGAACGGATTTTCAACTATATCCGATGTGAAGACAGAAAAAAGTGAAGTGCGCCACCTACCACATGGAAGAAGTCGACTTCAGTGGAGTCGGTGAGACGCACCATGACTGAGGAAGAACTCGAGAACCTCACATGGGAAGAATTCATGATTGAATTGTATGAGAAATACATACCAGAATGTTACCGTCAGAAGAAACAGAACGAGTTCTGGAATCTGAAGCAGAGAACTCACATGCTTCTTGTAAGGCTTTAGACTTAACTCCTGAACCATCTAGGGAAGCTTTAATGATTAGCACACCTGATGAAAAAGGAATGTCTACTGAATACATTGTCTCGAACTTAGAATTGAACATAGGTGCTGAAGAATTTAGGGCAGACTTATATGTCATCTCTATGATAGAATTTGACATCATCTTAGGAATGGATTGGCTCACCAAAGTTAATGCCACAATTTTGTGTAACGAGAGAAAGGTCTCATTCCAGATCCTTGGAAAGGAAGGGACGAATTTTCATGGGATAAGAATGGGAAAAGGAGTATCGGTGATATCTGCCATGAAAGCCACCAAGATTATGAAGAAAGGAGGTTGTTATGCATTTCTCGTCACCACAAGAAAACCGGAGGTGGAGAAAACAATTGGAGAAGTTCCGGTGGTTCGAGAGTACGCAGATATTTTTCGTAAGAATTGCCGGTATGCCACGGATCGGCAATTAGAGTCCACAATCGACGTAGAACCCAAGCGCCCAAGATCAAAAGCATCAGATAGGATGGCCCCACCAATTGCAAGAACTAAAGGTTCGATTGCAGAGAATGATGGACCTAGGTTTCATACAACCTAGTGTATCGCCATGGGGAGCACCAGTCCTATTCGTCAGGAAGAAAGACGGAACATTAAGAATGTGTATCGATTACAGAGAATTGAACAAGCTTACTATTGAGAATAGATATCCTCTCCCGAGGATAGACGACTTGTTCGACCAACCGAAAGGAGCTGGGTATTTTCCAAGATAGACCTAAGGTGCGGATACCATCACCAAAATGAGAAGGATGATATTCCTAAAACAGCGTTTAGAACACGTTACGGACATTACGAGTTCACAGTAATGCCGTTTGGGTTAACAAATGCCCCAGCTATTTTTATGGATCTGATGAATAGAGTATTCCATCAATATCTCGATAGTTTTGTCTTAGTGTGTATCGATGATATTCTCATCTACTCTAAGACCGAGGAACAACACGAAGAGCACTTGCGTGTTGTACTCGAGATTTTACGAAACGAGAAGTTATACGCCAAATTCAGCAAGTGTGAATTTTGGTTAAAAGAAGTGATGTTCCTCGGACATATTGTGTCAGCTGAGGGAATCAAAGTAGGTCCTGCTAAAGTGGAAGCCGTCAAAGGATGGAGGACACCATCAAACGCCAATGAGATCAGAAGTCTTCTCGGTTTGGCAGGATACTACAGACGTTTCATTGAAGGATTCTCAAAATTGGCTAGGCCAATGACACAGCTTTTAAGAAAAGGGACCAAGTATACTTGGACCGAAGACTGTGAAAAGAGTTTTCAAGAACTTAAGACAAAGCTAACCAACGCTCTAGTGTTAGCAATCCCGATGAGAATGAAGGATTCGTTATTTACAAGGATGCATCAAAGTTGGGACGTGTTGTGTACTAATGCAAACCGAAGGTGATAGCATACGATCTCGTCAATTGAAGCCCCGTGAGTTGAATTATCCGACTCGTGACTTAGAGTTAGTTGCAGTCGTACGTGCTTTGAAGATCTAGAGACACCACCTTTATGGAGTCGGTGTGAAATCTTCATGCATCATAAGAATTTGAAGTATTTTTTTATTTTTATTTTTATTTTTTTCGAGCGTAGGATCTCAATATGAGATTTCAAATTTTATTTGTTACCCAAGTTTTGTCATTGAGTTTAACTCTATGATCTAGTTTCAACTGGGAAATCACTTGAGTTTTTCACTTTTCGTGAAAGAAGTTTACAAACAGAAAATTTCATAAAAGCGTCATTTTGAAACCAAGCCTTCATGTGACTGAGAAGTATTTGTGACGGGTCTGGCCAGCCCATATGACCAAAGACATCTCAGTAGTCGTCATTCTGATCTTCGGATCCTATATCCCAATTATTAAATTCAAGGAACATATTGGTTCAAACTCTCAAAAGTACGATCACCTCGAATTTCAAACCCTTACCCTTGTAAGTTGTTTTGATAAGTTTTCTTCAATCCTCGAAACTAATAAGTACGATGTAGGTTGACTTATCTTGTCACCTAAGTTTTCGAAATTAAGTAAGTGATAGACATCAGTGATAATGTCTGAAGTTCAAGATGTATTTTCCTCAATGAAACACCTAAGTCGATGACCATTGATGGGTTTTGCGACATGATGACAATAAGTTATACCCCATGAGTGTTATGATAATAAGTTATGAACGAAATACTCTTTAGCATTGAGTGCAAGTGTAGAAGTAAAAGAATATATATGATATTCTTGGGGAATAATCTCATATTAATATTTTAGAAAGAGAGATATTACAACTTATCTTTAAGATAGTTGATTGTCCTTAAGACCTCGTTAGTAGGTTGGACATATTTAAAGTTGGTGATGCACGAGACTCTTTTCAATGGACATATAAGGAATGATAACATCTTTGTTAACAAATCTCTCGCTTTATACCTCAACCCTTAGAATTATGCTTGAGCATAATTGATTTCGAATATACGAGACCTTGTATGGTCGAAAATGTCGATCACCACTTTATTGGGATAAAGTGAGTGAAAGAAAGTTACTAGGTCCAGATCGAGTGCAACAAATGATTGGAAAGGTCGATCACATCAAGTAAAGAATCAAAGAAGCTCAGATGCATTTAAAGTCTTACGCCGACAAACGCCGATCGACTTAGAATTTAATTTCGGGGATCGAGTTTTTCTTAAGGTTTCTCCTTCTAAGGGAGTTATTCGTTTTGGCAAGAGATGAAAGTTACGACCCCGCTATAGGTTGGCTTTGCCACTGTAATAACCCGCAGTTTTTAAAAGCCTAATTACGGTCTTTTAAAACCCGTAAGTAAAATTTTGACGTGAAATCAAATCACATATGAAATCAAGTATGATTTCAATTGTTTACGAGGAATAATTTCCTGTTACACACTCACTCGAAGTTAGTGAATGAAAGAAATCGAAAGTATTAACTTCTATCGGCAGTACATTTTTAACGTCGAATGCATATCGACTGTTGAAATGTCACGATTTTTCTTAAGCAATCAAGCTGGGAATTATATTCCATTATGAATGGAATATTTCAATAATGAGATTACGAGTATTTACGACCATTTTAAAGATGAGTCGATACGTAACGTTTTGAGACGTTTTCAAACGTCAACGTTTAGAGATAAGATGAACGATGGTTTTAATGACCAAGAAACTTTAGGAAATTATTTCTTATGGTATTTTTATGATATTACAGTACTAATAAGCATTTTATTAATGTTTGAACATTTGAATTAATATTTATATCAAAATCGATTTGAAAACCCTAATTATTGAAATTAGGGTTTCTTCAGTTAAATGCTCATTCTAATTATCCTATGCTATAATTATTATTTAAATCATATACCAAGGTGCATATGCTTATGAATGACATGAAATAAAAATTTTAACCTATGATTTAATTAAATGGCGATAACCGTTTATGTGGTATATAAATTTGAATTATTTTCTTCTCTTATGTCATTTAATTAACCTATGATATTAAATATCTTCTAAATTATATTATATGATGTATATATGTATGTGTAGCATGGAATTAAATTATTTGTTGGGCTTAAGGCATAAAAGCCGTATATATATATATGTGGGTAACAAAGTGTAAATTTTATTATATCACTCTTACATGTATATATATATGTGTATATTCAGATTTTATATCATCAAATCACCCACTAATCATTTTTGTAGCCATTTTTCAAGAAGATTGTGTAAGACAACAATGATTAAACTCCACTACCTACATAGAATATTATTAAAAAGTGAAGAGTCCCTATTGTGTATTGGGGGAGGGGGCATGACCGAGAGTGAGGGGGGGGTTAAGGAGGGAGTAATTTCAGTTTTTATCTCACTCTTCACTCCACACTCAAACATCTCACTCTTATCTCTCTCCAAACCTCTCATCTCTCTCTCCAACACCTTCCAAAAACTCTTTCTTCTCTCTCTCAAAACAGCCATAGCCGAGAGCTCTCCCTCTCCCATAGCCAAGCTTCAATTCCTTCCTTTCTTCCATATCAAGTGTAGAACCTTGGACATTGTTCCATTAAACCATACATCCAAGGTAGGATTTGAAACAAAACACCTATGGTTTTCGATTTCATTCAAAAATTTCGAAGGATATGTCTAGTTCTTTGCATGTGATATAGATGATCATAGTTGGTGATATTTTGCTATTTGCATGTATGTAAATGATGAGAAGTATGTAGATAGGTGTTCTTGTTTTCAAAATGAATTGCATGTATGTTTTAGTCCCAAAAATTTTCGAACCTATAGCTATATTAGGTTCTATGATTTTGTAACATGTTTTTGAAGCTTGGATCATATTTTAAAATTTATTCAAAAATGTATAAAAATTGTTTGAAAGGAGCCGAGAGCTTTGGGGTAATATTGGAGCATGAAATTGCACTTTATAATGCTATATGTGTTCATAGTATTTAATTTGAAACTTTAGAAAAATCCATGCCCAATTCCTTGTGAATACCGAAGCATATATGAGTTCATAGGTGGATGAATGATTTTTATTTTATACATGCAATATGATATTATTGATTCATGAAGTATTGAGAGTGCATATGATTTAATTGAGAATTTTTAAAACATTCCTCCTATTTTATTTCATAAAGACCGAAGCATATATAAATATATAAGTGGATGTATGATTTTGATTTGTACATGCAAAGTGGAATTATTGATCTATGATGTATTGAGAGTACATGGAAATTTATTTGGCATTTTTGGAATAACCTATGCTATTTTTTTTCAAAAAGCCGAAACATGTATATATTTATATATTAGTGTGTGAATTTATTTCATAACATGCAATTACATATAATTGATCTTGAGTATGATTTATGCACCCTATGATTTATTTGAAATTTTTAGAAAATCCTACCTAATTGTTTTAAGAAGACCGAGGCATATATGTATATATATATTGATGTATGATCTTGGTTTGTAACATGCAATGTTATATTATTGACCTAGAGTATGTTTTATGCCTCTTATATTGTTGTTATAATTTTCGAAAATCAATAACCTATTTTATTCAAATAAACCGAGAGCTAAGCTCACTATGGTGATGAATAAATTGGTTTTGATAGTTTTTATGATGTAATGTTGCTACAATATAGTTTATAAGCATGTTATGATTATTGGGAAATTTAATAAAAATGTTTGATGTATATAATAAGATGACCGAGAGCTATGGTACCATTTATATGGTATAACATTGTTATATCATGAATTATATGACATAATATGTCATGGACTAATGTTTGGACCTTGTATTAATTTAGTAGAATTTTAGAAAACAAATTGTTGGGCATTTTCAAAATGCCGTGACCTTATAAATGAATAAGGTGATTTTCAAAAGTTAATTAGTTGATATTATAATATATTAATGACCATAGTGTATTTTAATACACTATATATTATTAGAAAAATTTTTAAGTATCATTTGGTAATTTATTACAATTACCGAAAGTATTTAAGGATTTTTAAGGATTTTTAAATCCTTTTTAATCAAGTTTATTAATAAATTATATGTCTAATAATATTTTAGACATACTTGGAAATTTTTAGACAAATTACGAAAATAATTAGTTGGAAAAAAATCAAAATAGCCGTGAGCTATTTTTAATTTCAAATAAGGATTTTTAATCCTTAAATTCATTATTTATAATGAATTATATGTTTAAAAATTATTTTTAAACATATTAAAACAGTTTATAAAAAGAAATCAATTAGAAATTGATTTTCGAAATAATGTAATGTTAAAATAAGACTTAGTAATTAAATTACTAAGGAAAAGTCAAAATTGTTGACTTTTGAAATCAACGTACGAAAGCGTTCGATAAATCATAAATCTGCGTAAGGCGTATCATTTACTAATGATATCACGTTATATGAAAAGATTTCATGTTTAAAGTCATGAAATCGAAAAACGTGAGAAAACGTTGGACCATTTACCAAGAGGGGTAAATTGGTCATTTATAACACATATCTCGTTTCTATCGAAGAGCGAGAAGGTTAAATTGATACGCGTTTGAGAAGCGAATTGAATTCATTAAGGAATTGATTTACATCGATATGAAATATCGAATTTGATTATAGACTTTATAAGTCTCGAACTACGTAAACGACGTACTAAAGCATCCTTTTATATAAAAGGTGTGAATGACGCACCACCGGACATTGACGAGTAAGGAAAGCGATAAAGGCGAACAATAATTTCGGTGGGCTTTATTACCAAAATGGAACAACTTTGTCGCTTTCTTTTCAACCTGCCTTGCATTTACGATGCTTTTCAATAAATGCTAAAATTCTTTAAATGATTACCTGCCAAAATGTTTACGTTTTGTGTATCGTATCCTATCCATGTATGATGTGATGTTGATGGGTTATTCCCAACTCATGAATGAAAATCGATATCGGATCCTATCTTGGGAAGGCTTATACAGCTAGGATTAACGTGTACACTGATGGTGACTGTGTGCTGTAAGGACAATTCACGGCCGGTCACGGGGTCGTAGAAGGAGGCCTCCTTCACGACTTTCGACTATGATAATGTGATGACATGATAATAAGGGATATGGATCACGTACACCAAGAAAATGCTTGGCCAAGCAACTTTTATAAACTCGTGAAAATATTTTAGTAAGCACAAGGCATTTTCAAATAAAACCCTTGTGTCTTACCACTATATTGGCAGAGTAATTAAACGAAAATGAAATGTTTTCGGCATAAGTCCACTGGGTACAAATTTTGTACTTAGCCCTGCATGTTTGTTTTTAAATGTGCGAGGTTGAGCTCGATTCTTGATGATGGAGAAGTGTTGAGAAAGCCGTATGTCCTTGATGTTCGTTAGAAATGGATAACCTTGAATACATATCGTCATATATGTATTCACACTCTTTCCGCTGCAAACTCTGAATTGTTTTACTTTCATGTTGAATATTATAACAAAGTGAACTGTGAAGTCTTTCAGATCATTATATCTTTTGGATCTGTTGGCTAAGCCCTTTTGAACTAAATTGTATAAGTGTATGTTAAATCTTAAGTTCTATATTCCTATTAATAGTCCGCTCACTCCGGGTTAACCTGAGTGGGGTCGTGACAGAGTGGTATCAGAGCAGTTGCTCTATGAAACCCCATTTCTTTCTAAACTAAGTCTAGAATTGAGTCACTAGACTTCTAGAAAATCTACGGGCTATTCTCAACACTCCATCACATCGAGCTCAACGGGGAAAAAGGTAACTAGTTCTGTTGAACTTATGAAGTGAACATTTTATATGATGATCAAATTTGAAAAGATTTTTGAAGTAAAAGGGAAAAGGAAAGTTGTAATATGATGATGATTGAAATGATGAGTTATGTATGAAGATTTTCAAAAAAATTCTAAGTTTTGAAAGTTGATAGCAACGATACAAAGTGGTTAAGTTGAAAGGTATGTTTGAAACGAATCATGATGATTAATGACGAATGTATGAATGAAGTATGATGTTGTTTGGATGTTATGTTTATGATTTATGAAATCTATGTTGATAACAAAGTATGCTATGCTCTTGAGAAGAACGTAGATGATATAGGAAGTATGTTCCCATAATAAAAGAAAAACAAAAGAATGATAGGAAGCATGAATGTGTTTTTAATTTCGAGTTTTGAACGGCGAAAGTGGAACGTAAAGATGATCGGCAACGACGTTGACTACGAAGAATGAAGATGGTGGATGCTTATCACAGTCAAAGTGAGCGATCATAACCATAATTTCAACTTGCGTGACCGTGGACCGAGACTCCAGAACGGCAAGCTTCAATTTGAAGACGTGGACGTAATAATTATACTAAGTCGGCAGTAGCCATAGCGCGTATGTTGTCATTATTGGCATCTTCTCGAAACGTCGTTATAATCGCGAAAAAATTTTCTGCAATGCGCAGTGAATTTGTTTTTAACCGTACTCTCTCGATAGAACTCCGTTTTACGCATGGTTTTCACCTGCGTATTCCTAACGTTCTGAACTTCATTTGTTATGAAGGACAGAATCTCTTTTTCCAGCTCCCAAATACAGTAGAGTCTGGGTAAAGTTCAGCATGAGTTTTAGAATAGAACAGAGGAATCTATAATACCTCGTGTAGCTTAACATAGCGATAGGAGTTTTGTTTACTAGATGGGTTAAGAATGTTTAGTTATAGGTTGAATAGTTTATCCTAGTGGTTAATCGAAGTATTAAGCTACCTTATCTGCTATTAGGTATTAGTAGTGTCTAACGGTTAGTTTTGATCGTGACAGATGGAGGAGATGCGTTATATTGCGAGGAGGAGGATAGGACCTAACCCGACCCCTGAAGAGACTATTCGTATCTACCGGGAAAGCTGGATGTGTGCTGGCGAGGATCTGGGAGAGTTCCTGATGTATTACTTTAGACTGTGGAGGAATGCAAGAGTATACGGCGTGACGGACTACGACGGCATTAAGCGTCTTCTTACTATACTTCCATGTGATTGGGAAGACTACGCTCGTGAGGTTTCTGGAGATTACATTCACCGTGCGACTGGAGGATATGACTTGATAGGTGATCTACCCAGGTTCATTAGCCACGGCGTGCGTATATAAGCATCTATGGCGCGACACGAGAGGACCTTACCTCCCTCCACGGGAGTATACATGGCGTGATGAGTCACCTGAGTGGCTGTATACCGAGGTTCCACGGATAGTTGACCCAGTGGTACCACGATATAGGATTGACGAGGCGACTTGTTCGGCGGACGGAGCGACCGAACTAGAGCATTGGGGCCCTGTTTTCCCACCTCGATTTTCGGACATCCGGTACGTTCACCACTACCGCCTTTACCACCGATGGCAGCACCCCTACCACCAGTCGAGAGTTTCCGTCAGACGGCACGGATTAGCGTGATAGGTACTCTTGATGGGTATAACCCGTCCACGGCGATTCTGACCGATTCGTGTGGATTATGGTCCCTGCTGGGACATCCGATGGTAGAGAGTAATGGGCTGGACCCTCAGAGCATATGGCGGGTTGATGACTCAGACGAGGAGGAAGAGGATCCGGAAGAAGATGAGGAAGATTCTAGGAGTTGATATAGCTAGTGATGTTGATGTAAAGTTTGAAGGATTATGTTATCTATTTTTATGTATGTTTTATTCATGCTTTTGAAAAACTTGAACAGTGGGGAAAACGGAATTTTTGTAAGGCTATAAAGCCGTTGTGTATTGGACTTGAATTTTTGTAAAGCCTTAAGGCCGATATGTGTATGGTCTTCTCCTTTTGAAACATTTTGGAAGCAAGTATGTAAGTAATCCTTGATGTAAGGACTTGTGTTTGCAAAGTACGTTATCTATAGCGCTTTTGCAATTATATGTATGTGTGAATCAAGAAGGCTTTTGCAACAAATTTATGTATGATAAGAATGAAATGTTTTATTTAAGTTATCATTTCTAAAAAGGCAAAGAAATGAATTTGCACATATTTAAGTTATAAAAATGATACATGATGCTAATGATATATTTTACACAACAGAATGCCTCCTAGACAAGCCCCGAGCGAGAAGTAAGGCGGAGGCGGACCTAGGAGGCAGTAGAACTCGGGAGCAGGAGGAACAAGGCGCACCTCAACCACTTCCACCTCAACCCGACCGCGGGATAGAGGAATTGTTTTAAGACAAAACCCTCCAACTTTCGATGGGAAAGGCGATCCACGAAGATCTTTGAGCAGTGGATGAGAACCATCGAGAGAATTTTCACTTTTCTAAGGTGCACAACACAAGAAAGACTCTCGTGTGTAGCCTTCCGTTAAATGGGCTCTTGATTTACGGTGGGAGGCGGAAGAAAACTTTCACGGAGAGCGGATGGAGGAATTGACTTGGGAAGATTTTAAAGGGAAGTGTATGATAAGTATGTACCAAGAGTTACAAGAAAAGAAGGAACATGAATTTTCTTGTTAAAGCGAGAAAAGATGTCGGTAACCGATTATGACCGCACTTTTTGAAATGTCTAGATATGCCTTTGGATCAGTGGACACGGTTTAAAGATGGCGGAAAAATTTAGATCAGGGTTAAGGCCAGAAATAAGAATGTCTCTTGCTGGTCTTGGAGACATGACTTATACTGAGGCTCTTACACGGGCTTTGGACATTGAGGCAGCAATGCCAGATGATAAGTCGGCATCAGTACAAATGCAGAATACTATGGACAGAGGAAAGAGAAAGTGGGATGCTAGTTTTGGTAATAGTAGCAGGGGAAGTTTTGAAAACAAAGGTAACAAGCAGCAGTGGCAAGGGAACTCAGCAAACCAAGGGCAAGGATGGAGGAAGCCAGCTTTTATCCCTCCAGCAAGGGGACTACAAGAGCAGCGAAGGGCTCTTCCGTGCCCAAAATGCCGAAAGATGCACAGGGGATGTGCATGGCGGGCGATGGAAGCTGTTTTAGGTGTGGTATGAAAGGACATTACGCAATTTACGTCCGGGATACGTTCGGAAACAATTGTAAGGCCGAACCAACCCGGTAATGTCCAACCGTGAGGGCTATCAATTTCAGCCCCAACCTCAGCGACAGCTGCGGCGCAACAATGGCAACAACCCCACAACAATTGCGGCCACAACAACAAATACCACAACAGCGATGGCGACCACCTCGACAACGAAGACAAGCAACCACAGCGGCAGCGTCGGTGACAGCGGCAGCCCGGACAACGACAATGACCACGGCAAAGGCAAGCACTCGCGCGACCACGGTTACCTCAAGCTAGGCGTATGCTTTGCATCGGCAACAAAGCGAGCAGGACCGAGGAAACACGGCGGTATGGAATCCTTCTCAACATGCCTGTTATAGTATTGTTCGACACGGGTGCTTCGCACTCTTTTATAGCAAAATCATGCGTAGATCTGTTGGGACTTAGTGCTATAAAGGCAAATCAGGATATGAGAATCTCTTCACCTATAGGCGGGATTATGACTGTTACACATTTCTGCTCGAACCTAGAGTTGAACTTAGGATCACTAAAGGTTCTAGCAAATAACTTGAACATAATGTCCATGGGTGACGTAGACATAATCCTAGGAATGGACTGGTTAGCTGCAAACCACTCCATGATTCTTTGCAAGGAAAGGAAAATATCATTTCATTTTCCTGGGCAAGAAGCAACGCATTTCCATGGAATCAGCATGGGAAAGAGAGTCCCAATTGTGTCCGCATTGAAGGCAAGGAACATGATGAATAAGAAAGGATACCATGCTTTTCTCGTTTATCTGAACGGAGAAGAAAAGCCGGAACTGAAGATAGAAGACATTGAAATTGTTAAGGAATTTTCAGATGTATTTCCGAAGGATCTACCAGGATTACCTCCTGATAGACAGTTGGAATTTACCATTGATTTGGAACCGGGATCGGCTCCGATATCAAAGGCACCCTCTGAGAATAGCCCCAAAGGAATTGGAAGAACGAAAATCCAAATCCAAGCTGTTGGACCTAGGTTTCATTAGACCTAGTGTTTCGCCTTGGGGGCGCTTTGTTTTGTTCGTCGAGAAAAGGATGGATCCTTGAGAATGTGTATAGACTATCGGGAGTGAACAAGATGGCGCTCGAGAATAAATATCCTTTACCAAGAATCGACGATTTATTCGATCAATTGAGAGGAAGCGGGCATATTTTCAAAATTGATCTCAAATCGGGATACCATCAACTCAGTGCGACACGAAGACATAGCTAAAGCGCATTCCGAACAAGATATGGCCATTATGAATTTGTAGTTATGCCATTCGGATTAACTAATGCACCAGCATATTTATGGACCTCATGAACCGAGTGTTTCATCCGTACTTAGACAAGTTCGTATTGGTTTCATAGATGACATTCTCATCTATTAGAAAATGAGGAAGACCATAAAGAACATCTAAGAATGGTGTTCTGAGACTTTGAGGAATGAAAGATTGTTTGCAAAGTTCAAGAAATGCGAGTTTTGGTGAAGGAAGTAATGTTCTAGGACACATCGTGTCTGCAGATGGAATCAAAGTGGATCGACCAAAGTGGGCGGTGCGAGAATGGAAATCACCGCGAACTCGAATGAGATCCGGAGTTTTCTAGGGTTAGTGGTTATTATAGGAGATTCATTGAGGATTCTCCAAAATAGCAAGACCAATGACCCAATTACTTGAAGGAATTAAGTATACTTGGGTGAGGAATGTGGGCGAGTTTTCAAGAACTCAAAGAAAGGTTAACAAGTGCACGGTGTTAGCGATCCGGAATCGGATAAGGAATATGTGGTTTATCTTGGCGCTCGAAGAATGGATTAGGATGCGTTTGATGCAAGAAGGAAAAGTAATAGCGTCGCATCACGACAACTTAGACCACATGAGCTAAACTACCCGACACACGATTTAGAGTTAGCGGTGGTTCATACCTTTGAAAATATGGAGACACCATCTCTATGGAGTAAGATCACGAAATTTATCTGAGACCATAAGAGTTTGAAATATTTTTTCGAGCAAAGAGATCTAAACATGAGGCGAGAGAAGATGGCTCGAACTAGTAAAAGATTACGATTGTGGTATTAACTATCACCCGGTAAAGCGAATGTAGTAGGCGGCGCCTTGAGTCGTAAAAATCAAACTCATTTGGGATATCTCTTGACACGAGAAGATAAACTTGTCGAGGAATTCACAAATTAAAATTGAATTGATTAAACAGCGAGGCGATCAAAATTGTATTGCTACACTCACCATGACACGATCTAAGAAAAGGATCATTGAGAAACAAAGGATTGAGGAAAAGTTGGAAAGATAAGAGAAAGAGTGAGAGCAGGCGGTTGGAAAATTTCCGGAAGCATCGGATAATGCTTTAATGTTCAAAGGAAGAATATGTGTTCTGATGATGTTGAGATTGAACAACATAATGAGTGAAGCTCATGATACACCTTATACCGCCCACCCGGCGATGCGAAGATGTACAAGACAAAAGAAATTACGGTGGGAAGGCGTGAAGCGAGACATAGCTTCTTTCGTAGAGCGTTGCCTTGTTTGCCAGCAGTAAAAGCTTTACACCAGCGTCCCTATGGAAAGTTACAACCGTTGGGTATACACGAATGGAAGTGGGACGAAATAACGATGGATTTCGTTCTGATTTACCCAAGTCTCGAAAAAACACTACCATATGGGTAATAGTGGATAGACTCACCAAGTCGCTCATTTCTACCAATCCAAAATACATATGGGGCTGATAGACTAGCCCAAATATATGTAAAGGAAATAGTACGACTACATGGAGTACCAAAATCCATTACATCAGATAGAGACTCCAAATTTACATCGAAATTTTGGATGAGCCTACAAAAAGAATTGGGAACAAAGTTAAATTTCGATCTGACATTTCACCCACAAACCGATGGGCGGTCGAAAGGACAATCAAACTACGGAAGATATCTTGAGAACCGTAGTCTTGGATCGAGGTGCAAAATGGGAGGACATTTACCTCTTATTGAGTTTGCTATAATAATAGTTATCAGCGACGATTGATATGGCCCCATCTGACTTTGTATGGCGAAATGTAGATCACCACTTTATTGGGATGAAGTAGGTGAAAGGAAAATAGTAGGGCGAAGTGATAAGCGAGATGATTGAAATCGTCAAGCAGTTCGCAAAGAATCAAGGAAGCTCAAGACAGACAGAAATCTTACGCTGATACGCGTAGATCGGAGCTGCTTTTCAAAGTTGGAGACAAAGTATTTCTCAAGGTCTCTCCATCGAAGGGGATCGCAAGATTTGGTGTGAAAGGAAAACTAAGACCCCGCTACATAGGACCATACGAGATCCTAGAGAGAATAGGCTCAGTAGCCTATAAGTTGGCTCTTCCGCCCAACTTGGGAAATGTGCATAATGTTTTTCACGTATCTCAACTAAGGAAATATGTGTACGATCCAAAACATGTGATCCGTCAAAACGACGTAGTTCTAAATCCAGATATGAGTTATAAAGAAGAGCCTATCGCAATACTAGACCATAAAGTTCAACAATTGAGGAACAAATCAATTTCACTGGTCAAAGTACTGTGGAATCATCACGAACAAGAAGAAGCTACGTGGGAGCTAGAGGATACAGTGAAGGAACAATACCCCAGTTTATTCTTTTAAGGTATATAAATTTCGGGACGAAATTTCTTTTAAGGGGGGTAGGATGTAATAACCCGCAGTTTTTAAAAGCCTAATTACGGTCTTTTAAAACCCGTAAGTAAAATTTTGACGTGAAATCAAATCACATATGAAATCAAGTATGATTTCAATTGTTTACGAGGAATAATTTCCTGTTACACACTCACTCGAAGTTAGTGAATGAAAGAAATCGAAAGTATTAACTTCTATCGGCAGTACATTTTTAACGTCGAATGCATATCGACTGTTGAAATGTCACGATTTTTCTTAAGCAATCAAGCTGGGAATTATATTCCATTATGAATGGAATATTTCAATAATGAGATTACAGTATTCGACCATTTTAAAGATGAGTCGATCGTAGCGTTTTGAGGCGTTTTCAAGCGTCAGCGTTTAGAGATAAGATGAGCGATGGTTTTAATGACCAAGAAACTTTAGGAAATTATTTCTTATGGTATTTTTATGATATTACAGTACTAATAAGCATTTTATTAATGTTTGAACATTTGAATTAATATTTATATCAAAATCGATTTGAAAACCCTAATTATTGAAATTAGGGTTTCTTCAGTTAAATGCTCATTCTAATTATCCTATGCTATAATTATTATTTAAATCATATACCAAGGTGCATATGCTTATGAATGACATGAAATAAAAATTTTAACCTATGATTTAATTAAATGGCGATAGCCGTTTATGTGGTATATAATTTGAATTATTTTCTTCTCTTATGTCATTTAATTAACCTATGATATTAAATATCTTCTAAATTATATTATATGATGTATATATGTATGTGTAGCATGGAATTAAATTATTTGTTGGGCTTAAGGCATAAAAGCCGTATATATATATATGTGGGTAACAAAGTGTAAATTTTATTATATCACTCTTACATGTATATATATATATGTGTATATTCAGATTTTATATCATCAAATCACCCACTAATCATTTTGTAGCCATTTTTCAAGAAGATTGTGTAAGACAACAATGATTAAACTCCACTACCTACATAGAATATTATTAAAAGTGAAGAGTCCTATTGTGTATTGGGGAGGGCATGACCGAGAGTGAGGGGGTTAAGGAGGAGTAATTTCAGTTTTATCTCACTCTTCACTCCACACTCAAACATCTCACTCTTATCTCTCTCAAACCTCTCATCTCTCTCCAACACCTTCCAAAACTCTTTCTTCTCTCTCAAAACAGCCATAGCCGAGAGCTCTCCCTCTCCATAGCCAAGCTTCAATTCCTTCCTTTCTTCCATATCAAGTGTAGAACCTTGGACATTGTTCCATTAAACCATACATCAAGGTAGGATTTGAAACAAAACACCTATGGTTTCGATTTCATTCAAAAATTTGAAGGATATGTCAGTTCTTTGCATGTGATATAGATGATCATAGTTGGTGATATTTTGCTATTTGCATGTATGTAAATGATGAGAAGTATGTAGATAGGTGTTCTTGTTTTCAAAATGAATTGCATGTATGTTTTAGTCCCAAAATTTTCGAACTATAGCTATATTAGGTTCTATGATTTTGTAACATGTTTTGAAGCTTGGATCATATTTTAAAATTTATTCAAAATGTATAAAATTGTTTGAAAGGGCCGAGAGCTTTGGGGTAATATTGGAGCATGAAATTGCACTTTATAATGCTATATGTGTTCATAGTATTTAATTTGAAACTTTAGAAAAATCCATGCCCAATTCCTTGTGAATACCGAAGCATATATGAGTTCATAGGTGGATGAATGATTTTTATTTTATACATGCAATATGATATTATTGATTCATGAAGTATTGAGAGTGCATATGATTTAATTGAGAATTTTTAAAACATTCCTCCTATTTTATTTCATAAAGACCGAAGCATATATAAATATATAAGTGGATGTATGATTTTGATTTGTACATGCAAAGTGGAATTATTGATCTATGATGTATTGAGAGTACATGGAAATTTATTTGGCATTTTTGGAATAACCTATGCTATTTTTTTCAAAAGCGAAACATGTATATATTTATATATTAGTGTGTGAATTTATTTCATAACATGCAATTACATATAATTGATCTTGAGTATGATTTATGCACCCTATGATTTATTTGAAATTTTAGAAAATCCTACCTAATTGTTTTAAGAAGACCGAGGCATATATGTATATATATATTGATGTATGATCTTGGTTTGTAACATGCAATGTTATATTATTGACCTAGAGTATGTTTTATGCCTCTTATATTGTTGTTATAATTTTGAAAATCAATAACCTATTTTATTCAAATAAACCGAGAGCTAAGCTCACTATGGTGATGAATAAATTGGTTTTGATAGTTTTATGATGTAATGTTGCTACAATATAGTTTATAAGCATGTTATGATTATTGGGAAATTTAATAAAATGTTTGATGTATATAATAAGATGACCGAGAGCTATGGTACCATTTATATGGTATAACATTGTTATATCATGAATTATATGACATAATATGTCATGGACTAATGTTTGGACCTTGTATTAATTTAGTAGAATTTTAGAAAACAAATTGTTGGGCATTTTTCAAAAATGCCGTGACCTTATAAATGAATAAGGTGATTTTCAAAAGTTAATTAGTTGATATTATAATATATTAATGACCATAGTGTATTTTAATACACTATATATTATTAGAAAAATTTTTAAGTATCATTTGGTAATTTATTACAATTACCGAAAGTATTTAAGGATTTTTAAGGATTTTTAAATCCTTTTTAATCAAGTTTATTAATAAATTATATGTCTAATAATATTTTAGACATACTTGGAAATTTTTAGACAAATTACGAAAATAATTAGTTGGAAAAAAATCAAAATAGCCGTGAGCTATTTTTAATTTCAAATAAGGATTTTTAATCCTTAAATTCATTATTTATAATGAATTATATGTTTAAAAATTATTTTTAAACATATTAAAACAGTTTATAAAAAGAAATCAATTAGAAATTGATTTTCGAAATAATGTAATGTTAAAATAAGACTTAGTAATTAAATTACTAAGGAAAAGTCAAAATTGTTGACTTTTGAAATCAACGTACGAAAGACGTTCGATAAATACGCAAATACGCGTAAGACGTATCATTTACTAATGATATCACGTTATATGAAAAGATTTCATGTTTAAAGTCATGAAATCGAAAAACGTGAGAAAACGTTGGACCATTTACCAAGAGGGGTAAATTGGTCATTTATAACACATATCTCGTTTCTATCGAAGAACGAGAAAGGTTAAATTGATACGCGTTTGAGAAGCAATTGAATTCATTAAGAATTCAATTTACATCGATATGAAATATCGAATTTGATTATAGACTTTATAAGTCTCGAACTACGTAAACGACGTACTAAAGCATCCTTTTTATATAAAGGTGTGAATGACGCACCACCGGACATTGACGAGTAAGGAAAACGATAAAGGCGAACAATAATTTCCGGTGGGCTTTATTACAAAATGGAACAACTTTCTTTCTTTTTCAACCTGTCTTGTTTACGATGCTTTTCAATAAATGCTAAAATTCTTTAAATGATTACACCCAAAATGTTTACGTTTTGTGTATCGTATCCTATCCATGTATGATGTGATGTTGATGGGTTATTCCCAACTCATGAATGAAAATCGATATCGGATCCTATGCCGGAAGGCTTATACATGGCTAGGATTAACGTGTACACTGATGGTGATTGTGTCTTTGTAAGGACAATTCACGGCGGTCGCGGGGTCGTAGAAGGAGGCCTCCTTCACGACTTTCGACTATGATAATGTGATGACATGATAATAAGGATATGGATCACGTACACCAAGAAAATGCTTGGCGAGCAACTTTTATAAACTCGTGAAAATATTTTAGTAAGCCTGAGGCATTTTCAAATAAAACCCTTGTGTGTCTTACCACTATATTAGCGAGTAATTAAGCGAAAATGAAATGTTTTCGGCATAAGTCCACTGGTACAAATTTTGTACTTAGCCACGCATGTTTGTTTTAAATGTGCGAGTTGAGCTCGGTTGCTGATGATGGAGAAGTGTTGAGAAAGCCGTATGTCCTTGATGTTCGTTAGAAATGGATAACCTTGAATACATATCGTCATATATGTATTCACACTCTTTCCGCTGCAAACTCTGAATTGTTTTACTTTCATGTTGAATATTATAACAAAGTGAACTGTGAAGTCTTTCAGATCATTATATCTTTTGGATCTGTTGGCTAAGCCCTTTTGAACTAAATTGTATAAGTGTATGTTAAATCTTAAGTTCTATATTCCTATTAATAGTCCGCTCACTCCGGGTTAACCTGAGTGGGGTCGTGACAGCCACCAAACATTTGAGACGTGCACAATGTGTTTCATGTCTCGCAATTAAGGAAATACGTGTTCGATCCGAAACAAGTAATCAAGCACGTTGAAGTAGTCCTAGCCAGGACTTAAGTTATGAAGAAATACCTGTCCAAATTTTGGATAGAAAAGTTCAAGTTTTACGGAACAACAAACAAATTGTTCTCGTTAAAAGTAAAGTGGAACCATCATGGTACGGAGGAGGCCACATGAAAACTTGAGAAAAAAATGAAAACTAAGTATCCCGATTTAGATTACCAAGGTATGGAATTTCGAGGACGAAATTTTTATAAGGATGGAGGGATGTCATATCCCGTCTTTCTTAATAAGATTAGAAGGACATTCGAACTTAGAATTTAAATGATTCGTGCCCAATGAAAGAAAATTTTTAAAATTCCAACAAAAAGAATTTATTTCACTAATTATTATAAAGTGATTTCGAGAATTATTATATATAATATAATAATTATGTACGATTTATATATATTTATATATAAATCATTATATCAATAATATCATGTTAACGTCTAATTATTAATTCATCGTCTTTAGGATCGAATTTGAAGCCCGTAAGAATAAATCATATAATGGGCTTGGGTTTAACAAGGCCCAAAGAGGAAAGTCCATAGATAATCAAACCCTATACTATATAAACTTCTTCTACCTATTTTGGAACCCTAGCCCCAAAACCATTCTCTCACTCACTCATTTTCGTTTGCGGCATCAACAAGGGAAAAAAAAACTTCAAAGGTTTAAAATTTTAATCCTACATTCGGTTTAAGTATATATGCGTTTGTATATGTTTGTGTGTTAGTTTTAGAAAAAGAGGATGGAGTTTGTATGTGTTGTGTTTGGGAATGTGGGTTTACAGAGAGGAGAGGGAGACAGAGACGGTGAGAGTCGGCGACGGCGGTGGCCCGGCTAACCACTGCCGTCAACCGAAGATAGACAAGGAGGCACGGTGGCGGCGGTAGCGATGCCGTCGCATTTCGCGTGTGTGTGGTGATGGTATGAGTGAGAGACATAGATGGACGAGAGTGGGAGAGAGAAGCTGGCGCCGGTGGCACGACGACAACGACACGGTGGCGGTGGCGGTCGTTCTGCCGCGTGCGTGAGTGTGTGTTGTCGCGTGCGTGTGTGTGCGTGAGTGTATGCGTTGTGTATATGCCGTGTGTGTGTGCGTTGTGTGTATGCCGTGTGTGTGTCCGTGAGAGGGAGGCTGTCGGCGGCGACAACCTCACCGGATCTGGAGAGGAGCGGCGGCCTCGTAGGTGGGCGCCGATGTGTGTGAGCCGAGAGAGAAGAGAGATAGACGTGAGAAGAGAGGTGAGAGAAGAGGCGTGAGAGAGGGACGTGAGAGAGAGATAGAGAAGAAGAAAAAATAATATATTTTTCAACGTCGTTTTAATCGGCGACGACGACGACGGCGGGCCTGAAAAGCTTGCCACTTAAAAGGGCGATTTTTAGGTTTAGGGTTGTGAAGTGTAAATGGGTGGACTTTATTTAAATGCTATGGTTTCATTTTTTAAAATTTGAAAGAGTTGGGCCTTTCTATTTAATTGTTTGGGCCAAATGTGAGGTGGTAAAAAATGGGTTAATTAAATGGGTTTGTGTAGTTTAAATTAAATGAGATGGGCTATGGAATATTTTTAATTCGGCAAGATTTTTAATATGGGAAAATGGGCTAGATCTCCTAATGTTTTGGGCCTTTTCTCATTGGGCGATTTTATTTAATTTATGGATCGTCTTTAATTTAAATTGTGAGTTGGGCTTCAAGAATTTATTTGTAATTGGGCCTTAATTAATTTAAATCTTTGGGCTCAATTAATTATTAAATAGTTTGGGCTTAGATTTAATTAAAAATAAAATGTGGGCTTAGATTTAAATAATAATTGGACTTTGATTTAATTAATGTTTGGGCTTTAATTTAATTAGTAATTGATTTGCTTTAATTAATTAAATCTTTGGACTTTAATTAATTAAATAAATGAGGTTTAACTTTAAGACTTAATTAATTAAATTATATTAAGTCTTATTAATTAAATAATTAACTTAAACTTAAATATAAGTTTAAATTATTTAATTATGGTAAGTTAATTAATTAATTAATTAATTACTATTAAGTTTAATTAATTAATTGATTAAGTTAAGGTTAAGTTCAAGTTTAAATTATCTTTAATTTATGATTATGACTTACTTAATTAATGTAATTAACTTCTTTTAATGAAATTAATTAAGTTATGATGATTAAATAAATTAAATTATGTTGACAAGTGCATAATTTGATAATTATATTATGTGTTATATTGCTTAGATTCCTTAATATATACGAACTTAGTATGTATTTCAAGTATGTTATACTTTTGTAAAAGTATTTAACAAAAGAAGATTATGAAATTAATTTCTTTTAAACGAAAAGTCGAAAGAAGGGTATTGTTGGTGCCTTAGCCGATATAAATTAGTTTTCAAATTTAATTATATTTTGAAAACTCGGGCTTAACGAATCATAAGCTAGTATCCTCATTTACTTGAACTTAAGGTTAGCTTTTCGAGACCTATTAAGATTAGTGCTTCTTGTAGGTTTTGACGATCGAGGGATTAACGTTGCTTTCCGAGCGCTGCATTTATAGTGTAATTCTTCGTGCTTTGTCCTATCAAGGTGGGCTTACTTTACAAAAGTATATTTGAGTTATATGCTCGATATTTCATGAAATGCAAACCGCTTATCCAATAAAATGTTTTTGTGCGCCTACTGCTTTAAGGCTCGATAAGAATCGATCGAGATTCTCTTTAATCTAATACATTAATTGAGAATTGTGTACATCGTTAGTTGTTTCGTGGGTTGATCTCCATCGGCACCAACCAAGTAATGAGGCGTTATAAGGGTGCTTGTCGGATGTGTTCCGAGCACGCCATGTTATTATGATGCTTGTCCGATACGTCCGGCACATCATGGATTGTCCGGTTACGCCCCGATGACAATAATGGGAGAATGTGATCCGACGGTGGCTAGAGGTCCGGGATCAAAGCGAGTAATGTAAGAGTCGTGACAACGGGCCCAAACGAATGAAATATTTTTGCATGCTTAGAAGTGGTTTCTCTTTTAAAACCTTCTAAGTTATGTTATCATGATTGATAAACCGATTTTACTGGATTTATGAAATGTTTATGAAAATGCATGCCCACCGAGTACATTAGTACTTAGCCCAAATATTTTCAAATGTTTTCGGGTTGATCAATGGCTACCGACGGGCGTGAGCCGAGATTTGAGTTCACTCCGTATTTTGTGGATTATTTCGCATTTAGACTTCCACCATGAATTAACTCTAATTTTATTTTCCTTCTGCTCATGACTTGAATTGTACCTTTGATGAGCTTAGACTCAATCCTCGATGTTTAGCATTTTGACGATTTTGGCTATTAGAAGCACGAAACTAAACTTGTGATCCCGAGGATAAATATTGTTTTGATTGGATTACATCCTTCGATGTCTTCCATTTTCATTTAGGAAGCTATTCCCAAATTCTAAGGTTTATTCTTCGATCATTCGAATCAACTCATTTATTTTATATTTTCCATTATTTTATTCGTCATACCGATTTACGAGCTTAGTCATTTCTAGAAAAGGCGTGACAATAATTAATATCTTATCCTAATTATGTATTTTTAGTCACACCTACTTGTTTTTGGACGACCCAAGATACATATCACATTTGACCTTATTTCATTCAAACAAATCAAACCCAATAATTCTCTCTCTTTCTTTGAAGAATTTTTTTTTTTTCGATAATTTTGGAATTTTGAAATATGTAAATTATTCACTATAGTGGCATTTATATTTCTTAATTGATAATATATATGATTGAATATTTTATTTCATCTTTAAAATTTATTCAAACTCGACCTTTAATATGATATAATTAAATAAAATTAGCTCAAACTATAGAATTATCAAGAACTCTAAAACATTCCAAACTTTCAACTCATGTTAAAATAATACATCAATATATATTCTTTTTTTATTTATATACATTCATCCTCACGAACACAAAATTTACCAAGGTCTTGTTTTTATCATTAAGAAAGAAAGTTTGAAGCAATTAAGTGGACCTTAATTTCTAAAATTTGCATTTTCCTTTTACTTTACATTTTATTGGGCTCTCTCAAATTGGTGGTCTACATTGTTTCAAAGCTTTTAATAGACTCACGTAACAATGCAAACCTTTTCTAGCTCATCTTTTTACCTTTTGCCTTTTCCTTCGAATTTGTAAATTCGTTTCAGCAAAGAAAAAGAATAAAGAAAATAGAACCCATCAATCAAAACTTGTTGAATGCGCTGCTTGTATCCTACTTCTTGACAGCATTTCATCGAAAAACATGTGAATCTGTGATCTCAATTTCGCCTCAAACGCGTGTCATTCTTGATAACACAAGAAATTTTGGATTTCGCGAAAATGGCGATCGCGTCCCCTTCCGCTCCGAGCTTTTGCTGCACGGCCCGCTCCGGCGCCACGCAGCGGCGCTTCTTGCACCCCATTTCGAGGCGGGCAGCGGCGAGCTTCCCGCCCCGGGCCCTGGCCCGGCCCGCTATCGTGTCGCGGCTGAACCCCTCCTCCTCCTCCGATGGGGAGGTGGTGTACGAGCTCAATTACAACAGTCACCGTCGCCGGAGGGAGGCATTCCCGGTGTACGTGACGCTGCCGCCAGACTCGGTCGGCCCCACCGCCCAGACGATGCGGCGGAAGAAGGTGATGGCGCAGTCGTTCCACGCGCTGGCGTCGGCGGGGGTCGAGGGGGTGGTGATGGAGGTCTGGTGGGGAATGGTGGAGAAAGAGTTCCCGCGGAGCTACAACTGGCTTGGCTATTTGGAGATTGTGGAGATGGCGAGGCGTTTCGGGCTCAGAGTTCGGGCCGTGATGGCCTTCCATCAGTGTGGTTCGGGCCCCGATGACCCTCTCTGGTTGGTAATCTATATCGGAATTCAATTATTTACGAATTCCTTTTGGTGCCCTAATCTTGTTAGGTTTTTGTGTTCTGATTTTTTGAATTGTTTGATTTTTTGAATTGTTAGATCTATATCTGATTTTTTGAATTGTTCGTGATTTTTTGTGTTGTACTATACTTCCTTGGGGCATGCATGAACGAAACGGAAATTTCGAATGTCCGATTTATATGTTGCGATGCCTGCATTTGATTATGATATTTTATGTTTCACTGCATAGAATGCTGTAATATCATCTACAGTGCATAATTGAAATTCAGCATACACAGGGCAAATGTTGAGGGTACTCGTGCATGAAGTAGTACCCGGTATCTTGAGACCTAGCTTGTTGTTTGTATGTTTGGACCTTTAGAACTCCAAGATACTTGACATAGATAAGTTGTTGGAGATGATTAAGTGGCTGCTTAGATGCAAAAATAGAATAGTGGTTGCAGGTCCAAGTGTTCTGTTACTCGTTATCAATGCGCAGCATATTGATTTGTTTGAGAATTAGTGCTTGGTAATTGACTTAAAAGTTTGAAGTTAAGGCAACGAACTGTAATAGAGGTGAGCATGGAAGAAAAAATTCCATGTGGCTGATCCTAGGTTCTCCCTGCATCATTTCATATTGAGATTTAAGGTTCATGATAATGATTCTTTCAAATTAAATATGATTTGGGTGCTTCATAATGGTATATGTCTTTTTTTCAAATTGAGTGAAAAACTATTGGCATCTGTTGCAGCTAAGTATTTCGTTAAATTGGTTAACTGGATCTGAGAAAAGAAATTGAGTTAGGATTTCAAAACACTCCATCATATTGTTAAACTTCAAAGATGAATATAATTATCATATCCAGACAAGGTAGAAGTTATGATAAATTTGTAATTGTGTCGGATGCTACAATCCAAATGCAACCAGCACCTAAGCTTCCTCAAAGATGAGAATGGAATTGATACAAAGAACCATGCCTTTGTGTGGAATCTGTGGACAGGGATAATTTGTTTTAAGAAAAGATACATTGATCGCAGAAACTCTCATCGCTTGCAATTCATTTGCCAGTTTTCCTTGACAAATTAATGAAACTAAGAGTTCTCTTAACCACTTATGTGTAAACTTCATATCTGTTATTATCTCTAGTGTTACTAGTATCTCTTGAACAATGCAGAATGGTGTATAGGTGATTTGATATCAGGGGAATACAGCTCGTCTATATGCCATTTAAATCTCGCCTGAAAATCTATACTAGACGAGCATTTGCCTCTACTTTGGCGAGATGCATTTTCCCTAATACTGCAGAAATTCTGCTAATTTATTATGTTCTGTTTCTCTGGTGCCTCAATGACATTGAAGGTATTTACAAGTTCAGAAGGTTCATAAATAGAACTTGCCTATTGCGTGCCAAATATTGTAAAGTGAACACTAGGAGCACTATTCATGTGCAGTAGATTACGTTTGGTTTGTACACTTATCTGTGTGTAATCAAAGTTAATTTGATATAAGATAGTTCGTTTGCTCTGTGGTTGAGCCTAGTGTGTTGAAGTTGTGAGAAGAGTAACGGATGCCTTGTTACATTCTACTTTATTTGTAAATTCTGAAGTTCAAAAAAGATGTTACGTTTGGTTCTAGACTTGGATGCTGACTCTTCAATCTACACTTTCTATTTCTACTTTCAGTTTTCCTTCTCACTTTCCTCTTCAAATCCTCCTCTTGATATTTGATCTCATTTTCACCCTTTTCATTGAACAAGGATACCACTTCCTTTATGGGTGCTTAAAGAAATGAAGGAAACCCAGACATGTCATTTTGCGATAGGTTTGGGAGGAGGAATATGGAATACATTTCTCTGGGATGTGACATTCTTCCCATTCTGCACGGACGATCACCAATCCAAGCATACGGTGATCTCATGAGGAACTTCAGGACACGCTCAGATCGCTCCTTGGTGGCGTTATTACTGTAAGATTGACATGGTGTTCTTTCTTTCTTGTATGTCATACTCATAATGCTGCTGCCTGTATAAACTATGCTTGTCATTGTGACTTTTGTAACTTCGCTTCAGGGGTTCAAGTTGGCCTAGGTCCTGGTGGCGAACTAAGATATCCTCCGTGTCCCACTCAGAAGTTGAATTGGGTTTGACGCCATGAACTAGGAGAATTCCAATGTTATGATAAGGCATGCAAAAGTTGTTCATCATCTCTGCCTCGGCTGCCTTCGCCTCTTTTTCCGGATAATGATTCTGATACATTTCTTTTCCTAATTCCACTTGCCAGTATATGCTTGCATCTTTGAACGCTTGTGCATACAACATAGGAAGGCGTGAATGGGAGACGGAGGCCTCTAGGTGCCGGTAGTTTGATGCAAAATCCAGAAAGGACGGAATTTTTCAAAGCAGACGGTTCTTGGAAGACGCCGATGGAGAGTTCTTCCTCGAATGGTACTCGAGCATGCTGCTTTTGCACGGAGAAAGGATCTGCCGGAAGCGGAGACGATTTTCCGGGCAGTGAAATCAACATGTCAGGAAAAGTGGCCGGTTTCACAGGCACTACGGCACACAATCCCACCCCTTGGAGTTAACTTGTGGATACTACAATACTCGAGTTAGGGATGGACTCCTACCAATTGCCCGTATGTTTGGCAGATACGGTTTTAGCCTGTGTTGTGCGTGTTTTGAGATGCAAGATGATCGAGAGCAGCAGGTTAGTCCAATGAGCGAGCCAGAGGGTTTCCTCGAGCAACTTCTCCTGGCCGTGAGGATCTGTGACGCCCCCGAGGGTCAGAATTCTTCCACCAAGTTGGATGACGAGTCGCCCAGCAGGTGCTGAGAGTGGCGAAATTGTACTCAGATGGACTTGAGATGCCGTGCTTTCCTTCAACTTCGTTAGAATGGACAGGAATCTCTTTGAGCCGGGGAACTGGGCTCATTTTATGCGTTTTATTAGGCAGATTTCGTCTATGAATATGTTTCAGGGCGACTTAGACATCGCTGGAGGAAATGCTGCTACGTCGTCGCCTGCTGCTTCGCCGGAGCTGTTCTTGCATGTTAGGAGAAGCAATGATCTTGCTACAGATGCTGCAGCCACTCATCTAGCTAATCACCATTGGTAAATGGTAATATCAATTGTTTTAGATGTTTCTTTTACTCAATATTTTGTGCTCAGGGAATGATCTCTGCAAATCAAATATCGCCTTCTTGCACATTAAAATTCAACAGGCTATACTCGAGCTCCTATATCACTGGATACAAACTGCCTTCTCTTCTCTCTCTCTCTCTCCCGTTCTCTTTCTCATACACTTGAATCATCAATTTGTTAACAAGTCACATTAAATGGAGTCGTTTTCCTTGTATGTGTTTTTATTTTTTTCCATATTTTAGGTAGAGAAGTAAATTCAATCCAAAATAGTGAGTTTTTTTTGTGTAAATCGGAAAAAAAAGAAGAATTACAGCCGCAAAATTTGTAACTCGAAATGATTCGAGCTTTTTGAGATGGTCTTCAAATTTGTAAATCACCAAATAACTCGTCTTCAAATTCCAAGTAATGTAAGAGCTATGCACGTTTAACATTTTGAAATTTGACAATTCTTTGTTTTTTTTGTTTTCTTGTTTTCCTTCTTCTCTACTTAATCAGATTTTAAACAATCTAATTGTATTATAATATAATGTTTTCGTTTTCTATATGACAAATACGTACCATATATTATCATAATTGTTTGACTGCTTTTGCAACAATGTTATATTGTTTAAAACATAACAAATTTATACATAACTATCATTATTTTTGCAATAGTATAATATATGTTTAGGTGATTTTGTCGCGTAAAATATGTCTGAGAAACCGACATAACACAACATACTTTTTATAATTTGACGATAGATATAAATATATGATCGATCTTAATTTCGTTAGGGAAATAAATGCGAGAAGAACACAAGGGATTTACGTGGTTCGATCTTTAAATCAGATCTACGTCCACGGGGCAAGAGAGAGTATTCGTATTGAATGTGTAAAGCGATTACAAAGAGTGTGGATGATCTATTTCGTCTAATCTAGCCTCTATTTATACACAATTATTTTGACCTAGATCTTAAATCCGAGGTCTTCTAACTAGATTCGAGATCTTGGATGGGATCTTAATCCCATCCCTTCTCGAATTAGATTCTTTAGATACGGCCGAGCCTTCTGCTTCCCACATGGTTTTAGGGGTCTTCGGCCGAACTTGTCGGGCCGAGCTTGATGTCCGCTTTTACTTGTATTGGGCCCGATGTTGGGCTGGCGGCAACAATATATCCTATCACAACCACCAAAAAAAAAGACGCAGCGAGGTCGTGTTGGTTTGGGGTTGTTTATGTCGGGCGGGCGCGAACGATCCGACTTGGTGTGTCAATGTTTTCGTCATATATCGAATGCCGCGTTTGCGGAGGCATCTGCCGAGGTCGTGTCTTGTTAGTATCTCTTGCCGAGGCGTTAAGTCGAGGTTTTCGCTTGGTTTCACCGACGGGGCTTTAAGCCGAGGTCTCTGGATGACTTCACCGGCGGGCGTTAAGCGAGGTCTTCGTCTGCTTCACCGACGAGGCGCTTAACTAGTCTGCATGCGGCTTCACTGACGAGGCGCGTTAGCGAGTCCTCGATCGACTTCACCGACGGGCGTTAAGCCGAGGTCCGCCTCGCTTCACCAAGAGGCGTTTAACCTGGGTCCGCCGTCTGCTTCACCGACGAGCGCGTTAAGGTCCTCTCGATCGACTTTACCGACGAGGCGTTAAGTCGAGGTCTTATGTCCGCTTCACCGACGAGGCGTTAGTCGGGCGAACACGGATTTTTCTCGCCGTCGTCGAGTACAGGACACGGGATACGATTAATGCGCATTAAATGTGGCGCGGTCGATTCCGATAAAGCGCATAATGGGGAATATCTTCCTCGACACGCCATTTCTCATATCACTTTTGCTATTTCAAAATTTCGCACTTTCAAACTTTTGATATTCGAAAAAACGGTAACCATCGCCATTGTTGTCTCGGAGTTCATCACCATCATCTTCGATAAACCAAAAGTAAGTTATGGCTACTTCTTCTTCTAGTAAATCTTCTGAGCGTCAGATTGTCTGCATGTCGCCGTCGGATTCGCCGGCGGTTTTGCATGTTCCTCTCGGGATTTTGGTAAAGTGTCTTCTTTTCTTCTATCTTAACAATCTCCGATATAAAGGAGATTGTCTCCCAATACTATATTTCTTCCGACATTGTGTATGTTACCCCGTCCGGAGAAT
Source organism: Salvia rosmarinus (assembly GCA_036937905.1). Classification (NCBI taxonomy): domain Eukaryota; kingdom Viridiplantae; phylum Streptophyta; class Magnoliopsida; order Lamiales; family Lamiaceae; genus Salvia; species Salvia rosmarinus. Next base: position 19,067,874 of record CM072814.1, read on the forward strand.
AGGGCTTGTGCCTCCGGAAGGGTTTGTCATCGTACGAAGACGGCCTCGGCCTGGTCTTCGCCTTCCTTATCCTCATGTATATGTCGAACTTCAACAGATGTTCGGCATATCACTCGCAAACTTACGCCAAATTCTTTCCGGATCCGGTGGGCTAGGTGTCTATGCCCATCGCATAATTTTCCTTTCACTTTGGGACTTGTTCTCGGTTTTGCAATCGAAGGGTGGCTCGGGGTGGTATTATTTATCACCCGCCGCAAATTCAAAGCGAAGATAAATCAAGATCTCGAACCGCGAAGAAGTTTTTCTTCTGTCGGTTCGAGGGATCCTTTGAGTTCATGTGGCGATCGGAGAAGATCGCTGATGTGATTGTTGACGAGATTGACGGTGGCCTGGAGGAGGCACTGGACAAAGTAGGTCTCGTGGACGAGGCCTTTACCGAGGCCGAGCTTGCAGCTGCGGGGCTTAGCCCTTATGATCCTGCCACCGAGGTGGAGTCGGTGAAGGTGAGGCCCTCCTTCCCTTTTTTTTATGATTATCCGTGCTATGCCCCGACTTGTTGCTTTTGTAGTGAACTTGTTCGGGGAAAGAAGAAGAGGAAGGCATCGAGCCCGATGTCGAGCTCCGCCCTCGACTTTGAAGGATGTTCAGGACATGCCCGAAATGAGCGGGAGGCTTCAAATCCCTTCACCGCAGCCCACTTAAGCGCTTGAAGAAGTCAAGCATGCAATTCCTGAGACCTCGGTTGATGCCGACCCGGAATGTGTGATCGTCAGTCCCCAGCGACCGCCTCGTACCTTTCCCGAGGTAGCGTACCTATTCTTATACTTTGTGAAGTAATATAAAGAATGTGTTCTTCTGACCTGATGGGTTTTTGTATAGGGGGCCGAGGATGTTTCGGCCGAGGTGGCGAAGTGGCGTGGGCATGTCTGCCGAGATGACCAAGATGTCAGATCTTATAACGGGCTACTTGAAAGGCGCCGTTACGCAGTTTGACGGGGTTGCCCGGTATGCTCGTGAGATGGAGGAGGAGAAGAATCTCCTCGTCCAAGATATTTGCGATGCCGAGGCAAAGATCCGGGACTTAGTCAAACAGAAGGCGGCGGACGCGCGGCCGCTGAGGCGGCGAAGGTAGCCGAGGCGCGGAGGCGGCGAGACCGTGGCGGCGGAGGCCGAGGTTGCCTCGACGAGGGCCGAGGTGGAGGAAGCTCGCCGTCGGGAGAACGACGGGCGAGCTCGCAGGGGAAATGCCGTGCTTTCACGGAGGTCGTTCTGTCTGCGGGCTTCTCCGGATGGTCTCCGACGTGGCCGAGGTCTTAAATAAGCGCCGCTTCGGATGCCATCGAAGAAGTCGCCGAGATTACCTGGTCGATAAGTCCAAGTATGGGTATGAGGAGACGAGGAAGATGCTATGTGGCGGGCTATGTTGAGGTCTTCATCCGCGGTATGGAGGAATCGCCTGTCTGCAGAGCCCCGGCTTCGTCCTCGACTGCTGACGGCGAGTCGGTCCGTGCGCCAGCCGACCGAGATCCCGACCGATGCTTTAATTGCCGATCTATCTAAGGGGTGGGGAAGGCAAAGAATGAAGCTTTAAAGGCGTCGAGACCCCGGAGTTCCCGAGGAGGCCGGCCAAAGAAGCGAAGTTAGGGCGGATGAGGTCGAGGCTTCCCAAGCTCGAGGCGACCGTGGTAGATAGTTCGAAGCCGGAGGGTCATTGATCCTCTTTTTTTTTTTTTTTGAATGTACATGTACATTGGTTTACATCAAGGCATAATAAAATCACAAGTTTATGTGAAGAAACTTATCTTTTATTCATCTTTCCCGAAATGCTTGATGCTTCCGCTGGTTGAACCAAATCAAGACTTGTCATGGGCTCTTGAATTGAAAGAGGTCGAACTCCTCCATGTAAAGGGACAGCTAGGCCATGTGCGGTGGAGGCTCGGTATTAAGTATAGAGCTGCCCAGAGAGGCGTGACGAGCCCGTGCTCGCCTTTTGGAGTTGGAGGAGAAGTTCAAATTGCCATGAGGAGGCTAAAACAAGAGCGAGGAGCATGTCGAGTGCAGGAAGTCATCCATCGGGTGGTGGGATGACCATTCACGAGGTCGGCTAAGGTTGTCGAGGCCGTCACGCCGAGGTACAAAGTGAGTACGGCAAGAAATCCTGGCGATCACTTGAGCGTTCGCCCGAATTAAAAAGTGCTCGGAGGCATATCTTGTTGGATTTGTATACCAAAGCGCTTTGTTTGAGCTTGTATACAATGTTTCTGTTACCACTATTACAATCTCCTATCTGAATTGAATACTTGATTGCATATATCTATGTCCCTTATCTCATAGATAAGTTAGATCATACAATGTGTAGAAGATCACGTAAGTCTCGTATGATTGGTCAAGCTTAATGAGATATAAAAGTTTCACACCAGACAACTTAAGGACGAGTTGTCGGTTTAGCTGCGAGATAGATAAGAAGTGACTTGACTTAGTTACTTGTTCTTGCCGGTCTGCTCGACGTATCAAGGATCACGGTGAGATGTGTTCTTCTTCCGACCGTCGTGAAGAACCAAGATCTCGGTGACTTACGATGATCTAAACCTCGATAAGGTATTAGGTGAGTATGAGTTCGACCATCACTTTGACTTGTTATGAGTGAGGGTTATATGTTCTAACCCAAGATTCTCCGCATCTTGGGTGGTGGCGATCTTCAGATGTCACGCTAGTTATCATGTCGAGTCACCGTATCCGCTAGGATGATGACGCCCTTAAGGAGCTCAAAGGTTTATTGTACTAAACCCCGCAGTTGAGTTAGCTCAAGTACAATAATAAGGTTGAGTGGTACTACTTAAGGAAATGAAGTTATTAATCGCTTTAAGCGGTCAGATTGCTATAAATGATTAATGGACGCTCGATATCTTAAATACGGGATTCGTAATGTCTAAGTGCAAGCCCGACTCAACTTCGTAATAAAGGGTAAGTCAACATTCTTTCTCACACGCCCCGGTTTCTAGAAATGAAGGAAGCTCGTAAATCGAGGCGCGACGAATAAACATAATGGAAAATATAAAGTAAATGAGTTGACTCGAATGATCGAGGCAATAAACCCTTAGAATTTGGGAATAGCTTCCTAAATGAAAATGGAAGACATCAAGGATGTAATCCAATCAAAACAATATTTATCCTCGTGATCACAAGTTTAGTTTCGTGTTTCTAATAGCCAAAATACGCCAAAATGCTAAACATCAAGGATTCGAGTCTAAGCTCATCAAAAGATACAATTCAAGTCATAGACAAGAAGGAAAATAAAATTAGAGTTAATTCATCGGAAGTCTAAATGCGGAAATAATCCGTCAAAATACGGAGTGAACTCAAATCTCACTCTGCTCACGTCGGTATCGATCAACCCGAAACATTTGAAAATATTTGGGCTAAGTACTAATGTACTCGGTGGGCATGCATTTTCATAAACATTTCATAAACCGTAAGCGGTTTATCCAATCATGATAACATAACTTAGAAGGTTTTAAAAGAGAAACCACTTCTAAGCATGCAAAATATTTCATTCATTTGGGCCCATTGTCACGACTCTTACATTACTCGCTTTGATCCCGGACCTCTAGCCACCGTCGGATCACATTCTCCCATTATTGTCATCGGGACGAACCGGACAATCCATGATGTACTTGAACGTATCCGCACAAGCACCATAATAACATGACGCACTCGAACACATCCGACAAGCACCCTTATAACGCCTCATTACTTGGTTAGTGCCCGATGGAGATCAACCCACCAAACAACTAACGAAGTACACAATTCTCAATTAACGTGTTAGGTTTAAAAGAGAATCTCGATCGATACATTTACGAGCCTTAAACAGTAGTAGGCGACAAAAACATTTTATCGATAAACAACAGATTTCATGAAATATCGAGCATATAACTCAATTATACTTTTGTAAAGTAAGCCCACCTCGATAGGACAAAGCTCAAGAAATCACAATAATATGCGCCTCGGAAAGCAGCCGCTAATCCCTTGATCGATAAAACCTACAAGAAGCACTAATCTTAATAGGTCTCGAAAAGCTAGCCTTAAATTCAAGTAAATGAGGATACTAGCTTATGATTCGTTAAGCCCGAGTTTTCAAAATATAATTAAATTTGAAAACTAATTTATATCGGCTAAGGCACCAACAATACCTTGCTCGACTTTTCGTTGAAAACAATTTAACTTCATAATCTTTTTTGTTAAATACTTTTACAAAAGTATAATGCAATTAAATTGCATACTAAAATCATATATATATATATATATATATTAAGGACTCTCGCTAATATAACACATAATATAATTATCAAATTATGCTTGACTAGCATAATTTAATTTATTTAATTATTCTAACTTAATTAATTTCATTAAAAGAAATTAATTACATTAATTAAAGAGGTCTTAATCATAAATTAAATATAATTTAAACTTGACTTAACCTTAACTTAATCAATCAATTAATTAAACTTAATAGTAATTAATTAATTAATTAATTAACTTATCATAATTAAATAATTTAAACTTATAATTAAGTTTAAGTTAATTATTTAATTAATAAGACTTAATATAATTTAATTAATTAAGTCTTAAAGTTAAACCTTATTTATTTAATTAATTTAAGTCCAAAGATTTAATTAATTAAAGCAAGTCAAGTCATTAATTAATTTAAAGCCCAATCATTAATTAAATCTAAGTCCAACTATTATTATTAACTAAAGTCCAACTATTTAATTAATCCAAGCCCACATTTTATTATATTCTGGCCCAAAATATTTATTAAATAAATAAAGAGGTCCAGCCCATACTTAAATTAAACTGAGCCCAACATTAAATCATTTCGGCCCACAATACAAAGCCCAAACATTTTATTTTATTTTTTTGAACAGCCCAACAATTTAATTAAGAAGGCAGCCCAACACCTTTAATTTAAAAATGGGCCCAACCATTTTAATTTAAAAATGGGCCCAACTCATTTTAATTTAAAAAAAACAAGCTCATTTAATAAAAACAACCCAAGCCCAGCCCATTTACTCACAAACCCTAAACCTATCTCTTCCTCCCACAAATCCGGCGCCGCTTTCCGGCAGCCGCCGTCGCCGGCGGCCAACTTCCGGCGACGTCGCATTTTTCCTCTCTCTCCATCTCCATCTTCTCTCTCGTACTCCCTCTTCTCTCTCGCCATTTCTCCTCTCGCCTCATGTCTTCCTCTCGGCATTCACTCAACACACGCCACGCCGGAGACCGCCGCCCGCCGTGTTTAATGACCGACCACGTCTCTCTCTCTCTCTCTCGGACACACAACACGCACACATACGGACACACACAAGACACTCATGGATGCACACATGCGCGACGAACACCAACGCGACGCTGACACACCTTGTACGCCGCCGCCTGCTGTCTCCGGCGGACTGCCGCCGCTGGCGAGTCTCAGTTGCAGCGACTTGCGTCGCCGCCATCTCTCTCGTCTCTATCAACGCACGCACACACATATACGAACGCACACACAAACATGAACGCACACACACACGACGGTGAGCACACACACACGGCGAGCCACGACACACACACGACGGTGAACACGCCCGTCGCACCACCGTCGGCGCCGCCGCCGACCCCTCTCCCTCACCTCTCGTCTGTCTCTCATTCCTACCCCCCCTTCATCTTTCATTTTACACACAACAATATACATATACATACATGTTTAGACACACACAAAAATAAAAATAAAAATGGGGGATTCAAGGTTTAACCTTAGGATTCCTCTTGTTGGGGGCTGCAGTGGGGAAGAAGGAGTGAAAGTGAGGCTAGGGTTCAAAAATAAGGAGAAGTGAAGTTTATATAGTTAGGGTTTCCAATGGGCTTCTCCTTTTGGGCTCTTGTTAAACCAAAGCCCATTATACAAATTATTCAGACGGCTCAAGTCCGATCTTAAAGATTATAAAATAATTAAACATCGACATATTTTACTTATACAATGATTTATAATTATATGTATAAATCTTATTCAATTATTATATTATATATAATAATTTTGAATCGCTTTAATGAAATAAATTTCTTTTGTTGGAATTTAAAATTTCTTTAATCGGCACCTAATCATTTAAATTCTAAGTTCGAAAGTCCTTCTAATCTTATTAAGAAAGACGGATATGACATCCTCCATCCTTATAAAATTTCGTCCTCGAAATTCCATTCCTTGGTAATCTAAATCGATACTTAGATTTCATTTTGTCCTCAAGTTCTCATGCGGCCTCCTCCATACCATGATGGTTCCACTTTACTTTAACGAGAACAATTGTTTGTTCCATAAAACTTGAACTTTTCTATCCAAAATTTGGACAGTATTTTTTCAGAACTTAAGTCCCAGCTAGACTACTTCATCGTGCTTAATTACATGTTTCGGATCAAACACGATTTTTCTTAATTGCGAGACATGAAACACATTGTGCACGCCTCAAATGCTTGGTGGCAAAGCCAACCTATAGCTACAAGGCCTACCCCGCTAGATCTCGAAAAGTCCTATATAGCGGGTCGAACTTTCATCTCTTGCCAAACGTATAACTCCCTTTGAAGGAGAAACCTTAAGAAAACTCGATCCCCAAATTGAATTCTAAGTCCGATCGACGCTTGTCGGCGTAAAACTTTGTCCGTCTCCGAGCTTCTTTGATTCTTGGCTTGATGTGATCGACCTTCCAATATTGTTGTACTCGATCTGGACCTAGTAACTTCATTTCACTCACTTCATCCCAATAAAGTGGTGATCGACATTTTCACCATACAAGGTCTCAGATATTCGAAATCAATTATGCTCAAGCATAATTCTAAGGGTTGAGGTATAAAGCGAGATTTGTTAACAAAGATGCTATCATTCTTTATATGTCCATTGAAAAGAATCTCGCATCACCAACTTTAAACATGTCCAACCTACTAACGAGGTCTTAAGGACAATCAACTATCTTGAAGATAAGTTGTAATCTCTCTTTATAAAATATTAATATGAGATTATTTCCCAAGAATATCATATATATTCATTTTACTTCTACTCTTGCACTCAATGCTAAAGAGTATTTCGTTCTCATAACTTTATTATCATAACACTCACATGGGAGTATAACTTTATCACATCGATTCGCAAAACCCTCGAGGTCGTCAGACTTATGTGTATCATAGGAAAGAATATATCTCGCTCATCGAGAACTTCTATATCATAACTTGATGTCTATCACTTACAAATTCGAAAACTTAGGTGACAAGGTAAGTCAACCTACATCGTACTTATTAGTTTCGAGGTTTGAAGAAAACTTATCAAAACAACTTACAAGTGTAAGGGTTCAAATTCGAGTCGATTGTACTTTTGAGAGTTTGAACCAATATGTTCCTTGAATCAATAATTGAATATAGGATCCGAAGATCGAATGACGACTCTCGAGATGTCTTTGGTCATACGGGTGGCGGCACCCGTCACAAATACTTCTCGATCACATGAAGGCTTGGTTTCAAAATGACGCTTTTATGAAATTTTACTGCTTGTAAACTTCTTTCACGAAAAGTGAAAAAACTCAGTGATTTCAATGAAACTAGATCATAGAGTTAAACTCAATGATGTAACTGGGTAATAATAAAATTTGAAATCTCATATTCGGATCCTCCTGCTCGAAGAAAAAAAAAAAATACTTCAAATTCTTATGATCCGTGAAGATTTCACACCGACTCCATAAAGGTGGTGTCTCCGGATCTTCAAAGCACGCACGATCGCAGCTAACTCTAAGTCACGAGTCGGATAATTCAACTCACGGGCTTCAATTGACGAGATCGTATGCTATCACCTTCGGTTTTGCATTAGTACACAACACAAGGCCAACTTTGATGCATCCGTGTAAATAATCTAATCCTTCATTCTCATCCGGGATTGCTAACACTAGAGCGTTGGTTAGCTTTGTCTTAAGTTCTTGAAAACTCTTTTCACGCCTTCGGTCCAAATATACTTGGTCCCTTTTCTTAGAAGTCGTGTCACTGGCTCAGCCAATTTTGAGAATCCTTCAATGAAACGTCTGTAGTATCCCGCCAAACCGAGAAAACTTACGATCTCATCGGCGTTTGATGGTATCCTCCATCCTTCGACGGCTTCCACTTTAGCAGATCCACTTTGATTCCCTCACCGACACGATATGTCCGAGAAACATCACTTCCTTAACCAAAATTCACACCATCAATTTGGCATATAAGTTCTCGTTTCGAAATCTCGAGTACAACATGCAAGTGCTCTTCGTGTTGTTCCTCGGTCTTAGAGTAGATGAGAATATCATCGATACACACTAAGACAAAACTATCGAGATATTGATGGAATACTCTATTCATCAGATCCATAAAACAACAGGGGCATTTGTCAACCCAAACGGCATCACTGTGAACTCGTAATGTCCGTAACGTGTTCTAAACGCTGTCTTAGGAATATCATCCCTTCTCATTTTGAGCTGATGGTATCCAGACCTTAGGTCTATCTTGGAAAATACTCCAACTCCTTTCAGTTGGTCGAACAAGTCGTCTATCCTGGGGAGAGGATATCTATTCTTAATAGTGAGCTTGTTCAACTCTCTGTAATCGATGCACATCCTTAATGTTCCGTCTTTCTTCTTGACGAATAGGACTGGTGCTCCCCATGGCGATACACTAAGTTGTATGAAACCTAGGTCCAACAGCTCCTGCAACTAAATCTTTAATTCATGTAATTCGGGTGGGGCCATCCTATACGGTGCTTTGAGACACCGGGGCTGCTCCGGGGTACTAAGTCGATTGAACTCTAATTGCCGATCCGTGGCATACCCGCAATTCTTCCGAAAACATCTTCGTACTCTCAACCAATCGGAACTTCTCCAATTGTTTTCTCCACCTCTGGTCTTCTTGTCGATTTACGAAATGCATAGCAATCTCCTTTCTTCATAATCTTGGTGGCTTTCATGCGAGATATCACCGATACTCCTTTTCCCATTCTTATCCCATGAAAATTAGTCCCTCCTTTCCAAGTGGTCGGAAGGAGATCTTTCTCTCGTTATACAAAATTGTGGCATTGACTTTGGTGGGCCAATCCATTCCTATGATGATGTCAAATTCTATTATAGAGATGACATATAAGTCTCTAAGTTTTTCAAAGACCTATGTTCAATTCTAAGTTCAAGACAATGTATTCAGAGACATTCCTTTTCCATCAAAAGCTAATCATTAAAGCTTCCTCGATGGTTCGGAGTTAAGTCTAAAGCCTTACAAGCAACATGTGAAATGAAAGAGTGTGATGCTCCGTGTCGAACAAAGCTATAATGTATACCATCCACATTGATCATACCGCCGATTTCGTGCTCGGGCCGCTTGCTCTCGGTTTAGGCATAGGCCCTCGTGTTTAGTGGTTGTCCTCGGTTTCCTCCGGGACCGTGGATTGCCTTTGTTGATTTCAAAGTTTGGCTTTGGGGTGCTCTCCCATTTTTCTTTGGGCATCTTTGAGCAAAATGTCAATTTCTCCACGTAAATAACAAGCATTTGCCCTTCTGACATTTGCCTAGGTGGAATTTCGGCATTCCGGCAAGGTGTTCGCCCATCATTGGAGGTGGATTTTGATTACGCCGGATTCGATTCCGTGGTTTCTTCCCATTTCAAGTTTCCTCCATTACCCTCATTCCATTTTCTTTTCCTTCGCCATTGTCTTGAAATGGCGCATGCATGCACCAGAGAGGAGCTTTTCCTTTCTCTCTCGGCGAAGTGACTCGATGGTAAGAGCTCCGCTCGTCTCGTGCATATGTAAGATCACCTTGACTTGCTAGGAAATCGCTATCTCGTGACGTAATCCGTTTACGAACTTCTCGCGCGTTTTGCATCGATGTCCACGAGATGTGGTGCATACCTTGACAGCTGGTTGAAAGCTCATCATATTCAAAGGATCTGCTCCAATTCTACGCTTGATTCCAACTGCCTCGCTTCTTCCGACAGCATCCCGGTATGTACTTCTCATGCTGCGCCTCTTAATTCTTCCCACGTGAGGTTCTCGAGTTCCTCCTCAACATGGCGCGTCTCACCGACTCCCACCGAAGTCGCCTTCTTCCACGAGTGGTAGGTGGCGCACTTCACTTTTTCCCTATCTTCACATCGGATATAGTTGAAAACCGCTCCACACTCGTATCCATTTCTCAAGATCCATCTGATCACCCAGTCCATCGAATGTCGGAGGTTTCTCTTTGCGAACTTTTCTTCATCGTGCGGTTCGGTGCTACTTGTGGGTTAGGTTCTTGATGAACAAAACCTCTTCCTTGTACACCCACAACATCCTCGCCCCCACCTCGGCCTCGGCCCTACCGCTCCCTATCGATTGCGTCTCTCATGTCATCTCCTATTGGTACGCCTTCCATTCTAATAAGGCAACACCTATATGGGAAACCAATCATAACCATAAAGGTGTAACTCAAATGAATCCTCAATATTTTTCATGTCACTTCTATGTTCAAGCGCTTCTATGTGAAACAAAGAACTATAGCCTTTCTAAGTTGTTATAATGAGGCTATCACGACTTCACGCTTCAAAATGTCCTTGGGTACACACGGTTTGTGATAGAACCCATACCTTATTTCAATCATTTCGTGATATGAATCCAAAAATATCGCCATCAATCATTTTCGCTTTTGTGGAAGCTATTATCATGTAGGTTCCAATAGCCTATACATGATCGAAAAGATTTGAAAATCTAATTCGAAAATCAATTTCTTTTGTGTCGTTAAGGGTTCGGGTTGTCCCTAACACGACAATGAACTTAGATAACAGTCTCATGCATGATCGAAAAGATTTGAAAATCTAATTCGATAATCGATTTCATTTGTCGTTAAGGGTTCGGGTTGTCCCTAACACGACAATGTACTTAGCTTATCTGAGTACAATGACTCACAATGATATTGTGAAAATAATTAAACAATTCACAAAACAACATATGAAAATAACTTGATAATTCACATGACAACTTTCATCAATGGCATACATGATTTCATAGTCAAAACTTTGAAACTTTTAAAATCATACCTTTGTTGATCAACATGGACGGAAATGAGAGTCACCGAGATTTCAAGAAGTCTAGGGATACTATTCTAGACTGACATGAAAAGGTTTTGGCAATCGAGACACGAAAGAAAACTTATGCTCGATACCACTCTGTCACGCCCGGTTTCTAGAAATGAAGGAAGCTCGTCGTCGGTAGGCGACGAATAAACATAATGGAAAATATAAAGTAAATGAGTTGACTCGAATGATCGAGGCAATAAACCCTAGAATTTGGGAATAGCTTCCTAAATGAAAATGGAAGACATCAAGGATGTAATCCAATCAAAACAATATTTATCCTCGGGATCACAAGTTTAGTTTCGTGTTTCTAATAGCCAAAATACGCCAAATGCTAAACATCATGATTCGTAGTCTAAGCTCATCAAAAGATACAATTCAAGTCATAGACAAGAAGGAAAATAAAATTAGAGTTAATTCATCACGGAAGTCTAAATGCGGAAATAATCCACAAAATACGGAGTGAACTCAAATCTCATTCTGCCTCGGTCGCCCATCGATCAACACGAAACATTTGAAAATATTTGGGCTAAGTACTAATGTACTCGGTGGGCATGCATTTTCATAAACATTTCATAAATCGAGAAAAGCGGTTTATCCAATCATGATAACATAACTTAGAAGGTTTTAAAAGAGAAACCACTTCTAAGCATGCAAAAATATTTCATTCATTTGGGCCCATTGTCACGACTCTTCATTACTCGCTTTGATCCCGACCTCTAGCCACCGTCGGATCACATTCTCCCATTATTGTCATCGGGACGAACCCGGACAATCCATGATGTGCCGAACGTATCCGCACAAGCACCATAATAACATGACGCACTCTAACACATCCGCACAAGCACCCTTATAACGCCTCATTACTTGGTTAGTGCCCATGGAGATCAACCCACCAAACAACTAACGGTGTACACAATTCTCAATTAACGTGTTAGGTTAAAAGAGAATCTCGATCGATACATTTACGAGCCTTAAACAGTGTAGCGCACAAAACATTTTATTGATAAACAACAGATTTCATGAAATATCGAGCATATAACTCAATTATACTTTTGTAAAGTAAGCCCACCTTGATAGGACAAAGCCTCGATGAAATCACAATAATATGCGTCTCGGGAAGCGGCTAATCCCTCGATCGATAAAACCTACAAAAGCACTAATCTTAATAGGTCTCGAAAAGCTAGCCTTAAATTCAAGTAAATGAGATACTAGCTTATGATTAGTTAAGCTTGAGTTTTCAAAATATAATTAAATTTGAAAACTAATTTATATCGCTAAGGCACCAACAATACCCTTGCTCGACTTTTCGTTGAAAAACAATTTAACTTCATAATCTTCTTTGTTAAATACTTTTACAAAAGTATAATGCAATTAAATTGCATACTAAAATCATATATATATATATATATATATATTAAGGACTCTCGCTAATATAACACATAATATAATTATCAAATTATAAACTTGACTAGCATAATTTAATTTATTTAATTATTCTAACTTAATTAATTTCATTAAAAGAAATTAATTACATTAATTAAAGAGGTCTTAATCATAAATTAAATATAATTTAAACTTGACTTAACCTTAACTTAATCAATCAATTAATTAAACTTAATAGTAATTAATTAATTAATTAATTAATTAACTTATCATAATTAAATAATTTAAACTTATAATTAAGTTTAAGTTAATTATTTAATTAATAAGACTTAATATAATTTAATTAATTAAGTCTTAAAGTTAAACCTTATTTATTTAATTAATTTAAGTCCAAAGATTTAATTAATTAAAGCAAGTCAAGTCATTAATTAATTTAAAGCCCAATCATTAATTAAATCTAAGTCCAACTATTATTATTAACTAAAGTCCAACTATTTAATTAATCCAAGCCCACATTTAATTATATTCTGGCCCAAAATATTTATTAAATAAATAAAGAGGTCCAGCCCAATTTATACTTAAATTAAACCGAGCCCAACATTAAATCATTTCGCCCTCAATACAAAGCCCAAACATTTTATTTTATTTTTTGAACATTGAACAATTTAATTAAGAAGGCATTAACACCTTTAATTTAAAACGGGCCCAACCATTTTAATTTAAAAATGGGCCCAACTCATTTTAATTTAAAAACAAGCTCATTTAATAAAAACAGCCCAAGCCCACCCTATTTACTCACAAACCCTAAACCTATCTCTTCCTCCCACAACCGGTGCCATTTCCGTCAGCCAGCCACGCCGGCCAACTTCCCGACGTCGCATTTTCTCTCTCTCCATCTCCATCTTCTCTCTCGTCTCCTCTCTCTCGCCATTTCTCCTCTCGGCCTCATGTCTTCCTCTCGGCATTCACTCAACACGCCACGCCGGAGACCGCCGCGCCACCGCAGTGTTTAGCCGGCCACTCTCTCTCTCTCTCGGACACACAACACGCACATACACGGACACACAAAGACACTCGCGGATGCACACATGCGCGGATTTAACACCAACGCGCACGCGACACACCACTTTACGCTGCCGCCGCCTGCTGCCTCCGGGGACTGCCGTTGGCGAGTCCCAGTTGCAGCGACTTGCGTCGCCGCCATCTCTCGCTCTATCAACGCACGCACACACATATACGAACGCACACACAAACATGAACGCACACACACACGACGGTGAGCACACACACACGGCGAGCCACGACACACACACGACGGTGAACACGCCCGTCGCACCACCGTCGGCGCCGCCCCCGACCCCTCTCCCTCACCTCTCGTCTGTCTCTCATTCCTACCCCCCCTTCATCTTTCATTTTACACACAACAATATACATATACATACATGTTTAGACACACACAAAAATAAAAATAAAATGGGGATTCAAGGTTTAACCTTAGATTCCTCTTGTTGAAACTGCGATGGGGAAGAAGGAGTGAAAGTGAGGCTAGGGTTCAAAAATAAGGAGAAGTGAAGTTTATATAGTTAGGGTTTCCAATGGGCTTCTCCTTTTGGGCTCTTGTTAAACCAAAGCCCATTATACAAATTATTCGTACGGGCTCAAGTCCGATCTTAAAGATTATAAAATAATTAAACATTGACATATTTTACTTATACAATGATTTATAATTATATGTATAAATCTTATTCAATTATTATATTATATATAATAATTTTCGTAATCGCTTTAATGAAATAAATTTCTTTTGTTGGAATTTAAAAATTTCTTTAATCGGGCACGAATCATTTAAATTCTAAGTTCGAAAGTCCTTCTAATCTTATTAAGAAAGACGGGATATGACACTTTCTCTAGTGGCATGATCGAATGTTTATAAATTAATTTATGTTCTGAAATTTGAACATAAGATAATTAATTTATTTGAGGCCATCTTTATTCCTTGCATTTGATCCACTGGTGGCCCATCCAGCCCGTAAGCTCTTGGAAATCGGCGCCTATTGCTCCTTTTGGCAAGATTTTATTCTCTTTATCCCACAAGGATATTATTATATTTATGGTATATGCATAGATCCTTTCCATATAAGATTATGGTAATAATCCCGAGAGTATGGAAATAATCCCGAGATTATGGTAATTTTCCATATAGATTATGGTAATTTCCATATAGGATTATGGTAATTTCCATATGGGATTAAGGTAGTGCATTATAAATATAAGGTATGAGATAAAGTCAGGTTAATGCTCACATAATCCACACAATATTTTCGGACATCTCATAGTGTTTGATAGAGATTTTCGTGAGTTTTGGTGAGAGAGCATTGGGTGATTTTCAAGCATTCTCCATAGATCGCCCTCACTCGGCGTTGGAGATTGGGCATCCGGATACAATCCGGAAGGTCAAAGCACCAGTCTCGACCGCTCGATCCGCTCATCCCGCTCGATCAACCTCGGCAGATCCAAAGGTAAACACGAGAAAACCCCTACGTGTCGATTAATTATATAGACGCATACTGGGTTTATAATCAATGTATGGTGAATTAAATATCCAAGATGGATCCTCGGGCGAGGTTAACATATGTTTTCCTACACTGGTATCGAGCACGGGATCGAATCTTGGCTCATTGGATTAATTCACGCTTGATTATTACGTGCGTTTTATTAATTGTGGATCCGTCGCTCATCGTAACTCGTTTATTGTTTTTGTTGGGTTTGTTTTACACCACGAGAAAATCCGTGGTTAGATTAGATTTTATTCGTAAATCTTATCCGTAAAGAAGAACTAAGAACAAACGACGGAAAACAGTCTCGGCGGTCCTCGAGGCGGTATCTCGCGAGCGAGCCTCGCGATCGCGAGGAGATCGCGAGGGCGCGGCGACGGGCGTGCGTTCAAGCATGAGATCCTGGCGCCACGCGAGCGAGCGAGTGGTCGCGATATGGCCGCGAAGCAAGCGAGCGAGCTAGCGGGCGACGGCGCGCTCGCGTGCGAAACCCGGCGCAGCGGAGCGCATCATGATCGCGAAGTTTCGTCACCGGGCGATGACATCTCTCGCAGATGTTCGGCGCTCGGGCGTGGCAGCGCCACAAGACGCTTTCGGCGGGTCGCGGTCGCGATTAGCGACCGCAGGTAGCCCGCGAGGGACACGCGAGCGCGGTGAGGCGATGGCTGGCGCACTGGGCTCTCCTTAGCGCTGCCCGACCGCAGATTGGTGACCCGCCTGCACCCGTTTCCAGCCCAATCCAGATTTTCCGGTCCGTGCCCGTGCACGCGAGGCCATTTGTTGAATCCGATCCGTGCGGGTGCGAGGCCCGTTTCAGTTTAATTACACTTTGTATATCTATGTAATAGATTAGATATAAATATGCGTGTTTCACGATTGGGCGCGATGAACGTTTTATTTTATTTTATCGCTCATATGCATGTCGTGGATGTTTAAATTATGCGGAGCATGCTATGTATGTTTATATTACGCCGACAAACCTTTAAGTGTTTTACGAATTGGATGCGCATAGTAAGCATGCTAGGTTTATCGCTTTATCAAGCATATTTTAGAATTACTCATGAGCATGTTTTATATGTTGAGTTCTATAGAAAAGCATGCTAGATTACGTGATCTGCATGGACAAACCTTTTGAATAAAAAGACTAAGCAAGCAACCGGACAAATTAATTTTTCAAATTAAAATGTCAAGACCTCCACCTTTTGATCTCTAAACAAAGTGAGACGATGCTGTGAGTAAACGTCCACCGCGTGGCTTGCTTGCACTGCTTATCATAAGTTTGTTAGATGAGATTTCTAAATAAAACTTTTAAATCTATTGAGAAGTGGGAGTTTCATGTAAACGCCCACACGCTGGCTTGCATGTGCGATTTTCATAAGTTCTCTAGAGATAGATATAAAAGAGATAACAAAAGAATTTGAATTGGAAGCGGTATGGTCCGAGTGAGTATGCCAATTCTAAGAATTCATTTTCACGTTAAAATTGTGGTCAATGCTTAGACATCACCTCAAGTACAACTTCCCGCCAAGTCCTTCTTGCGATAGTGATGTGGTCAGTAAGGTCCAATCGTTAATTTCATTTGTCATAAGGATAAGTTGACATGGATTGAAATTAAACGACTAAAAGGTATATTTTAGTCCGGTCGAGGGGTTCATGTAAACGCCCACACGCGTGGCTTGTATGTGGGATTCCTTGGCGATTGGAGGTTTCAATTAATATTGTTTTATCAAAAGGTTACAATATTATTGTTACGAATTATTTGCGATCGTATGCTTATGTGTTTTACATTATCGTTTCGATATGTCTCTTCGCCGATTATCAATATGCTCGCACAAATCCGTTATCCGGTCCATATTTTATTGAGTGGAAGCGAAACATGGAATATGTTTTATCATTGAAGAACACATGTTTGTTCTCACTACTCCTAAACCCGATGCCTCATCGACGATCGACTAACGAGCAAGTCGTCAAGGACTTTGGAATAAGTCAAACAATATGGCTAAATGCTATATGATGACTACTATGTCCAAAGGCTTGCATTGCAACATCGATCGATGGTGACGCGACCGATATTTGGTCGAGTCTCGAGAGTAAGTTTGGGCGATCGAATCGGACGATCCGCTTCCACACAATGAGAGAAATCTTGGCGTGTAAGATGGAAGAAGGAAGTTCGGTCCATGAACATGTCTCCCACATGACTCATCTCATGGATAGTCTTGATCGGTTGGGAGGAGGTATTGACGCGGCCAAGGTCGATATCATCCTCAATACACGCCCAAGTCTTTGAGAACTTTCGCGTGAATGCGATCATGAGCAAGACCGAGTTTACACTTAGTCGCTTGCTTAATGATCTCGTTCTTTGCGGAAGGAGTTATGGGAAAAGGAGCACATGCTCTTGCTAGCACATCTAAGGGCCCAAAATTTTCGTTGCAAAATGGAAATAGAAAAGGGCACCAAAGGTGGTAGGCGAGGAAATAGTGGGAGTAATGGGAGCAGAACATGGATGCCACGGAGGCTTGAAGAAGCAAAGGAGAAGGGCAAGTGCTTCAAGTGCGGTAAGACTGGCATTGGAAGGCCAAATGCCCTATGCTCAAGGCTCAAGGCACGCCGTTTGCTTTAATAACGAAACATGTTAGCGACTTGTTCTACCCATTCTTGGGTAGTAGATACCGCGCAATCGATCATGTTTATTACACCTTGCGGGGTTCTGCGGACAAGGAGCTGTTTGATGGCGAGATAACGATCTCCATGGGCAACGGCAAAAGTCGAGGCCGTTGCGCTTGGAGATGTTACTTCATGTTTGAGAAAACAGTTTTAGTTTTAAAAGGCGTTTTATATGTGCGGATTTTCATGGAACCTTGTTTCTGTTTGAAATTATTTACTCACGGATATTCATTATTTTTGATAGTGGTGTTTCTATCATAAGAAATGACGAAGTTATCTCGTGTTGTACGTTATATAATTAAGCTTTATACTATTTACGCCAAACATAATACCTATAACTATGTTGCATCTTCATCAAACCCTAAAAGAGAAAGTTTTCTTAGCAAGATGACTCTACTTTTCTATGGCATCTTAGATTAGGTCACATCAATCTAAATAGGATCCAAAGACCGGCTAAGAATGGGCGTTGGATAATCTCACGGTTACTCGTTCCCCACTGCGAATCTGTATAGAAGGTAAGATGTCGACTGACCTTCAAAGCGAAGGGTTATAGAGCTAAAGAAATGTTGGAGTTAGTCCATTCGACTGTGGACCGATGTCCACACAAGCTCGTGGAGAATGCAGTATTTTGTCACTTTCATCGACGATTACTCAAGGTGCGGATACATATACCGCTTCACCGCAAGTCCGAATGCTTTGAGAAATTCAAAGAGTTTAAGGCGGAAGTGGAGACGGCTAGGTAAAGTATCAAGTCCTGCGTTCGATCGCGGTGGCGAATACCTCGATAACGAGTTTATGGACTATCTAGTGAAGTGTGAGATTACATCCCAACGCACTTCACGGGCACACCACAAAAAATGGTGTGTCGAGCGAAGAAATAGGACTCTTTTGGAAATGGTTAGATCAATGATGAGTTATGCAACATTGCTATTTCGCTACGGGGTATGCCTTAGAAACATCGGCATACTTGCTAAATCTAGTACCATCCAAGTCGATCGAAAAGACCCTTTCGAGTTGTGGTTAGGGAGCAAGCCCGTTTAAGCCACATAAGGATATGGGGCGATCCGGCTGCGTCTTTGAACAAGAAGGTCGACAAGTTGGAGGCTAGATCCACGCAAGGCCGTTTATCGGCTATCCTAGAGGAAGGAAAGGTGGTTTATTCTATAGTCCCAAGGATCGGAAGGTCATTATTAGCACTAATGCTCGATTCTTAGAGGAGACTACATAAAATCATAAATCCAAAGTTGAAATCATTCTTCAAGAATTAGAAGATGATCGTATTCCACCACCGATTAGGCCAAAGGTACGAGATGTCGAGTCTAGTGGGAGGGATCGACACCAGATACTTCAAGAAATTGAAGTGGGTCGAGTTCCACTGGAGATACCGACCGTACAAGTGGTACCTACCCAACAAGTTGTGCAAGTTAGAGAACCACAAGTATCTGCACCCACCGTTGCCATTGTGCCTGTAGAACCTCGTCGTAGTGGGAGGGTTGTTCGTCAACCCGAGCGATTTATGTTCGTGGGTGAATCTTGATTTAGTCCCAGCAGACGAACATGCTATAATCGACCCATGGACATACAAGGAGGCGTCAAGATATTGATGCAAGATCATGGCACACCGCTATGGACTTAAATGGAGTCCATAACGACTATGGATGTATATGAAAGACACCTCTACCGGATGGCAAGGAAGCCATAGGTAGTAAGTGGATATCTGAGGAAGAGAGATTCGATGGAGAGTTTCGACTTTCAAAGCCGGGCTTGTGGCGGGCACACTCAAATTGAGGGCATCGATTTCGATGAGACCTTTTCACCGTGTGCAATGCTCAAGTCCATCGTAATTCTTCCGGCCATAGCACCCACTCGAACCTAGAGGTTTGGCAAATGGATGTTAAAACCGCTTTTCTAAGCGGTTACCTTGAGGAAGGTAGAGACATCTATATGCAACAACCTAAAGGTTATGTGGTAAAGGGTGAAGAGCATCTAGTATGGAAGCTTAAGTCCATTTATGGACTTAAGCGAACTCCGATCATGGAACTTACGCTTTGTGAGGTGGTAAATCCTATGGATTTACCAGTTGCCTAGCGAGAGTTGTGTGTATCGGTTAGATGTCAACGTGATGTGGTATTTCTTGCACTTTATGTAGATGACATCCTTCTAGTTGGCAACAACGTGAAGTCGTTATCGGGCGTAAAGAGTTGGCTATCCGATCGCTTTCAAATGAAAGACTTAGGAGATGCAGCGACATTCTTGGGATCAAGGTTTACCGAGATCGCAAGAAGAAAATGCTGAGCTTATCTCGCGTCTTACATTGATCTTGTGATTACTCGTTTTAGTATGCAAACCGCCAAAAGGATTGCTACCTTTCGGACGTGGCGTTCCTTTATCTAAAACGCAATCACCTATGACCGCAAAGGAGATAGAGGAATGAGACAAGTTCCTTACGCTCTCGCCGTAGGAAGTCTCATGTACGCAATGCTATGCACGAGGCCCGATATACGCTATGCGGTAGCATAGTAGCTGAATATCGATCTAACCTGGACAAGCTCATTGAATTTGATAAGCGTATACTCAAGTACACGAAAAGGACTCGAGATTATAGGCTGGTTTACCATGCGATAGTCTAATGCCTTTGGGTTATCTGACTCGGATTTCAAGCGACCGTGATGAGAAAAAGTCAACCTCGGGCTATGTGTTTACCTTGGGAGGAGGGCCGTATCTGGCGAAAGTCTGAAGCGGCGATGCATTGGACTCCACCATGAAAGCCGAATATGTAGCAGCTCGGGAAGCTTCTAAGGAGGCTGTATGGTTCAAGAACTACCTCATGGATCTAGGTGTGGTACTGGTTTTCCCAAGAGTATCATAGTTCTTCGTGATAACTTTCAGTGCGATGTGCAAACTCGAAGGAACCACGGACCCACAAGGCGACCAAACACATAGAGAGAAAGTACCATGTCATACGAGAAATCGTTAGGCGAGTGGCGTGCTGATTGAAAAGATTGATACGACGGAAAATCTAGCGGATCCATTCACGAAGAGAGCACGCAAAAAGTCTACGATGGACACGTTAGAGGACTTGGATTATGTTTGATGGCACCCACTTAGAAAGGAAACTTTTGTATAAGTGGGAGAAGCAAAGTGATGGTTGTTTGTAATAGCTAGTAGAAAGACACATTGTATACTAAAAGTTTGCTTTAGTATAAGTGGGAGATTGTTGGATTTGTATCTTGGCGGTTTGGTTGAGCTTGTATACAATATTTCACATTACCACTATTACAATCTCCTATCCGAATTGAATACTTGATTGCATATATCTGTGTCCCTTATCTCATATATAAGTTAGATCATACGGTGTGTAGAAGATCACGTAAGTCTGTATGATTGGTCGAAACAATGAGATATAAAAGTTTAACACCGAGACAACTTAAGGACGAGTTGTCGGTTTAGGCTGCAGATATAGATAAGAAGTGACTTGACTTAGTTACTTGTCTACGCTTTGATGCGTCTACGGCGTATTGAAGGATCACGATGAGATGTGTTCTTCTTTCGGCCGTGTGAAGAACCAAGATCTCGGTGACTTACGATGATCTAAACCTCGATAAGGTATTAGGTGAGTATGAGTTCTTGACCATCACTTTGACTTGTTATGAGTGAGGTTATATGTTCTAACCAAGATTCTCCGCGTCTTGGGTGGTGGAAAGTGCTTGTATGTCACGCTAGTTATCTCAGACAGTCACCGTATCCGTTTAGGATGATGGCGTCCCCTTAAGGAGCTCAAAGGTTTATTGTACTAAACCTGCGCAGTTGAGTTAGCTCAAGTACAATAATAAGGTTGAGTGGTACTACTTAAGGAAATGAAGTTATTAATCGTTTTAGCGATTGATTGCTATAAATGATTAATGGACGTTCGATATCTTAAATACGAGGATTCGTAATGTCTAAGTGCAAGCCCGACTCAACTTCGTAATAAAGGGTAAGTCAACATTCTTTCTCTAGTGGCATGATCGAATGTTTATAAATTAATTTATGTTCGGTTTGAACATAAGATAATTAATTTATTTGAGGCCCATCTTTATTCCTTGCATTTGATCCCTGGGCTGGCCCATCCAGGCCCGTAAGCTCTTGGAAATCGGCGCCCCTATTGCTCCTTTGGCAAGATTTTATTCTCTTTATCCCACAAGGATATTATTATATTTATGGTATATGCATAGATCCTTTCCATATAAGATTATGGTAATAATCACGAGTATGGAAATAATCACGAGATTATGGTAATTTTCCATATAGGATTATGGTAATTTCCATATAGGATTATGGTAATTTCCATATGGGATTAAGGTAGTGCATTATAAATATAAGGTATGAGATAAAGTCTAGGTTAATGCTCACATAATCCACACAATATTTTCGGACATCTCATAGTGTTTGAGAGAGATTTTCGTGAGTTTTGGTGAGAGAGCATTGGGTGATTTTCGAAGCATTCTCCATATATCGTCCTCACTCGGCGTTGGAGATTGGGCATCGGGATACGATCCGAAAGGTCAAAGCACGAGTCTCGACCGTTCGATCCGTTCATCCCGTTCGATCCACTCGGCGGATCCAAAGGTAAACACGAAAACCCTACGTGTTGCGATTAATTATATAGACTCATGCTAGGTTTATAATCAATGTATGGTGAATTAAATATCCAAGATGGATCCTCGGTGGTTAACATATGTTTTCCCTACATATACAAGACCGTCATTGCTCTATAACCACATTTCGAAGAAGCTTCCGATCGGATCGAGAGGCCTCTTCTTACAGGGGCTTCTCTGCTGCCGGACTACAATAAATGCTCCAAATTTTACGATCCGGAGGGCGAGCTCAGAGAGGCGCTATGGCCCAGAGCGGCGTGGATCCTCAAGGGCGAGCCGGGCGTCATCGAGCGGCCGAGGTCGATCTAGCGGTGCGTCGTCAAGTCGCCGGTCGGTGGCGGGGCTCATAAGCGTAGATCGAGGGCGGGTGAGGTAGGATTAGCATAGATACTCTGTTGAATCCCGATTTTGCTAGGGATTGGCTAAGCTTTCCGACCTCTGGACCTCTTGACCTCGTGATGTATAAAATGTATAATTTGAAAAAATTATTTTGCTTTTCGTTAACTCTTGAGAGCACTTGTCTACAATTACCGTAACCAATAAGAAGGTAGGTGGGTCCTTGTTTAGGCGAAGATAGCTCGTTCTTACCGTAAACCAGGTGGTTTGTCTTAAATGCGAAGGTATCAGTCTCTAAATAAGCGAAGGTATCCGTCCTCGTACAAAGCTTCCTCGAAATAAATGAGGGTAGTTAGTCCTCGCATGAAGGTATCCGTCTTGAAATAAGCGAAGGTATCCGTCCTCATCTGAAGCTTATCGAAATAAGCGAGGGTAGTTAGATCCAAATGCGAAGGTATCCGTCCTCGAAATAAGCGAGGTATCCTTCCTAAATGCGGGTATGAGTTCTATTTTGCCAAGTTTTATCGGGAGGGTGGTCCCTACAGCGCGTTTGATGTTAGTCTTCGTATTAAGCGAAGGTGATACATCCTCCGTCGAGGGTATTGTTCTTCCTCCGAAGAGGGTATTTTTATAAGAGTTATGTGCATAAGTGACAAATGAAAACATGCGAGACAAAAATAGATAGAGAAAGAAAAGATTTTTATTGATAAGAGGTAATGGAACAAGGCGACAAAACTCGGACCCGACCTAACAGGACTCGAGGCGAACAAGACTCAACTTTCGACACTTATGCAAAATATCTCTTCAAATGAATGATGTGCCATGTGTTGGGTATTTGCTCACGGACAAATGGGCGAGCTTATAGGCTCCTTTTAGAGGACTTCTTGACCGGTAAGGTCCTTCCCGTGTGGCTTCGGTTTGCGAGCTTTCTTTGCTTCTTGACTTCATTATTTACGAGCATGAGGTCGCCTACTCGGGCTGTCGGGACTTGACACGCTGGTTGTAATGCCGAGCTACTTGTTGTTTGTACCGAGCTTCCTTGATGTGGCGAGGTCTCTTTTCTTCGGCGAGATCTAGATCGGTTCGTAGATTTTCCCCATTTGCTTCGACGAGAAGTGAATGGTCGGGGCTCGATATTCCGATTCTGCGGGGATCCTTTGCCGGGTTCCATATGCCGGGGCGTAGGGCGTTTCTCCGTTCACCGTCAGGGTGTTGTTCGGTATGACCATAAGACTTGTGGTAAATTTTCCACCCAGACCCTTAGCTCGGTCGAGGCGGGTTTGAGACCCTTCACAATCGTCACATTGGTGACTTGATCGACCATTTGCTTGAGGATGGGCGACCGGGTGAACTTTGTTGGATCGAAGCTCTTGACACCAATCTTTGAATATCTTATCGATGGTGTGTCCCATTATCAGAAAGAAGGATATGAGGGATGCCGAATCGACATACTATGTTCTTCGAGACGAAGTTGAGGCGTTTTGCTTGTGATCTTCCCAAGGGTTCGACTTCTACCCACCGTGAAGAGTTAATCGCGACAATCGAGGAATTGAAGTTGCCCGGCTGCGAGAAAGGGCCTCGATGTCGATCCCCATTGCATAAATGGCCAGGGGCTTTATGCGGAGGCGAGGTTGGTCTGCGGTAGCCTTGCACGTTCCGTGAATTTGACACTTGGACACCTTTTCACAAGGTTGAGTGAGTCTTGAACATTGTCGACGATAGTATCCCGTCGCATGACTTTCTTTGACAAGGCTCGGGGTCCGATGTGACTTCCGCATGATCCTTCGTGCACTTCCCGTAGTATGTAATCAGCTCGGTTCGGACCCAAGCATCTTAGGAGAGGCTGGAGGTATGATTTCCTGTAGAGAACTCCCTGCTCTAGTACATATCGCAAAGATTTGTTCAGGATCCTCCTGGCCTCGAGCTTATCATGGGGCAGTTCGCCTTTCTCCAGGTATTCTTGAATAGGAGTCATCCAATTAGGCTCTTCGTCAGAGACTACGTTGACTTGACTCTTCCATTAGCATCATCTATGCTTGGTTTTGAACTTCCTCTCTTTGGCGGGCTTGTTGACGAGGCGATTTGCTTAAGATGTCGGCTCGCCGTTTGCTCCCTTGGGATGCGAATTATCTGGAAGTGGGAGAAAGTTTGTTGTAGGCTTTGGCTCTCTCGGGTATTTCTTCATCCTCGCCTTTTGCCTCGTGCTTCCCAACATGTGGCTACGACGACTTGAGAGTCGCTATGAACTTCTTTGCTTTCGTGTCGAAGACTTTGAGCTGGCGAAGTCCTGCGATCAAGGCCTCATACTCTGCCGTTGTTCGTATTTTGAACAAGAACGAAGTGCGTCGTGATCTCTTGGCCATCGGGTCGAAGGAGCAAGATGCCGACTCCGCTACCTATTTTTCCGAAGCCTCGTCAGCGTGACTTGCCGGCAATCCTCCGGTGTTTTCTCCTTTGGTTCGACTTGGCTTTGTCGTCTGGGACTCGGGGGCTTGGTTTCTCGGCAGTGAGCCTCGGCGAAAGTCCGCTAAGGCTTGACCTTTGATGGCTTGGCGGGCGAAAAAGATATATCATGTTCGCCATTCAATTGCCCACTTGAATTCTCCCGAAGCTTCCGGCCGTCGGCATAATGAGTAGATGGTCGGTGAGGACTTGTATGGGATGTGCATGGAAGTATGGGCGTAGTCTCCTTGCGGCATTACTAATGCTAGGCGAGCTTCTCCAAGGTTGATACCTTGTTTGGGCCTTTCAATGCTCGTGATGAAGTATCTGGGGTGGCGTCCTTCTTCGTGCAAAGATCTGCACTTATTGTTTCGTCAAGCGGCGGTATAGGAAAGAACCTCTCCTTCTTTCGGAGCAGACGAGTAGGAAGTTTGGCGAGGTAGTTTTGAGATCTTCAAAAGCGGACTTATGTGTATCATTCGAGGAGAACTCAGGAGCCTTTTTGAGTACCTTGAAGAAGGGTAGGCGCTTGTCCGCGGCCTTTGAAAAAAGCGACTTCAGAGCTTTCTTTATTGAACACAGGTCGTAAAAGTCGATGGACTCATTTCGGTCTTGCCTCAAAGTGAGGAGATGTGCGAAGTCATTTTGACTCGGCCTTACGGAAGAACAACCGATGGAAGGCCTTCATTAGATCGCGGTAGGAACCAATGCTCCCGGAGGTGGGCGCCGAACCACCGTGGGCGTTGTCGACTAGTAATTTCGGGAAGAGCTTGCACATATGAATTGTGCCGAGGCGTTGGTTGATCATATTGTCTTTGGGCTGCGAGAGAAAGTTATGCGGATCCTCGATCCGTCATGGGGGTGATGCTTGGCACCCGATATTTGTCTGGGAGCGGGGTGTCGAGTATTTCGTTTGAGAACGGGGTGACTATCCTCCCTTACCCGTCAAAACCGCCCTCTGGAGAGTGAGGCGGGGTTCGTCGATCGAACTCCTTTTGGTAGTAAGGGCTGGCCTCGCGGCGGTCGCGACGTCCTTTCCCGCGCTGTTCGTCCCTCCTGCGGTCGGTTTGAGCCCCGACTTGTGCGGAGGTTTTAGCGCCCATGATTCGGATGCTGGGGGATCCACCTCATCGCGGTGCCTCGTGTTTAGGCGAGGCTTGCTGTTCCTTTCTTGGGATGCGGCCGACCACAGTGCTTGGCCGAGGTATTGGAGAAACTTCTCCTTGTTTTCTCGAGAAACCCTTGGCGTCGTCGAGGTTTATCTGAGGCGGGAGGTTCTCCTTGGTTCTTCTGCGATCTCGCCCGCCCGGTATCCTGCTTCTTCATGCGGGATGGGATTCCTTGCTCGTCGGTGTGGACATGCCCTTCGAGGGTCGATTCGAGGACCGGGCTTTTCAGTGAGCTCGGCGTGTCAAACCGCCGTTATTCTTTGTTGTTGCGGCGGCGACTGCGGATGTGACTTCGGTATACATCGTCGTGATTG
Source organism: Salvia rosmarinus (assembly GCA_036937905.1). Lineage (NCBI taxonomy): Eukaryota > Viridiplantae > Streptophyta > Magnoliopsida > Lamiales > Lamiaceae > Salvia > Salvia rosmarinus. The sequence continues at coordinate 19,094,510 of CM072814.1, forward strand.
ATTCCACAGCAAATGAAGTTGATCGAAAACACAAATTTTTCGTTCCCCACAGACGGCGCCCGATGATCGATCTTAATTTCGTTAGGAAATAAATGCGAGAAGAACACAGGATTTATGTGGTTCGATCTTTAATCGGATCTACATCCAGGGGCAATAGAGTATTCGTGTATTGAATGTGTAAGCGATTTACAAAGAGTGTGGATGATCTATTTCGTCTAATCTAGCCTCTGTTTATACACAATTATTTTGACCTAGATCTTAAATCCGAGGTCTTCTCAACTAGGATTGAGATCTTGGATAGGATCTTAATCATATCCGCTTCTCGAATTAGGATTCTTTTAGATATGGCCAGGGCCTTTTATGTTCCCAATCGGTTTTAGGGTCTTCTTGGGCGAACTTGTCGGGCCGAGCTTGATGTCGATTTTACTTGTATTGGGCACGATGCTTGGGCACGACAGGTTGGGCCATATCCTATCAATATATTTTTGATTCATCATATTTTTGCAAAAATATTGAAACATTATCTACAAAATCGTAAAGTTTTAAACATTATGATATTATTGCAAAAAAAATCAACCTTCATGACAATATATGGTATTTGCCGATATAGTTAAAAAATGCAAATTTAAGTAATGAAATATAAAAATAATTGAAATATTTTGAAATTAAAATATTTCGTCATTAAAAATCTCTTGAAATGTTATAGTTAATGAGGAAATATTTTTGCAAAAAAGTATAGCACTTCACAAGATAATGAATAGTAAAAAAAAGTAAAACTTGGAGCACTAAAATCATGGAGGTAAGTAGGGCTGTTAAACGGTTCATTTAATCGAACCGAATTTCTCCAAAAAAGTGGAACCGAAATCGAAACCCAACCGTTTTAAATTTTCGGTTAACCGAAAACCGATCGGTTCCGACGGTTTGGTTTTTGGTTAACCGAAAAACCAAATTAAAATTAATTAATAATAAAAATAAATAAAATAATAATTAAAAACTGAAACTTATTATAAATAGATAAAATATTTAACAAATAATTAAAATAATTAATAAAGTAATAATTAAAATTGATTTTCGTAATTTTAATTAATTAATTAATAATTAAAAATAAAAAAGCGTTTTTTAGGTTCGAACCGTTCGGTTATCGGTTAACCAATAACGAAATTTTTCAACTCTGGGCAAAGCAAGAACCGATAACTTGAATTTGTGGGTTTCGATTAACCAATTTATCGGTTTCGGTTGATTCGATTCTAACAAAAACCGTTTAGACACCCCTAGAGGTAAGGGGTAGTTATAGGTGAATGGATGTAAAAAGCTAGATGATCTACGATCGTCGAAATTGAAGATTAAATCTGGACCATCAAATTGAAAGTTTAAAGAAAAATGACCACTTTGAGCCAACCGTTTAATCTGAAACCGCTAGTTCAAACTATTCAATTTGAATTTTGCTATTTTTTCGTTTTGCTTTATTTTATATATATATATATATAGGAGATGGATCAGGTAGGAATAAATAATTTGGTAGGAAATAGGAATGAATCGGGCCTTTGATTATTTGGATCAATGGTTGAGATTTAATTTCGATTAATACTACTGATTTTGTGTTGTGTGTGCTTTCGTTGATTGTTGTGCACACTAGAACCCTTCTTGTCTTACGTTACAATGAATGATGTGCTAAACTAATATATTTAGCATATGTCTTCTGAAAAGATGAAATATGTGCTAAACTAATATATGCAACATAGTAATTACGATTGTCTACACAAATATGAAAGATGTGATAGATTTACATATCTATTCCTATTTCCTACACTTATTTCCATTCTCACAGAACCATCCCTATATATATATATATATATATATATATATATATATATATATATATATATATATATATATATATCATTTTATAATTCGAATACAAAAATGTATTTAAGTGAAATAGCTAAAAAATGACACAATAATTTTGTTGAAATCGAAATCAAAACCACTAATCTGCGTTGAAAACTATTGACCACTTCTGGTTCCCATTCTAATCAAGCGGACCTTGCATAAAAAGGGAGAGAGTATTTATGGATATGTATTTGATGGGTAGTATGATATCTTAGCATTGACCAACCATGGGTAATATAATCATTTCGGGGAGTGTTATGCTTTTCATACGCAGTGCTATTTAGGCAGACGAGCCTTAGAATATTTCTGTGAGAATTGTATCATGAGAAGACACATGTATTGGTCTAGGATCAAACCTCGCTCTTAGTGTGAAATGCGTTGAATACACACTTTATTAAAGATCTTCTAGACGAGTTCTATTATGTGGGTTCTGTGATTTGCGGGATCTGTCTGTTAAGTGTCCTTTAGTTTCATAATTAAGGATTTACAATTAATTTGTATTTCAGAAAAAAAAAGAAAAAGAACAAGAAGAAGAAAACTACGTCGAACATTAAGAAAAGAGAACTGCACAGCAAGTGCATGCATGTGTACTGATAAATCTTTTGTGTGCGAGATTTATGAAAACAGTAAAGAACACGAGAGGCTTTTACGTGGTTCGATCAAGAGAAAGATCTACGTCCACGGAGGAGTGATTCCTCAACACTTTCACTATAAGGCCATCTCCAACCCTCCCCACTAAATCTATACCTATTTTACAGTAACTGTCACATCAAACAGTAATTCTTCTCCAACCCACAAACTCAAACTCAAACTTAAAAGAATATTCTCTTTATATTCTTCCAACCACTATTTTTATATTTTTGCAATCACACCCTTATAAATTTCAATATTACACAATATTGAAATTATATAAATTGGAAACTAATTAATTAATCACTAAATTAGTGGATCACGGCGGAATCATAACCTTATCGACAATTGCAAATTTCGGCAACTCATTTATTCTTTTTTTCCCAGAATGAAGCAGGAGGAACACATATGAATCGATTGGTAATAATTACTAGTAGACAATATAATTGCATATGAATCGATCAGTGCCAATTAATGTTTGATGCTATATATACTTTTTTTTTTTAAATTTTATCTTATCAAAATACTAATAAATATTTACTACAATAATTATATATTGGGCCTGACATGCAAGCCAGACTCGATCAAGATTTTTGTGGTTATTAATGTGTGGATTATAGTGATAGGGATTTTAATAATAAATGGGCTTAAATAATAAGTACAAATTATTTTAAGTTATAACCATTTTAAATGTAAATAATATAAAAATAAAGCCCTAAAAATTTTTATTTGCAATATTTGTGTTCTTTCTTCATCTTCTTCTCATTCTTCATCTTCTTCATCCTCCTTCTCTGCAACCAAAACCAAACACATCATAATAGGAGGATCCATGTGCAATTTTCAAAAGATGAAAAGTGGTTTGAGTATGGTGAGCAGTCTGGATGCAAATATAAGTCGAGGGAGAGAAAGGTGCCAAATACTTATTTTTAGTTTGAGTTCTGACGTAGGATTGGAGGATTTGCTCTTGTAAAATAAGTTTCTGATGAGGGTTGGAGATGGTCTAGCGATTACAATGAGTGTATCTAAAAGCTCGAGTATTGAATAGTTGATAACCCTTCTACCTTCAATCTTACCTCTATTTATACATGTTGCGGATCACTATAGATTCTTTGTGGATCCCTTGCCTTGTCGGATCCGATCTCGAAGATAATCTTGATCCTTGAATATCTCCTTTAATATCTCTTCTTGGATTTGATCTTGAATAGGGTTTAGATGTTGGGCTTTGGGCATAACCACGTAGGCCGTCTGTTAGGTCAGGCCCAGTTCACTGGGCACGCCATTGGGCTTGGCGGTTGGGCCTTATCCCATCATAGCCCTCACCCAATTAGTCGAGTAACAACTATGCCGGTGGGGTGAAGGCGTATTTTGCGAGGCTGGTTGTTGCTTGTTGAAGTTATTGTCGAAGATTCTCCTCACTTTTTGATGTCGGGATTGGAATCCGATGATTGGCCGAGGTCCGAATTGAGTTGGATGTTTTGCCGTTCCATACTGCGTTGGACATTTGCTAAGGTCCGACTTGAGCTGTCCGAAGTGGATGGCGATATCCTTTCGTCAGGAGAATGTCAAGGTCCGAACTGACTTGGATGATTTGTCGACGTCCGGATTGACATTGACGACGTGCCGAGGTGGGTAGTCGGGCTGAAGGTGGATGGAGACGTCCTCATTGAGTAAGAGGATATCGAGGTGGTTAACCGACCTGGAAGTGCATCTTCATGGAATAAGAGAGGATGCCGAGGTGGTTGACCCGACACAGGCGAACGTCTTTATTGAATGAGAGATGATGCCGAGGTGGTTGACCGACCTGGAAGAGGAACGTCTTCATTGAATGAGAGAGGATGCCGAGGTGGTTGACCGACCTGGAAGTGGAAAGTCCTCATTGATTAAGAGGATGCCGATGTCGGGATGAGCTAGCAGAGTTTGAGTCGAGTGATGATTGCATGATTAGATTGGCATGTCCGCTCGTCACAGAATCGTCATATGTGCCGGTAGTTGGTGGGCGCTCGAAACAGCGTGTCTACTTCACGTCAGTCACGGTTAGCCACGTGGGAAGTTGAATAGGCGGTTTTGGGCGCCTCGTTGCTTTAAATAGATCGGAGAATAGAGCGATCCTTCCTTCCATATCCATTTTGCTCCATAGAGAAAATTGAGAATTCTTCGAACTTATCGAAGAAGCAAAATTCCTCATTGAAAAACTAAGTATGTCTTCATCCTTTTCTTCTCGTCTTCTCGGTAGAGATATACACGGTTACTTGATCATCTTCTTCGGTGATAGTGAGATGGAATTTAAGGATTATATACATTATACCTATCGGGTGATCTAGAGGTATTAGTCTGAGGGTTAGGTGATACCACACAGTATGGGATAGTTATAAGATTAGGGATCTAGTTCTTCTTTGACCTTGTGAGGTGCAGTAAGATAACATCAATTTCATATTCGGCGGAGGCACGGTGGTGCTGCCAAAAAAATCGGATAAGCGATGGCTCATCGGAGGATTTATAGCTTGTTTATAGTGAAGCCTTGAAGCGGGCCTTAGGTATCCCTTAGCTCCATATTTAGAACATTGAGAATATTTTGATTCCGATATGCGATTGACCTCGAACTCCATTAGGTCGGTGGTGGGGCTAGGACTTGCTTGCTATGGCATTAGTGAGCAACTTTCCTTTGAAGTTTGATCGTTTTTAGCATGAAGGGTATAGGAGGTGTGTATTACTTGTCACCTCGGAGCATTTAAGGTGAGTGCCCCGAAGGTGTCCCGTTGTAAGCGAGGTTCTTCTATTTGCGGGATGAGGGCAACTGAGGTATGAGTGGGGCTAGGTAAAATGAGAATGTTAAGTGCAAAGCCACAGGCGCCGTAGAGGATGGCCCGAACTCGTTGGGTGAGATATCCTGTAATTATCACGAGGCGACTGACGATGCAGGTGAGCACTTATAATCGGAAGCTTGGGATGCAGGTCGGATCGGGTGAGGCACCCCTTTTTCCTATATCCTCATATTCTTGATTTCAACATGCTAAACAAGCTGCTCTTTTATTTTGCGGTGAAGCTCGATGCATGAGAAGGCGGTGGTGGCGGTTTCATCGCCTCAAGCCACGATCACTGAGCAGGGCCAAAGAAGAAGGCGAGGTTGGTGGGCGAACAAGGCACCGAGTGGTGGCGAACTCGACCAATTGATGATGGCACCTCGGTAGAGGTCGGATCCGACCTCGGCGGGAGACACCCGTACCGAGTTCCGTGCGAGTGCGGTTCAAGCTCACTATCCTTCCCAAGGTATAGGTTTAAATCATGCCTCCGTTATTTCATACGCTATGTGTTTCTTCTTCATCGATTTTCGGGGATGCGACCTCGGCGGAGGATGCACCGTCTGGCCGGGGATATGCACGGATTCTTGGTCTCATTATCGAAGGTGTCTCGATCTGATGCTGCGGAGGAGGGGCTTCTTGAGGCCGCGGGCGGTTCTTGAGACCGAGGGCCGATCTTTGAAGTAGCGAGGGCATTCTTGGGCATACTGAAGAAGACTCGGGCCTTGGAGGTGGCCAGGCCGGTGAAGAAAGCACGAGGAGGAGGCAGGCGGCTGTGGCGTCGGCCGTGGGCGGGCGGAGAAGAAGCTCGCCGAAGAGAAGAGTACCTGGCTGGCGGGCGGGGCCGATGTTGAAGGCCTTTGCCGGCATGCTCATCGAATCGGAGACCTTCTCGCCTTCATCTCGGACACGGTGTCGTGCTCGGGGCCGGTGGTATCCGACCACACGGAGGAGTTGGCGGCAGATGCAGATCGACAAGGTCGGGGCATGGTGGGTCGAGGTCGATCGAGCGCGGCGAAGGACTACGCTCGTGTGATTGCGGGCGGGGTCCTTCCCTTTCTTTGGAGACCTTGGCGGCCTCCACTTCTCTCTGGCGGCGAGGCCGTCTCCCGAGCGAGGAGGATGAAGGCGGAGCTTTAGGAACTCCTTCTTTGAAGTGCGGGCTGAGGCGGTCTTGGGCCGAGCTCGGTCTTCCTTCTAGTGGGCCCTTCGAGAGGCTCGGTCGGTGGACCATTGTAATAGGTTTGATCGTCGGGTCATTAGGATCCAGAGCTTTGTAAATTTCCACTTTGTGAATAATAAATACACCTTTTAAAATGAATGTGTTCTCTTGTTTTAGCTTTCATCTTCTCGATACATCGGGCTGAATCACGATCTTTGACCAAGTTGAAAGAGGTCAGGTGCTTTAGGCGAGAAGGATGAGGAGGTGGTGTTCGGAGGAGCCGATCTGCCGGTGACCCGGACCTTGCATAGCATGGATATCAGTCGCTGGGGTCGATATGCAGCATCGCCGATCAGTGGCGACAACTTGACTAAACATGAGGTGACTCGCCTTAGAGAACGAAGCCTTAAAGCTGAGAATTATTCATCTTGAGGTCCAGGAGGCGGATGTCTCTGCTGACGGCATTCAAGGGTGTAGGGAAGACGTATGTTAACCCTCGCCCCGAGGATCCATCTTGGGTGTTTAATTCACCATACATTGATTATAAACCTAGCATGCGTCTATATAATTAAATCGCAACACGTTGGGGTTTTCACGTGTTTACCTTTGGATGCGAAGAGGTCGATGGAGCGAGATGAGCGGATCGAGCGGATCGGACTCGTGCTTTGACCTTACGGGCTGTATCCCGATTGCCCAATCTCGGCGTCGGTGAGGGCGATCTATGGAGAATGCTTCGGAAAATCACCCAATGCTCTAAGATGGCTCTCGAAAATCTCTCCCAAGAACTATGGGAATTTCGAAATTATGTGTGGGATTAATTAGCATTAACCTAGACTTTATCTCATACCTTATATTTATAATGCACTACCTTAATCCTATATGGAATATTACCATAATCCTATATGGAATATTACCATAATCTTAGGATTATTTCCATACTCTCAGGATTATTTCCATACTCTCAGGATTATTACCATAATCTTATATGGAAAGGATCTATGCATATACCATAAATATAATAATATCCTTGTAGGATAAAGAGAATAAAATCTTACCATTGGGAGCAAAATAGTAGATTTTCTTACGCTTAAGGGCACGGATGGGCCGGCCGAGGATCAAATGCGAGGAATAAAGATGGGCCTCAAATAAATTAATTATCTTATGTTCAAATTCGAACATAAATTAATTTATAAACATTCGATCATGCCACTAGAGAAGAATCTTGACTTACCCTTTATTACGAAGTTGAGTCGGGCTTGCACTTAGACATTATGAATCCCGTATTTAAGATATCGAGCGTCCGTTAATCATTTATAGCAATCATTGCTTAAAGCGATTAATAACTTCATTTCATAAGTAGTACCACTCGACCTTATTATTGTACTTGAGCTAACTCGACTGCGGGGTTTAGTACAATAAACCTTTGAGCTCATAAGGGGCGTCATCGTCCTAGCGGATACGGTGACTCGTCTGAGATAACTAGCGTGACATACAAACCTTGCCACCACCCAAGATGCGGAGAATCTTGGGTTAGAACATATAACCCTCACTCATAACAAGTCAAAGTGATGGTCGACAACTCATACTCACCTAATACCTTATCGAGGTTTAGATCATCGTAAGTCACGAGATCTTGGTTCTTCACGGCGGTCGGAAAGAAGAACTCATCTCATTGTGATCCTTCAATCGTCGAGAGCGTACCGGCATAGACAAGCAACTAAGTCGAGTCACTTCTTATCTATCTTGCGGCTAAACCGACAACTCGTCCTTAAGTGCGTCTCGGTGTGAAACTTTTTATATCTCATTAAGCTTGACCAATCATACGGACTTACGTGATCTTCTACACCTTGTATGATCTAACTTATATATGAGATAAGGGGACACGAGATATATGCAATCAAGTATTCAAATCGGATAGGAGATTGTAATAGTGGTAACGAAACATTGTATACAAGCTCAACCAAGCGCTTTCGATATCTGAAATCAACAAAGGGCATCGATACGGTGTGAAGAACATTTCGGTGGCCTTGAGAGAAGTTGGCGTGATCTCGGAGGAACATCTGAAATATGAGCGGTGATCCACCGGTTGGTGGTATTACCATATCAGGGCGATGACCGAGCTCGACACGCTTGCCGAGGGCATGGTCTTGAGGGATGAGGAGGGCTAACAGCAAGAACTTTAAAGGTGCTTTGAGGCCGGTCAAGTGCCTCCCGGCTTTATGAGATCGTCATGGCGGCGTATGCGAAACCCGCGATCGGGATCCCTTGACGTGAAATTGAAGAAGTCGAGGCGGGGCTATATGGACCACGCGGGTGCTCAGGCTAATGGTCTCGGATATGTCGGGTGTCGTCTCGTGGTGGGACCTAACCGGGAGTTCGGCGAGGAAGGATGTCGGTCGGGCGGTCGCGGGGGTGGCGGGGCAGGAGGTCGAGAGGTCGGAGTTCGGCCTCGACCCGGGAGCATCCACTTGGTCAGGCGCCTCACGCCGGTTCGAAAGCTCACAGGTAGGCCGTGGCGGCCAGAACCTCGTTGGCGGGTTGAATGCTTGAGTTCATCCAGGTATTCATCGCCGACCAGGAGATTTTGTTTGACTGTGCGACTTCGGTGATTCATGGCGAGTGCAGCTCGGAGACCAGTGATTGTATATAGCTTAAGACTTGATTTTTAGTCATAAATGTATTTAGACTTTGTACCGAAGTGTATATTTTCCCCATAAAGAGGTACAAATATAGCTTAGGACTTGGTTTAGTCGTAAATGTATTTAGACTATGTACCGAAGTGTATATCTGCTCAATAAAGAGGTGTAATTTGCACGAGATCCGATTTGGACGTCGTTTGCATGTAGATGTTCAAATTAATGAGTAATCTGTATGCCTTGCGTAGAGCGTTCAAATTAATGAGTAATCGTGTGCTTGCCTTGCAGTCGGGAATATCGAGAGGGTGGTCCCCGGATCCGATTTGGACGTCGTTGGCACGTAGATGTTTCAAATTAATGAGTAATCTGTATGTGCTTGTACGTAGATGTTCGAGTTAATGAGTAATCTGTATGTCTTTGGGGTGATCACTGGCGGCTTAGTTGAGTACCCTACTTTGTAGGTTTGTCATCTTCATGGGCGTCCCTTTTGAAGGTTAGTTGTGCTTTATCAGGGTGAAAGCGGTTTTCACATAGATATAGGATAGGACGAAGTAATCCACTCGTAATAAAATAATGTTTTATTGATAAGTAAATGACATCGTGCCTTAAAAATAAAAGAGGGCTAACATAATGCCGGCGTGAAATAAGCTATGTAAATACCTCCTCGGATGGTGATATGCGGAGTTCGGGGATAAGTGCCCGGATAGGTGATCAAGCTTATAGGCCCTTGTCGAGGTCCTCGTGGGCCTTGGTATGGGCATTCCATGTCGGGTCCGGTTTATTAAAGCTCGGCTTTACTAGCTTCATTGTTCGTAGGGCGGTCGCCACTTGGAGTCGGAGGCTTTCACCCTCTTGTTGTAGTACCTTGCGACTGGCATTTGTACTTAGCCATGGATGAAAGCGAGCTCACGTTTTCCTCTAGAGCATCAAGGTTGACCATGAGGTTCTCGTTGTCATCTTTGGCGAGTGAAGAGTTCGTGGGCTCGGTGCCCGATCTCGGTGGTATAGCGGCCTCGGTGCCGTAGACTAAGGTGAAGGGTGTTCACAGTGGGAAGTCAGGGTGTGGATTACGTATGACTAGAGGACTTGAGGGAGATTTTCAGCCCAATCCTCTTTAGCTCGATCTAGCCTCTTTTTAATCCTGTACCATCGTGCGATTCGTCGCTTGATCGACCGTTGGCACGAGGTGTGCAACCGAGGTGAACTTTGCTTGATCTGGAGCTCTTCACGCATTCTTTGAAATTCTTGTCGACGGCTGGGTGTCGTTGTCAGAGATCAAGACATGTGGTATCTTAGGCGGCAAACTATGTTTTCGAACAAATGTACGAATCCTCTTGCTTGTGAGGTTTGAAAGAGGCTCGCCTCGACCCACTTGTGAAGTAGTCTCGGCTACAACCAAATACGAAGCTGGCGGTGCTCGGTCTAAGGGACCAGCGATGTCGATTCCCCACTGCATAAAAGGCGAGGGCTTTGTAGGCTCTTGAGGTCGGTCAGGTAGCTTCTTGGCGTGGCGTGAAGGCGGTGCCGGACACTTCTTGTGAGCTCGGCCGAGTCTTAGATGAGGTGGGCCAATAATATCGACCTCAGCGTCTTCTTTGAGAGAGCTCGCGACCCGATGTAAGCTTCCACAAGATCCTATGTGAATCTCGTTGAGTCGTGGTTCGCTCTTACGGCGAGGCGTCTCGGGAGTGGTTGAAGGTAGGATTTCTGTAGAGTTCCTTCGTGAATAAGGTACTTACGGGACTGATCATCATTTTTTGGCATCGAGCCGATCCTGCGGTAACCGCCTTCTTCGGTATGCTCTTATAGGAGTCGTCGGTTCGGTTCAACCGGTGATGATGCAGATGTGGGGCTCTCGATCTTCTGGAATGAACTCCTCCACCGGTGGATTTGTAGATGTGAGGCTAATTTCTTTGAGGGCGTCATTTCGGCTATTCTCTAGTCACGGGATTTGGTGAATGTGTAGTACTTGAAGCGGTCGGCATCTCCTTGTATACTCAGTCTTCTTGTCCTATCACTCCTTGGACTCGTATTTTCCTAAGACTGGTTTACTACCACAGGAATCTCGAAGATGGATTTTCTCACTTTCAATTCTTTTGCGGAGTCACGAGATCGGTGCTTCATATTCCACCTCGTTGTTTGTGGTCGGGAAGGAAGGCAAAGTGCATAGGTTCTTCTTGTTTTCAGGGCCGAGGCAGGATGTCTGCCCCATTACATTTTGCATGAGCTCCGTCCATACATACGCAGCTGACCGTCGGGTGGGTTGAGGCGGTTCCTCCGTGGTAGGCGGAGGTCGGAATGACCTCATTGGTAGGATTGACCTCGGTAAACTTGGCCTCTACCGGAGTCGGCTAGAGTTTGCCCTTTATGGCGGTGCAGGGGAGTATAAGATGTCGTGCTCGTCGAGCTCCGGTGCCCACTTAGCTATCGTCTGACGATTCGAGGTTTTGACAAGGCTTGTCTCGGGGTAAGTCGATCGGTACACGGATGGAATGGGCTTGAAAATAAGGTCGGAGGCGTCGCTTGGCGTTCACCGGTGCAATCTATTTTTTATTTGGTGTACCTAGTCTTGGTCCTTTGAGGCTCGGTGATGAAGTATATAGGGGTTGTCGTCAGAGCTCATCTCGTACCGATCTGCTTGATTGCCTCGTTCGAGCGGCGGATATAAGAAATGAGCTCGCCTTTTTTGGGCGGACGGTGTGGGCGGTCGGTGAGGTACTCTTCGGTGCGTGAAGGCGACATGGTGCTCTTCCTCCCGAGGCGAAATCAGGGGCTCTCATTAAGATTTTGAAGAAAGGGAGTTGTTTCTCGGCGGCAGAGATAGGAATCTCTTGAGGGCGGCCGACATCCGGTGAGTTTGTGGATCTCACGGATTGTTTTAACACTTGCATGTCAGTATCGTCTTCACTTTGGTGGGATTAACCTTGAAGCCTTCTTGGGAAACCCGGCATCCAGAACTTCCCGTTTACCATGAGCGTGCACTTTTGGGGTTGAGCTTGAAGTTGACCGACACGAGGAGGCGGAGGATAGTTACGAGGTCGTCGGCGTAACTTTCCGTTTTTGGCTTTTGACCACGATATCGTTGGCGTAGACCTCGATGATCTTCCCTATGTGATCTTTGAATATTGCATCCACCATTCTTTGGTAGGTAGCTCCAGCGTTTTTCAATCCAAAAGGCATTTTTCGGTATGCGAAGACACCGAAGTCAGTAATGAATGCCGTTTTTGGAGCATCTTCCTTACTCATCAAGACTTGGTGGTACCCCTTGTATAGATCCAGGAAACTGAAGATCTCATGGCCCACCAATGCCTCCACATTCTTGTCAATATCAGGGAGGGGGTAACAATCCTTTGGGCAGTGTTTATTCAGGTCGGTATAATTGACACACATGTGCCACCCCCCTCCTGGCTTTCGGACCACGACGGGATTAGCCATCCAGGTAGGATACTTGACCTCGAACAGGATCTTGGTTTCACAGGTTGGGCCGCCGTCCACCTGACCTTGCTACGCTCTGTCGAAAATCCTCTTTGCTTTTGCGAGGCTGGTTTGGTAGCCGGATCGATGTTGAGTCGATGAGTGATGAGCTCGGGTGACACTCATGTCATGTCGAGTGGGACCATGCGAACACGTCCTTGTATTCCCTCGGCTGTATGACATGTTGCGAATATCGGTGGGACCACGAGTGCAGAGCCATGACGACCTTGGAAGGGTCGTTGTCATATAATTGGAGGTCGTCGGTCGGATCGTCCCGGGTGGCAACCACGGGGTTACGTAATTTGCTAGTCTGGCGAGGCCCGTCTTGGGTTGAGACTCTCGGGCATTCTTTAGGCTGCCGTGCTTCACTGGATACTTAACACTCACTGCCGGGGTGGGTATCTTGATGGTGGTGGTAGACCGAGCGAGCGGCCTTGGTGGCGTAGAGCCGGTCTCTCCAGGGATGATGTTATCACGGAGGGCTTTAACCGGGAAGAGCTGAATGGCTTTGGTGATCGACACAGGGGCGCGTCCTACGGTGGTTGGAAGGGTGATGATGCCTTACAGTTGTATCTCCTCACGAGTGAAGCTCAAGTAGTTTAGGCGGTGCTAGATGGTTGAATCCCTCAGACCTCGAGTTTGTCGAGGCAACTACGAAGATGATCTTGTGGAGGCAGATGTCGATGTAGACCACAATGGGCGTTCTTATTGCCCTGCTTTGCTTGTATGGTAATAGCATCTTGGTGGGGCATGATTTTAGTCTTGGGTCGTCGTTGGAAAACTCTGATGCTCTCACCGTCCGAAGTCACTTGTTTTTGGCTCCTCGGGGATCGGTCTTGAGCTTCGATTTTCAATGGCGACCTCATCATACCTATAGGGAGTCCGGTGATGGCGTAGACTTGCTCCATTGCGTTGGGAGCGTCGTCCTCGTCATCGTCGAAGGTATCGTCGTTTTAAATTCGGCCCTTGATTGTTGCCACCTCAGTTCTTTCCTCTGCGCTTCTTGTTTCCCGACCAGCTCTTGGTGCGGTCGAGTACTTCTTAAGCGCCCTTTTCTGAGCTCGTCTATTAGAGCTCGAGTTACTGCGATTGTCGGTATTGTGACCATACCCACGATGGTAGTCGCAATCTTGGTCCTTCGACCTTTTCTTGGATCCTCGCTTTCATGGGAGGTGGTTTTGGGAAGAGCTCGGTGTGGAGCTCGAATATCTCCGCCCTTGACTTGGCGGTGTGTATTATTGCCGGGGTTTGGCGGGGTCCCAATCTGGACTCTATTAGGCCTTCTTGATTCTATCGAAGGCAACGGCGATCGAGTGCTATTCCTCGATCATCCGGCCTCTTCTTCTCGGCTTTACGCTCGTCCCATATCTCTCTTTTTACGATCAGACTCGTCTCCTTTGACATAGTTATCCACGGTCCAAGGCTACTCGTAGTCTTGACTTCTCACAGTGATTTCTTTGTTCGATGCACCGGGCGGATCCGGTTTTTGAGCATTGATGATGTAGAGATCGTTAATATCATCGATCTTGAGGATTCCTTGATAAACCGCGAGAAGAAATTTGACATCGTCTCGTCTCGTCCTTGACGGATGGTGGCGATTCGGATGATGGTTGTTGAGGTGACATCTTTTGGTAAACGCCATACAGGCGATCCATGAGATCTCACGGCTGTGTATCTTGTTACGGCGAAGTGAGGTGAACCGTCGTCGTGCGTTGGAGACCAGCACCTCGGGAAGATCTTGCACATGTGAAAATCTTCCATTCCTTGATTGCCATATTAGTAGTATAGGCGAAAAGAAATCGGAGGATCTCAGGCCATCGTGGCGGCGATGTTGGGTGCCCGATATCGTTGCGGCGGTGTATCCGGTTTCCCTTGAGAAAGGGAGGCGATCCGTCCGTGCGGTCGAATCACGGGAGCTCGTTGCCGTCCCTCTCGGGAGGGGTGGGAGATCGATAGCGTCGTCTATCGTCTCTCAGTGAGGAGATTGACTTACGTCTCTCCTCTTGGTCCCGTCGACCGTGTGAACATGTCGAGGTGAGCGACTACGGATGGCGGGGTGAATGATTAGGGACGGTGGCGAGGTGATCGGCGGCGGGATGCCGAGGTGAGCGCTCCGGCTATCGACCAAGTGAGCAGCTCTCGGCTATCTTGCGAGGTGGCGATCTCGGTCGTTTCGGAGGGTGAGCGACCTCGGGCACCGTGATTGTCGTCAGGGCGTTCTTGAGGTGCAGCTCCGTTCGCCTACGGCTCGGGAAGTTTTGGCGGCCGATGTTGGCGTTGAGGAACTTCGAATCTGACTCTGCCGAGGACCTCGTGGGATTGGTGGTGCTTGTTCACGGTGTTGAGTCGGCGTCTCACTCTTCGGGGCGGCGATCACGAGTGTATAGGAAGGTCCTCTATGTAACCTCGGTGTGTTGTTGCTATCGGCGGCCGTGATCTCCTTTCCCGGCGTTGCGTTACTGCTTGGTGGGGTCTTGAATCGTCGTTGCGGCACCACCGGCTAGGATTTGCGAGTCCTTGCCATTGATTTTGCGTAAAGCGAAGCTTTTTGTTCTTCGGTTCCACGGACGGTGATGATAAATATTTTGTGTGTGAGATTTATGAAAACACTAAAGAACACGAGAGGCTTTTCGTGGTTCGATCGAGAAAGATCTCGTCCACGGAGGTGATTCCTCAATACTTTCACTATAGCGATTCTGATGAGTGTATCTAAAGCTCAGTATTGAATAGTTGATAACCTTCTACCTTCATCTAACCTCTGTTTATACATGTTGCGGATCACTATAGATTCTTTGTGGATCCCTTGCCTTGTGGGATCCGATCTCGAAGATAATCTTGATTCTTGAATATCTCGCTTTATGCTCTCTCTTGGATTTGATCTTGAATATGGTTTAGATGTTGAGCTTTAGGCATAACCAGCGTAGGCCGTGTTAGGTCGGTAGGTTAAACTGAGGCACTGCTTGGTGAGGCGGCGGTTAGTAGTATCCCATCATGCCTTTTCGTTCCTCTTGGCTTTCAAACAAGTTATGACATGAACAATAACAAGATTATATTTAAACAATATATTATATTATTTATGAAACACCATCCAAATTATTTCTGCAACCGAATTCTATTATTTGGATGGATTCCTTTTGTTGATATATGGTCCCATAATTCTGAGCAAGACCACATGTTCTCATAATGGTATATATTATTCTACAAACAGGAATAAAACAATCAGAATACAGAAGAATTTTGCTGTTGGCTTGATCTATATATATTTTAATTTATCAATTATGCTGGAATATCATATTATTAAGGATCATACAAATCACATAATCATTATAATTCCGACATTTTATGCATGATTTTGTATACTCATAAGTTAAATAATTAAATGCGTTATGATTTGTGTATTAACTGAATCAGTTGGTGGTACCAGCTGATATATATTCTTTAGTTATCTAATTATTAAATTGGAGAATTGTTGTACTTCAATTTTCTATTTTTATTGGATCAATGTAATTTTATTTGTAGAAAATATCATGTTATATATCTCAATGTTTGAAATTTTCATAATTATATCTCATCGTATGTGAAATTATAAATTAATACATATAATATCATTATTGCTAACAATTTTATCAACTGGTAAAAATAGCTCCATTTCAATTGATCCAGTCATCAGTTGTTGGTGAGACCACGATCAGAATCTCCATTGACTTAAACTACAAACCTCGAAATCAATTTCTCAATCTCTAACATAGATTTGATGCTACAGAATTAAGCTTTCGAAACTGTTCAAGGTGAAATTTATTCGTCAAATCGATATCGAATTAAGAAATTGGTTTGAAAATTTTATACTCAAACAAAAAAAGAGGATTTTTGTCGTGGTCTCAATTTTCGCAACCAATGACCAGATTAGTATTAATTGACACTGCAAGAAAAGAAAAATGACGTTTTTTAAACTGATATGGTAGAATTTTTATCAACAATGTTAATATTGGTATTAATTTGTAATTTCGCATATATTGGGATACAATTTAAAAATAAATAAATATTGAGATATAAAATGATATTTTCCCAGCTTACTTTAATTAAAATTAGAACTACATCAGTGTGTTAAAAAGTAACATGAATATATTTGTAAAACAAAGTATTGGGACAAATGCATAAAAAAATGAAAAGCTCAAAGTACATGAACTTAATATTTTGCATATAAAAATATACGGACCAAATACAAAAAAATGAAGTACTCTGGCCTAAATATATTTAATTTCTTATAAATTAATCTCAATATCATCATCAATCCTTAATGGATTTTATTACTGTTTTCGACGAGATAATGAATTTGTTGAGGAGTCGCGTGAAAATGACAGGTGATCTTTAATTGAAAGTATCTAAATTAATAGGAAACTGAAAATTTTGAAAAAACAAATGAAATTGGGTGGACAAAATCGAAGGATTCCTCTTCAAGAATCAACGGAATTTAATTAATTTAGAAAGCCAAAAATTTAATACCAGTTGTTGGTTGGATAAATGGAGACGCACGTAAATGAAAAAAGGCCAATAATATTGTCGAGGAATTATTACTGTTACCAAGAATGGGATACATCTGAAAACAATGGGCTCTAACGTTTTTTGAGAAACTCTATGAAATATGATTGATTGTTGGCAAAAGTTCTGTGCAGCCACACTTCCTCTCAAAAATCAATTAGATGATGATTGATACGATAATGAAATTAAATAGAAATGGAATAAAATGATGATAGGAATAAAATTGAATAGAAATATATGATTAACATGATTTGATATATATATATATATATATATATATATATATATATATATATATATATATATAAGGAATAAAAATGAAACAATTATTATTTATTTATTATGATAAATATTATTATTATTATTATAAATTTTATTAGATAAAAATAAATAAGAATAGTTTTGTTAGAAAAAAAAATTGACTAATCTCATGTTCATGGGAATAACTAATATCATGTGGATGAGAATAATGGTTAATCACATGTTTATGAGAATAAGTATTAATTAGGAATAATGATTTTTGTCGTAAAAATCTTAGGTCGTATGATTGAGAATGAACAAAAGAATCGCGATTTCATTCATATTAATTCATGCGTATCAATCGTCGCTTATGAGTTAATTATAATTTAAATTCAATTTTATTAATTTGAATTGGAATTTATTAATCAATTAGAGTTTATTAAAAACCAAACCATTAAAATTCATTATTTTTAATTAAAATTTTATAAGAAATTTGAATCAATCAATTAAAATAATATATTTATTTATTTAAAAATAAAAAGGAAAACGGAGGTGTGGCCGGCTGCAGATAAGAGCACCTCTTATTTTTTTCATCTTTTCTGCAACTTTGAACTTTTGCATTTTTTTTATTGAATGAGTAATAATTTAACTCCAACTTGTACATAAAATTTATTTTGGTCCCTATTTTATTGTAAGTCACATTCCATACATCACGACGTATGATTCATTCAACAATCAAATTATAATTATAACTAATAATTTAGTGTACAAAATTAATGAATCCTAATAAAATTAATATTAATTAAAATTAACTATTGCTAATAATGATTAATTAATATTACATTAATATATAAATATTGTTTAATACTTAATCCGACTGTCCGACTCAAGCTTTTGCCTTTCTTTATTTATTTAATTGATGCATATAATATCAACAACGAGTTGAACCTATACAAATGATATCCTAGAAAAAAAAAATTATGCAGCTGTATAGCAAATTACATTGACTTTGAGTTTCTTTATTATTATAAAATAGAAGAAACTTTTAGATAATTGAATTTTATAATAATATGGATCGGTTGAGAGGGTTACCTGGAAGAGCAGGGCCAATGATTTGTTTTGATATTTGTCAAGGAAAAAAGAGAGGGAAGTTGCTCTGCTTTTACGCAACGAATCTATAATCATTATTCTCTTTAAATTTTCTATTATCCACGCTAAATTGCTAATCATGCCCAATCATTTCGTTAATTTCAGTTTATTATGAGTAATTATCATAAAAATAAGGCTCTGGAATTGCGATACAATATGTATATAACTTTAGCTTTTCTTTTGTTTAAATTATCGGCCAATCTTTAGGTAAAATAAGACCTTATGAGCTCGATAAATTAGCAACAATTGTCAATTTGGTTGTAACGAATTTAGTGAAAACAACTTGTTTGTCTTGGTATACACAAAATGAGTCAGTATCCTAGTTGTAAAACTAAAAGTTAATTGATAAAAATTCCAAGAATAGATACCTTTATCTCGACTAAAGAATGTTTGGTTAAACTTATAAGCTTTTTAAAATAGTTTATAAATTCTTTAAGAGTTTATAAGTTTATGTAAAATATTTGGTAAGATAAAATCTAAACAACGTATAATCGTGAAAAAGTTTCAACAACTTATAAAACTTCAAAAATAAGTAGTTGACCCTCAACTTATTTTAATAAACTTATAAGTAACAATAAATTTATAAAAATAACCTACTTATTTTTCGTTATTTTACAGATATATCTGTTTATCGAAACACGTCTAACATCGATTTTATATAAACTAGCTATGATATCCTCTTAGTCAGCAGTGAGACTATAAGCAAAGCCTTTTCTTTGGACCATTCAAATTGCACTTCAAGATTTTATTGTTCACGGAATTAGAGGTATTTGGCTAAACTTATTTTAGAAAGCATATAAACTGACGAACATAAATTGTTTTAAGAACTTATAAGATATGATATATTAAGAACATAAGATCTTTAAAGTATTTGGATAATAAGGGTAAACATGAAAATAAGAAAATATATCGGGATTATTTTTGTAGTTTTGTTGTAACTTATAAGATCATTAAAAATAAGTTGGGTTTGGAGCTTTTTTAATAGAGCTTATAAGCTCTTAGAACTTATTTTGAAAAATTATAAGGCTCTCTACAAACAATTTGTCAAACACGTTGATTGGCGTATAAGTTATTTTAAAGAGCTTATAAGCTCATCCAAACACCCCTAGACTTTCCTTATCATCCAACATATACTTTTAATCACAATTCTTTTTCATAATTAAATGCATAATAATAACTACTTTCAATTAGTCGTTGAGCAAGATGGAGAATGTGTAGTAATCAATTAGTCGTTCAGAAGAAGTTATGAGTTGTAAATCAAAACAATTGATGTAGTTAGGAAAAGAAATACTTCTTTGAATAATTAAAAGTCTGTTACAATAAACAATTATAGGAAAACAAATAGGATTTGTCATGAACAAAGATGAAAGAATAATTATTGCAATAAATAAAGACAACATTATCCAACTTATACAATCAATCACAATCATTTTCCTTACTTAATTAGTCGGTCAGCAGAAGCTTGTATTGTAAATTATAACTATTGCAACAGTTAGGAAAAGAATTTTTTTGATAATTTAATCTGAAATTTTAAAGGCATGTCGCGGTGGATTCGAGCAGGGCCTTTGAAACTTGACGTTAACTCTCTAGCTAGGCCAAGCCTTGTGTTAGGAAAAGAAATACTTATTTGAATGTTATGATTTGTAATGTATATATGGATTTTAGTTAGGAAAATTTCATCTTTTCTCTCTTGTTGAATATAGAAGTGGTATTGTTCACTTGTGGCCCAATTTTGGCCATATAATTACTTCATGGCACAATTTTCGAAAAATTACAAAAATGACTTGATCTTTGCTCCATTCAAATACTTATGGTCCACTAATTTTCTCAACCTTTCAAGCGCAATTTCTATCGATGATGATGATGATGGACGCATACTGTTGGAGAGCCTTTGAGTGTAGAATATATTAGGTTTTAGTTTGGTAACCTTTGTTAATATATCCAAGTGCAATTTTATCGATGAACATAAATTATCACATACTGTATAGTAAACTTTTAAAGCCAATTCTGGCTAAATTCGACGACGGTTCATGATTCAGATTCGAACCTGATAGGATATGGACCTAACCGCTCAGCCCAATAGCGAGCCCAATGACTGGGCGGCTAACAACTTATACTACTGCAGTTAAGTAGCCCGGCATCTAAACCGCAGTCAGATCAAATCTAAGAAAGATATTGGAGGAGATATTCGAGGATCGGCCTATCGTCAAAGTCGGATCACACGAAGCGAGATCCATGGTAATCTTGAGGGATCCACAACATGTATAAATAGAGGTTAGATTGAAGGTAGAGGGTTAGCAACTATCGAATACTAGAGTTTTAAATACATTCATTGTAATCAAACATGGTGAAAGTATTGAGGAATCATACCTCGAAGTGGGCGTAGATTTTACCTTGATCGAACAACGTAAAACCTCTTGTGTTCTTTATCGTTTCATAAACTCACTTTACAAGATTTATCATTGGCGCCGTCGTGGGAATTTTGAACAAAAAGCTTCGTTTTCTCACAAAATCAATGGCGAGGACTCGTGCGAATATTAGCGCCGCCCGATGGTCTTTGGCAGAGACGGATGAAGACCCTAACCAGGTATTCTGGTAGGGAAAAGAAATCGTCATTGCCGATAACAATAACACGCTGAGGGTTACATAGAGGACCTACCTATACACCTCGGGACCGTCGCCTACCGAAGAGGAAGAAGCCGACCTCGTCGCCGGTGAACAAGCGACTCATCAATCTCGTGAGGTCATCGGCGAGGCAGTGTCTGAATTCCTCGATGCCCGTATGGGCGATTTCAAACCTTCGAGCGAATGGCGAATGGGCGGGAACCTCAGACCACAAATAGAGCGCCTAGTTAGGCGATCACGGACGCCGGGTCGCTCGCCTCTTCGCAATAGCCGGGGCGTTCACCTCGGCGAAATAGCGAGGGCGTTCGCCTCGGCGAGATAGCGAAACGATCACCTCGGCATGATGCGGTCGATCACCTCGGCAAGCCGCCCGTAACCATTCACGGCGTCGCGCGAAGTCGGTCGCCTCGGTCTGGCGCCGTCGTTCACTGAACACGTCCTTGCGGCGAGCGGGACGAAGAGAGGAAGGCGGTCGATCCTCATCGGAGGCGATAGGCGTCGCTATCGGTCTCCCACTCCTCCTCAGGAGGGATGGCAGCGAACTCGCGGGATTCGATCGACATGGATGGATCATTTCCCTTTTCGAGCAATCTTGGATACACTGCCCGCGGCGATATCGAGCACCCAACATCGCCGCTTTATGGCGATGCAGGAGATCCCCATTTTCTTTTTGCTATACTACTAACATGACAAATCGGGGATGGAAGATTTTCACATGTGCAAGATCTTTCGAGGTGCTGGTCTCCGGCCTTGGCGTTGGTTCGCTTTCAACCGCCAAAACACATACATAGCTTCATAGATCTTATGGATCGAATTCAGTGGCGCTTCTATCAAAGATGCCACCTCGGCAACCTTCATCGACCTACTCACCATCCGCGAGGGCGAGGCGAGATGATGTCGAACTTAGTCTCGAGGTTCATGAAAGAATCCCTCGAGATCGATGAGAGCAATGACCTTTACATCGTCAACGCGTTCAAATGGGACCCGACTGGCGCACTAAACAAAGAAATCACCGGGGAGAAACCGAAGGCGGCGGGTAGCCTTTGGACCTTGGTGGATAATTATGTTAAAGGGGCGAGTCGGATTGTAAAGAGAGAGACATGGGACGGAAATCGAAGAAGAAGCGGATGATCGGGAAGAGCGCGATCGCCGAAGTGCCTTGACGAGAATCAAAAAGGCCCAATGGAGTCTAGGCGGGACCTCGGCCAAATCCACAGCGATAACATGCATAATCTGCTCAAGTCGAGGCGGAGACATTGAACTCCACACGAGCTCTTCCGAAACCACGCTCCCATGAAGGAGGATCGAAAAAGTCGAAGGACAAGTATTGTGACTACCACGGGGGTATGGTCACAATACCGGCAACTAGAACTACGAGCTCGGAGATAGGCAGGCTCGTTAAAGAGGTGCTTAAGAAATACCTCGACCGCGCCTGGCCCGAGTCGGGAAGCAAGAAGCGCAAAGGAAAGAGCGGAGGTGGAAACAATTGTGGGCGAGACCTCGAAGATGGCGCACCCGATGATGGCGAGGGCGATGGCTCGCTGACGAAATGGAACAAGTCTCGCCATCACCGAACTTCACATGGGTGCGGCGAGGTCGTCGTTGAGCCGAAGCTCGGGAGGCCGACCCAGGAGCAAAAACACAAATGACTTTGGGACGAGGAGGCGTCGTGTTTTCCAACAACGACCATGTACCCAAATCATGCCCGTCGAATCTTTATTACCATCTGGCGGTGGTGGGTAATAAAAGCGTCCACGGGGTCTACATCGACATTGGTGCCTCTGTCGGCATCGTCTTAAAGTTGCTTAGAAAAACTCGGGTCGGAGGGATTCACATTCATCCGGCCCATCTAAACTACGAGCTTCGCTCGGGAGAGATCTGACGAGAGGCATCATCGCGCCCGGTCGGCATGGGGCGTCTTCCCGGTCGATCACCAAAGCCATTCGATTCTTCCCAATCGAACTCCCTCTCCGTATAACATTATCCTCGGAAGAGGCGGCTCTATGCCACCAAGGCCGTCTGTTAGGTCTATCGCCTCACCGTTAAGATACCCGCCCGTGGGAGTATTAACTATCGAGGTGATCAGCGGCGGCGAAAGAATACTGAGATCTCGACCCAGATGGGGCCTTACCTCGAACTGTAATTCTGAGAACCTCGGAAGTTGTCCTTTATTTGGTATGAATTTTGTTTATTCTTGGTATTGTTTTACATGTCATTTCGATGGTTTATCCTATTTATGCCGTTGGTTCGATTATTATTTATCGATTCGGACTTATTTGGTTCGTTTCAATGTTTTGTAGAAAATCGGTATTAAATAGGATGAAATAATCCGCCGAGGATCAAGTATAATGAAGAGCATCTCGGCGAGTTCGTGGCAAAATCGTGCATAAATCGGAGTTGAGCGAAGGAGAGCAGGCGAAACAAGCGAAGTCGCACACGTGCGTCGCCCGGCTCCATCGCTTACAGCCAGCACCACGTAGCGCCACGTCGCCCAATGCGCCGCACCCGCTTTCCCGTGCGCCCGATGTCGGCCAGTGCGGCTCGCCGTGGCGCCTCGCCGTCGCCAGCGCTACGCGCCGCGCCCGTAGCGCCCATGCGAGCCGGCCGTCGGCGTCGCCCAACAACGCGCGCCCGCCGCCGCCCGTTCGCCCGCGTTAATCCGATGCTCGTTGTTCCCGTCCGGCGCTAAGCATCACCCAGCCTTCTGCGCCCAGCGCCGCGCCGCTACCCGTACCTCGCCTCTCGCTGCGCGCTTCATATGCCCCGTCCGCCAGGATCGCTGGCGCCCAGCCATACCTCTAGCCGCTTCCAGCGCGCGCCTCGCCTGGCCGGCCTTCGGCACATCTTTCTCGGCGTGGCGGAAGGCTCGGCCTTCATGTCTCCGCCGGCGCTTCATCCCTTTCGGCGCCCAGCGCGCCATCCTTGCGTTCTCGCGCTCGCCGTCGTGCTGGGAACTAGCGCCCATTCAGCGGCGTTGTCATTCGCCAACCGTGTTTCATGAGCGACGTTCAAATTGATGCGGTTTGTTTTCCGGCCGCGCTAGGCCCGTCGGCGCTCACTTCCAATGCATATTGTTTCTTGAGCGCTCATTGTCAGCCGGCGCTCGCTCATTTATATATATATATATATATATATATATATATCGTTAGGTCGTTATTTTAGGGTTCGCGATTCGCGACTCTCGGTTCTAATTTTCTTTTGGCGCTGACGTACTGTTCTTCACCATTGATCCTCGGGAGCTTTTCAGCGACGACACATAGGCAGATAAATCTAGTTTTAATTCCTGTTTCGGTTTCATCATTGAATATTTTGTTTATCAATTTATGCTTTGGATTTATCGGTTTTATTGGAATTAATTTAAGTAGTTTATCGTTTGATGATTATTGTTGAATTGATTCCATAGTGATAGTGGATTGTTTTCGTGTTTCTATCAATTTATATTGCTTTGATTTATCTTGCTTTGATTTATCGCTTTCATAGTTCAACTAAGGATTGACAACCCCAGAATAGGATTGCTCATGCTTTTGTTTATTGCTTTGATTTATCGATTTCATAGTTCGACTAGGGATTGACAACCCAGGTTTAGATTTATTGTTTTAATAGTTTAGCTGGGATTGTGACCCCAGCTTAGGATCGCCATTTATTTTCCGTATTTCAAATTCTGCATGTTCAAAAGCTCTGTTGGTATTAGAATGTTTAGGATTTTAATTGCTTTCTGTGCGACACGAACAATAGCCATTAAGTTTTCCTTGAGAGGCGACTTGGGTTAACTTATCATGCTACAATTACCTCGTGCGATTGCGGTGAATTTGAGTGTGTTTTAGCTCGATCAATTTTAGCGTTGCACAGGAAAACTTTAGGCGTATTGTTTGTGTTGTTTGTTTTACGTGTTCTTTTAGTTCTATTTGGTTATTTTCTCCACGGTGTGTGTGATCTTGTTTTGTTGTTGGTGTGCATTAATGCGGGGGTATCGTGATGCAGAATGTGGTCAAGCAGTGGGGAGGAAAATTCGTCGTGTTGGGCAAATTCTTCTTACGAAGGCGGACCCAGTTCGACTAATACGAGGATACCCGTCGAACCATGAGTATCGAAGCTACGATCCTACCACGAGCAACAAACTATGATCCCTCTTGGGACCAACCACTCCACATGATGCGAGGACCAAGCCTACAATCATTCTTGGGATCAACCACCTCCACGCACTATGAGGATCAATCCTACAATCCATCTTGGGATCAACCACCTTGCGCGCGATATCCGTACTCCCAACAACCACCTCGCCCGCCGGTATTCATACCTGCGGCACCTCCCTTTAAATGCCGACTTGGGATGATAAGTTCGTCAAAGTTTGGATGCTTGGCGCCTCACTTCATCGTTTGGAGATCTGAGTGGGACATGTTAATAGCACCTTGATGGTGGTGCAGCAATGGAGGAACTTCCAAACCAATCCAATCGAGGTCCGGTGGTCACTATTCTAGAAAGTGACCCAATTATTGAGGTGGGTGGGAGAGACACTGACAGTCATTGCGGCCAAAGAAGGTGGAAAATGAGAAAGAATGGGCACGTGAGGATGAGAGCGGGATCGAGCGAGGAAGTTGTTACAGGGCGGTGACGAGGAAGAGTGGGCACATGAAATTGATAACACGAAAACCCACTCTGGAGGTGAAAGAACTACCCAAACACTTGGAGGAGGATGAAGAGATGATGAAGCGAGTGGGCACGTGCTTCTAGCATACCAAAGCCCACTCACGGAAGTGAAGGAGCCTCCACAATTGAAGTACATGTTCTGAGGAGGACAAAGTGAGGACAAAGGTTGAGGTAACATCAATAATTTGTCGACATCTAATTCACCAAAGTATTGTGCTTTGGGAATTAAAATTATCTATTTTTCTTTGGAGAATAGGATGTTTGATTTGAGCTTAAATGATGCGTTATTTGCTTTCTTTCTTGTCCTCTGTTCTTATATGGTTACTCTTGATGCCTTTGGTGAGATGGTATTCCTGCGGTAAGGACTATGGATAGTCGTTGTTGGCCAGAATCGTCGGACTCCTGACGTTAAGCGAGTACTATGTGGGAGTTTACCCGCGGTTTTATTTTCTTTTTCTTTCTTTCCTTTTGTTTTGTTTCTTTGTTCTTTTTGATCTATCTGTTGTCTACATGTTAGTTTTGCTCGAATTGGAGCGTTGTAGCGGTGTGGTGAAGTTGTGACACTCACGACTACATGTCGTGCGCTCATATTCCAACCACCGCCTTGCCATCTAGTATCGGGAAGTCTCGCCTCTATTGGCTATTTTTGTGTTATTAATGTTTTGAGCCTTTGGGACGGATGCTCGAATTTAATGTGGGTTAGAGAGTAATTGGTTTTGTGGGCGTGATATATATATTTTGTATGTAATGATATGCCCTTGTCTTATTTTGATTGTTTGGACTTAAGCTTTGTCTGTCTGGAGTAAGTTAGGATTTTGATTTGTCTGTTGAACTACGTGGTATTGGTCAATTGATTTTGAATTTCAGAGACTTTTGGTGATATATGATTTGAGTGTAATGTGAATTGGCGAGATTGTGTGAATTGATTTTAAATCGGAGGTTATTGATGTGATTTGTCAGGCTAATGCTAGGGGTAGTGTTAACAATGTGGTTACCTATATACTCGTTTCATAAAATATATATATATATATATAGAAGAAGGATCAAATAGTATCAAGTCGGAGATAGTATGTAGTACTCAATCTAGTCCATTCATCTCATAGATCTATGGTTGAGATTTTTCGGACTTTAAAGCTTAATTTCGCTGATTTTCGTTATAGTAAGGGTAGATTAGTAATTTGATTTGTTATGTGATTGCGGAAATAAACTATGCATGTAATTAAACAGAAAATTGCATATCATTGAACACAAAAATGCATATTGTTATACATAAAACTGCATCTGGTTGAACAAAAAATCACACAATTTGATTTGTTATGTGATATAGAAAAAAGAATCATGCATGTTTTAAAACAAAAAACTACATATGCTTGAACAAAGAACAACATAATGTTGAACACAAAAATGCATGTGATATTGATTTATCCATAATTTATTCTTTAGTTTAGATCAATTACTTTTAGTTTCATAATTAAAAAAAACATATAACCAACAAGAAAGAAAACAAACAATCAACAAGAAAGAAAGCAAATGATCAACAAGAAAGTGTTTGTGCATATTGAAGAAGAGAGAAAAGAGATATCGAAAATGATAATTTTTGTTTCAGCATGTAGGGTTGTGTTTTGTTCTATGCATGTTTATGTTTAATCGTATGCATGTTTTGTTTAGTCGTATGCATGTTTTGTTTTTAATATGCATGCTATAAATTATTATCGTATGCGGGGTTTATGTATATTATGATGCGGGGTTTATGTGTATTATGATGCGGGTTTATGTATATCAATATGCATATTCTTCGTAGATGGCATCGTCTAAATGCGTCTCATCTCAGATTCACTTATTTCTACGATTTTCCGGCGAATTCCACAGTAAATCACCGTCTCACTCTCCAATTTTTTGCGAACTTCACCATAAACATCACCATAGTCATCATCTCTCTCGATACCTCAATCTTCTCTCAAAATTCTATTTATTTTCTTCAATTTCAAGCAACAAATCAATGATTTTACGTAATTTCGGTGGCGATCGACCACGCGATTGTCGTCGTCGTAACTTAACCGCCACATGACCGCCTCCATTGTGCCATTGTTGTTGTCGACTACTATTCTTCTCCAGATGAGCGTAGCAATTGCAAAGAAGAAGAAGAAGAAGAAGGAGAAAATTGCATATTGCCCTCCGGTGAAAATAAAGATAAAAAATAAAAAATGTTATGCCGCGTGTAAACTTATCCATGCTATCCACATGGCCACAATGTGTGGTGTAGATTAGTACTAAATACTATCGAGGACCGGGTGCTCGGGACCCAACCATATATATATATATATATATATATATATATATATATATAAGGGTATGAAAATGAAGGAGAATGAAACTCACATTATTTGTTGAGATTGTTGAAATGGAGGATGGGATTACGTCCACTTTCTCGTAAATCGAGAAATGGACATGGGAAACCATAATAGGAGACTCGAGTTCATCGAAATTCACCTTCGAA
The DNA here is from genome assembly GCA_036937905.1 of Salvia rosmarinus. Lineage (NCBI taxonomy): Eukaryota > Viridiplantae > Streptophyta > Magnoliopsida > Lamiales > Lamiaceae > Salvia > Salvia rosmarinus. The sequence continues at coordinate 19,122,797 of CM072814.1, forward strand.
TATTGTTCCAAAATACATTAAAACATTCTTTGTGCTTTAAAAATGAACTTGTTGCTAAAGGTGACCACATTAGTTAGTTCACTTACTAACGGAGAGTTGGTGCGGCGAGTTTTCCTTTTATTTATTGAAAGTCGATAGCCGTCGATAAGCAGCATTTTACGTTTATTGTTGATATTTAAAGATGAGTTTAGATCATTTAATGTGCGTTTATGTATCGATTCTTAATGTTTCATCTATTTCTAGAATCTTGCTCTTGGGTGTTCCTTTGGCGTTTTGTAGGTTTATATGATGATAATCGAAGCAAGGAACAAAGGCGAGCGAAATAACGTTACGCGGTTCAGCGACCAGCTAGCGACCGCTAAGGCTGGCGTGACACCAATGGCCCGGAGGAGAAAGCGGCGCGGTGGTGCACGAGCAAGCTGCGCGCTGGCGCCCGAAAGCTCTTGTCTGATTTCGCGGTCGTGGCTAGCTATCGCTAGCGGACATGAGCCAACCATCTTGACGCGGTGACCCATGGCGAAGATTCTTGTGAGACATACCTCGCGATCGAGCTAGCGACCGCAGAGGAGTGGTCGCGGCGGCACGGCGAGATGAAAGTGGGGTTTCCATCACTGTCTATAAATAGGGATCAACCCCTCGCCTCCTCGGACCTAGGCGCCCGGACACATTTTCCAGACTTTTCCTCGGTTTTCTGATTTTAGTCTTTAATTTTCATCCGTTTAGTTCTAGCTTTAATTTTCCGTTGTTCTAGTTTAGTTCTTCGTTGTTGCTCGATTCGGAGCGTTTTGTCGTCGTTTTAGTTGTTTCAGTTCTTTCGTTTGGGATTGGATTGAGACCAACCATTGTTCATCAACGCTTCATCACGGGTTTTATATATTTAATTTCCATTTTATGGTTAAATCGTATTTATTCCGTTTATTATATCAGCTAGTTTTCGTTCTAATCCCAGGGTTTGCATGATCCGATCCATATGTTGTGATTCTGTTATCATATTTACCTTGAGGCATTGATTCATGATTCTTGGTGCTTTATTATATGTGTTGATTTACGATCAATCTTGATGCATATCTAGTTGTCGGTTAATTACGTAATTGTATTAATTGTCGATCGATCTTGAATGCATGATCGAATAAGCGCTTGAGTCGTAGGTGAGATAGGATATTCGTGGGAAGCATATTCTTTTTGATCTGTTTGGGTTGTTTGTTTCACCTAGAATGGTAGGAAAACTAGTAATCTCTGCTTGCAATTATAATGGCGAAGTTGTTGGTTATATATGTGATCTTCCGTCTTATGCGGATTAAAATTGGCTAATAGGAGCAGGATAAATATCGTTGTGGATAGGATTAATGGATCCCAGGATTAGTCTCTCTTATCTGTTTTATCATCAGTGATTTTATTGCTTTATTTATATTTACGCATGGTTACATACGCTTTGGATTAATTTAGAAGCCTGTTATATCATCACCCGTATTTACGTGCGAATAATGATGAATTATCGTTGAGCTAACCACGTGTTTTTGTATTACAATCCACATGGATACGATGCTCGACTTACCTTATACTTGCACTTTTTAGTGTTAGAAAAGTGAGAGATCAAATTTTAGCGCGTTGCGAGGGATTATTAAGATTGCGTAGGAATAATTTGTGATTTGGATTTATTAATTCAAGTTATATATTATATTATTTATTTATTGTTACGGTGAATTCTCTCTTTTCTCGGTTAGTTTATGCGTACAAGATCTCGGGGACCTCACGAAATATTACTAGATCCAGAGATCAGCTCTCGAAGGAGAAGAGGGCGAGAGAAGAGGCAGGCTGCAATGGCGGCTAATCCAGCGAGCAGGGCATTCATCCCGAGCAAGCTGCCGCATTAGCCGATTTCGTAGAGATGCGGCGCGGATGGCGAATATGGGACTCCTTGTCCTGCTCCGAGAGCGAGACCTCTTAATTATATACCGACCTCCCTTGAGCAATTCGAGGAGGCGGATGGGGCCGAAGTCAATCTGAGCAACTTGAGTTAAAAGCGGCCTAATCGGCATAGTACGAGGAGGCGGTTTGGGGAGGTCATAGGGACCGAATGCTCGTCTTGAGACATTCCTCGACATTTGTGACACCATCAAAGCGAATGGGGTGCCACAAGACCGCGATCCGGATCGCGTGTTCGGATTCTCTGCTGATCGGCGAAGGAGTGGTTGAAGTTTGGACCGCGCGGGCGTAAGCGAGTTGGGGATCTTTGCGAAAAGTTCCTCTCAAAGTATTTTCCGCCAGCCAAGCCAGAAAATCATCGCCGAGATCTCCACTTCTCGACTAGGAGATGAGTCATTGTTAGTCGTGGGAGGCGATTCGAGGGCTATTGAGAAAGTGCCCACAACACGGATTCTCAAAACGGCGGATCATGCAATTCTGATGGGTGACATGGCGTACAAGGGCATAGTGGATGCGTCGGCGGTGGATGTTTATTGAATCATCGTGTAGATGAGGCGGTCGCATCATAGAAGAGATGGCGGCAAATAGTTATCAATAGCCAAGTGGAAGAGCATGATGGTTAAGCGGCGGTTGTTGAGGCGATTCGAATCTGACGGTGATGAAGCAATTCACTCTTTTGAAGAGTCGGATCGAGGCGGAAGAATTGACCACATCAATCGGAGGAACCGTGGAAATCAGGCATCTGATCGAATAACGAAATCACCCAAATTTCGTGGCTGACCCAATAACTTCGACAACCTCCGTGAGCTTCGGCAGTTCGAATGGTGTAATTCGAGAGCCGAAGAAGCCAGTCTCGAAGATATGATCGTGATTGGTTGTGAGCAACCAACAATTAATAACGAACGAGTCGTTTATAAGCAACAAGGCGAAGATTAATCATTTGGAGTCATTTGTGGCTATGGGAAAGCATATGAAGATGTTGGAAAATTAGATTGGTCGATAGGCCGTGCACATTGAATGCACTACAAAAGGCAGGCGATTTCAGAAATGTCTGGTGAACCGAAAAATCAATGTTTAGCCATCCAGACGAGGTGGACAAGCTTACACGACCATACAGACAAGAAAGCCAGCTGGGGCGGAACTTCGCGGCCGAGCTCATGACTGAGCCCGATCATGAGGTCCGAGTTTTCCCCACAGAGCTTCGCGGCCAGAAACGCAGCGCTGCGACACGATCATGACCGTCAGTTGTCGCGCCCCGGTTTGTTCGCGGCGACCAGGCGCCCATAGCTCGAGCGAAGGAGGATTCCGGCCAGCCAGACACCTCGCGACCTGCGCGGTGATCGCGAGGTCAACATGAAGGAACCTCAGAATCGATTCTCGCATACACTCCTCGGGTCCCATTTACGAGTCGGCTAGTCAGTCGAAATATGGCGAGGAGTTTGCTCGTTTCAAAGATTTTTAAAAGTTGAGATCAATTTGCCTCTCTTTGAAGCTCTGCGAAACATCTTGGGATACATGAAATTTTTAAAGGCTGACTTGCAAGCAAGAAGATTAGGGAAATTTGAAAAAATTACCTATCAGAAGAATCTTGATGCTTAGTCTTGCGAGCTCCTCTAAGCGAGAAGGATCGGCGGTTTCGTTAGAATGCGAGATCACGAGCATACTTTTCCAAATGTGTTGTGCGACTTGAGGCGAGCATCAATCGATGCCTTTGAGCGTTTTCAGCAGGTTGCGCTAGGAAAGATGAAGGCGATGAAGATATCATGATGATGGTGACAATTGGTCACGTATCCTAAAAGGTATCGTCGAAGATGTGTTGGTAAGAATTAGGGACTTTGTTTTTCTGCCGATTTTGTGATTTTAGATATTCCGAATTGAACAACAACCGCTAATCTGGCGAGACCTTTTCTAGCAGTGGTGTGCTTTGATTGATGTGGGGAAGGTAATCTCACGTTTCGTGTTAGCGATGATGAGCTCAAAATTTCCATATATGGCGCCATCAAGCAACCACGACGGTGAAAAGCGGAAGATTGCTACTCGATCACATTATTCTACCGCGCGTCGTCGCGTTTAGAGGTACTTGCCCATCGTGGGCATGATGTAAGGAAGGCGTGGACTCGGCATAAAATCCGAGTGATTCGTTCGAGCTTTGTGGAAGAAATTGTTGTACAAATTGGTGGTGCATTGTCGATACCCGACTACGAGGGCAAATTGAAGTTTGGAAAGACCCACAGGTTGCCAATCGCTGATTGATAAGAGGTAGCGTCGAGCTAGCGGCGATAAATCCGACTTGGTTGGGAGGTAACCCGACATTTCGTGCTTTATGTCTTTTGTTTTGTTTTCTTGTTTTTCGTTGTTTTCTTGTGTCTTGTTTGTTTGTTTTAAGTCCCGATGTATATCATCAATGGTGAGGATTCTATCGATCGCGGAGTATGCGCAACATATGAGTGCGGTCTCTCAATCCTTCTCTTACGCAAACATTATTGCCTCCATAGCTGCTGTTGACAATAAGTTTGGGGGAGTGGTCGAGTGTGATGTGATTGAGAGTCCTTGTTATGTTTTCGTTGTTTTGTTATGTTATTATATGTTGGGGCTTTTGTCGGGTCTTTTGTACGTCTTTTCGTGTTGTTTACATCGATCAGCGAGTTAAGTGAAGTGTGTTAATCCATGTGGCGATAGCGATAGAAGTTTTTTGTGAAATTTAATGATAGTGCACATGATATGTTAGAAAATGGCAGCATGAATGGCGTGAGAGTGCTTAGAACATTGTTTTCACCATTGCTTAACTTGTGAGACTTGAGCTTCCTTTGTATAAACATCTTGATCTGATTTCTTTTAAATTGTGTGATATCATGCATGTGATTATCTTCTAGAACTTGCCGTTTTACGTATCGAGGCTATGATATGTGTTTCAATTTGGAAAGGATAAAGGCCATCTTTGTTAACCACATATTACACCCAAACACTAACGATGATATATACCATTTGTCGCTTCTTTGAGCCTTTATTAGACTTTTCTTTCGATTAACGGATGATAGGAGGTGAGGATGGATATAGGAATCAAAAGGGTTGAAATTTTGATGTAGTTATGGCGAGAAAAGTTTCTTTCGGAAAAATAAATCGTGGTGAAGAATAGTACCTTTGTTGTGAGCGATAAACCTATAAGCTCTAGAAAAGAAAAGAAAAAGCAATGATAAGTTCACTATGTGTTTTGAGCATAAAGGTCGTTAATCAAAGTATAGGTACCTTATGAGGCATAAAGCGTCGATTTATACGTTGGGAAAGAAGAGGAAAATGGACAAAGTCCATATGTATCGAAAAGTATAAATGGGAGTGCTTGGAATATTCTTGAGTCACTTAGCCATATTTTATCCTACCTTAACCAATGTGCTACATTACAACCTATGAAAAGACCTTTTGATCCTTATTTGAGCAGCGTCGATGCGGTGGAGATATTAGAGAAATGGCGAGCCTATGGTAAGATGTTGCATTGCATTGATGGTTGATTGTATACCACGTTCTACATTTCTTTATGAGTTGAGTGTATCCTATATTTTACACATGCCGTTGTGAGGTTGAATTAAATGAGTTTTTGCCCTCGATGGTTGTTTGTGTTGAGTTGGCTAACGTCGTGATGTGCGCTAATGTTTTTAAGCGTTAATATGTTTCGAGGCTTATAATGGTTATCCTCTTTTACTCTGCTCGTTGATCTTTCTTTTGTCTTTCATTACATTTTTGTTTGAGGACAAACAATGCTTTAAGTTTGGGGGTTTGATAGCGCATTTTACGTTTATTGTTGATATTTAAAGATGAGTTTAGATCATTTAATGCGTTTATGTATCGATTCTTAACGTTTCATCTATTTCTAGAAGATCTGCTCTTGGGTGTTCCTTTGGCGTTTTGTAGGTTTATATGTTGATAATCGAAGCAAGGAGCGAGGCGAGCAAAATAACGTTACGCCCGATTCGGTGACCAGACCTAGCGACCGCGGGTGGCGGCTGGCACCAATGGCGCTGGAGGAGAAAGCGGCGCGAGTCATAGGCGCGAGCAAGCTGCGCTAGCGCCAAGCTCTTGTCGATTTCTCGCGGTGCATGGCTAGCGATCGCTAGCGGACCATGAGCTTGACCATCTTGATTTGAGACGCCATGGCGAAGATTACGCGCGAGACATACCTCACGATCGAGCTAGCGACCGCGGGCGGCGGATGAAAGTAAGGTTTCCATCCCTATCTATAAATAGGGATCAACCCACTCGCGCTCCTCGGACCTAGGCGCCCCGAACCACGTTTTCACAGCTTTTCCTCGGTTTTCTGATTTTAGTCTTTAATTTTCACCCGTTTAGTTCTAGCTTTAATTTTCCGTTGTTCTAGTTTGAGTTAACGTTGTTATCGATTGAAGCGTTTTGTCAGATCGTTTTCCGTTGTTTTCCGTTCTTTCGTTTGGGATTGGATTCGAGACCAACCATTGTTCATCAACGCTTCATCACGGGTTTTATATATTTAATTTCCGTTTTATGGTTAAATCGTATTTTATTCCGTTTATTATGCGGCTAGTTTTCCGTTCTAATCTACAGGGTTTGCATGATCCGATCATATGTTGTGATTCACATTATCGCTATTTACCTTCAGGCATTGATTCATGATTCTTGGTGCTTTATTATATGTGTTGATTTACGATCAATCTTGATGCATATCTAGTTGTCGGTTAATTACGTAATTGTATTAATTGTCGATCGATCTTGAATGCGTGATCTGAATAAGCGCTTGAGTCGTAGGCGAGATAGGATATTCGTAGGAAGCATATTCTTTGTGATCTGTTTGGGTTGCTTGTTTTCACCTAGAATGGTAGGAAAACTAAGTAATCTCTTGCCGCAATTGTCGTGGCTGAAGTTGTTGGTTATATATGTGATCTTCCATCTTATGCGGATTAAAATTGGCTAATAGGAGCAGGATAAACATCGTTGTGGATAGGATTAATGCATCCTAGGGTTAGTCTCTCTTATCTGTTTATCATCCGTGATTTTATTGCTTTATTTATATTTACGCATGGTTACATACGCTTTGGATTAATTTCGAAAACCTGTTATATCATCGCCCAGTTTACGTGCTTGAATAATGATGAATTATCGTTGAGCTAACCACGTGTTTCGTATTACAAACACATGGATACGATACTCGACTTACTTATACTTGCACTTTTAGTGTTAGAAAAGTGGCGATCACCGTCCTAGATTTATTTCACATTATCTTTGATTTCGTAAACACCAAGTGTGGAAATACTGATAAAGTTTGATTGATTAGACTAACAATGAAGTTGCATGAATTATCTTCCTATTCTTATTGGTATAGAGTTTGTGAGAACAAACAAATGGATAAGTGTGGGGGAGTTGTTTGGTATAATTGTACTTATTCTTGGTATTGTTTAACATGTCATTTTCAGTAGTTTATCCTATTTATCGTTGGTTCGATTATTATTTATCGATTCGGACTTATTTGGTTCGTTTCAATGTTTTGCAGAAAATCGGTATTAAATATGATGAAATGAATCTGCCAAGGATCAATTATAAAGAAGAGCATCTCGACGAGGAGTTCGTGGTAAAAACCGTGCATAAATCGGAGTTCAAGCGAAGGAGAGCAGGCTGGCTCTTGAAATCGCGCACGTCGTGCTTGCCAGCTCCGTCGCCTGCCAGCGCCCGCGCCTGCCTGCCCGTCGCCAGCGCATCCACCAGCTCTCCCGCACGTCCGTGTCGGCCAGCGTCGCTGCGCCGTGGCGCCTCGCGCGTCACCCAAGCGCTTCGCCCGGCGCCGCGCCCGTCGCGCCCCTCGCGCGACCGCCCGCGCGTCGCCCGGTGCGTCTGCGCGCCCGCCGATGCCCTTCTCCCGCGTCGGCCAGGCCGCTTCATACCCGTCCGGCAGCTAGGCATCACCCGATGTCCGGCGCTCCGTGCCCAGCGCGCGCCGCTGCCATGCCTCGTCTACGCCTGCCGCTTCGCGTACCCGTCCGTGGCATCGCCCTTGCCCGTGCCAGCGTATACCTCGCCGCTTCCGGTAGCGCCTCGCCTGACGCCTTTCGGCACATCTTTCTCAACGGTCTTGAGCTCGGCCGCGCCCTCTAATTTCAGCGCTCATGTCTCCACAGCTCATCCCGCCCGGCGCCCAGCGTGCTGCATCCTTGCGCATTCTCGGGCTCGCCATCGGTAGCTGGGAACTAACACCGTTCAGCGTCGTCGTTGTCATTATGTGGGTGCTCCTTGAGCCGGCGTTCAAATTGATCTGATTTGTTTTCCGGTAGCTTCGCGCCATCGGTAACTTACTTCCAATGCATATTGTTTCTTGAGCCGGCGCTCATTGTCAGCCATTCGCTCTCATTATATATATATATGCGTTAGGTCATTATTTTTAGGGTTCGCAGTTCGCAGCTCTCAGTTCTAATTTTCTTTTAGCCGCTTGGCTTTGTTTCACCATTGATCCTCGGGGAGCTTTTCAATGACGACACATAGGCAGATAAATCCTAGTTTTAATTCCTGTTTTCAGTTTCATCATTGAATATTTTGTTTATCAATTTATGCTTTGGATTTATCAGTTTTATTGGAATCAATTTCATAGTTTATCGTTTGATGATTATTGTTGAATTCAATTCCATAGTATGATGGATTATTTTCGTGTTTCTATCAATTTATATTGCTTTGAATAATCTTGCTTTCGATTTATCGCTTTCATAGTTCAACTAGGGATTGTTGACCACAGAATAGGATTGCTCTGCATTTGTTTATGCTTTGATTTATCGCTTTCATAGTTGACTAGGGATTGACAACCCCTGGTTTAGATTTATTGTTTTAATAGTTTAGCTCGGGATTGACAACCTAGCTTAGGATGTAGTTTATTTTCCGTATTTCAAAATCCTGCATGTTCAAAGGCCTCAGTTGGTATTAGAATGTTTAGGATTTTAATTGCTTCTGTCTTGTGACACGAACAATAGCCACAGTAAGTTTTCCTTGAGAGGCGACTTGGGTTAACTTATCACGCTACAATTACCTCGTACTATTGCGAGTGAATTTGAGTGTGTTTTAGCTCGATCGGTCACCCGGGATGATCGTGACGACGCCAATTATATGACGATCCTCGAGGTCGTCAGGTCGTACCTAGGGTCCCATGACGTTCGACAACATGTTATCTGACCGAGGGAATACGGGGGCGTGTTAGCATGGTCACCACTCGACATGGCGGGGTGTCACCCGAGCTCATCACTCGTCGACTCGACATCGATCAAGCTACCAAACCGATTCGACAAAGAAAGAGGTGTTCGTGACGCAGTGCGAAGGTGATAAGGGGCGAAGTGACCCAACTCCGGAAGCCAAGATCTGTTTGAGGTCAAGTATCGACACGGATGGCTAATCCGTCATAGTTCGAAAGCCGGGAGGGATGGCACATGTGTGTCGACTATACCGACCTGAATAAACAATGCCCAAAGGACTGTTATCCTCTCCCCGACATCGATAAGAAGGTGGAGGCATTGGTGGGCCATGAGATCTTGAGTTTCTTGGGTCTATATAAGGGATACCACCAAGTCTTGATGAGCAAGGAAGATGCTCAGCGGCATTCATCAACGACTTTGGTGTCTTGGCGTCGAAAAAATGCCTTTTGGATTGAAAAACACGGGCTACCTACCAGCGAATGGTGGACACAATATTCAAAGACCACATAGGAAAGATCGTCGAGGTCTAAGTCGGCGACATCGTGGTCAACAAGCAAAAATTGGAAGTTGTGCGGGGATCTCGAGAACTTTCCTCCGTCTCCCTCAGTCGGTCAACCTCAGCTCAATCCTCAAAGTGCCGTTAGTGGTAAGCGGGAAATTCTTGGGATCTTTGGGTTTCTCAAGAAGGGTTGAAGGCTAATCCTACCAAAGTGAAGGCGATACTTGACATGCTGAGCCAAAACAATTCTTGAAATCCACAAACTCATCGGATGCTTAGCGCCTCGGTGGGTTCTATCCGACTGTGAGAAACAACTCCCTTTTTTCAAAATCTTGAGAGAGCCGGACTTCTCACGGGAGGAAGAACACCATACAGCCTTTACACAACTAAAGTACCTTGCCGATCTGCCTGCTTTGTCATCCCCAAAGGAGGTGAACTCCTTTCCTTATATCTGGTGCCTCGAATGAGGCAATCGATCTTGACACTTGTCGAGATGAGCTCGGACGACAACTTCCTATTTACTTCATCGGTAGAGCTCTCAAGGGCGGAGGACTAGATACTCGACCGAAAAAATAGCGTTGGCACTAGTGAGCATGGCGGCGTCTCCGACCTTATTTTCAAGCCCATTCCGTCCGGTACTAAGCGACTTACCGGGAGACAAGTCTTGTCAAAACACAGATCGTCGGGTTTATCGCTAAGTGGGCCTTTGGAGCTCGTGAGCATGACATCATATCTCACCGACCCGGCCATAAAGGGGCAAGCTACGGCTGATTTCCTAGTAAAGCGAGTTTACAGAGGTCGATCCTACCGTGGTCCTCGGCCGCCTCGCCAACAACGGAGGAACCGGCCTCGACCTCTGCTCACGGTTGTTGGCAAATGTGCGTGGATGGAGCCTCATGCAAAGCAGTGGCGAGGCGGGCATCTTGTTTCTCGGTCCGAAAAAGCAAAGTAACCTATGCACTTGGTTCTCCTTCGACCACAAACAACGGTGGAGTATGAAACACTAATCTCGGGACTTAAATCCGTAAAAGAATTGAAAGCGGAAAAAATCCGAGATCTTTGGAGATTCCCGGTGGTGGTAAGCGGGTCTTAGGAAAATCTGAGGCCAAGAGGATAGGATGAAACAATACCTTGAAAAGCTAAAGAGATCTTGACCTGCTTGGTGTTTCACAATTCACTTGAATCGAGAGGGAGAATAGCCGGTGGCGTCCTCGGCAAATTGGCCTCGTCTTGATAAATCCACGGTGGAGAAATTGATCGAGTATCGAGGTGCCCCGCGGCATCATCACGGTCGAACAGTGGATGACTCCTATGGGCATACACGGAAGAAGGCGTGCTCGTCTTAAAGAAATTCACATGGGATCTTGTGGAAGCCACGGCCGGTCACGAGCTCTCTCAAAAAGCGTTGAGTCGGGATATTATTTTTAGGAAAAACTAGGTTTAGCCCTCTCAGGATCTATCTTGGATGTTTAATCCACCATACATTGATTATATTCCTAGCATGCGTCTATATAATTAATTGCAACACGTTGGGGTTTTCTCGTGTTTACCTTTGAATCTGTCGGGGATGATGCGGATCGAGACTCGTGCTTTGACCTTACGGGTGTATCCGGTTGCCCAATCTCAGCGTCGGTGAGGGCGATCTATGGAGAATGCTTGGAAAATCACCTCTTTCTCTCTTGGCATAATTTTGAGAACCTGCGCTCTTTCTCTTGGTGATGGGCGAAAATATTGAGGTTGATTATTAATCATCTTTAGGATTTAATCTCTTACCTCGTATTTATAATGCTACATTAATCCCATAAAATTACCATAATCCCATATGGAAATTACCATAATCCCGTATGGAAATTACCATAATCCTTTATGGAAATTACCATAATCCCGTATAAATTACCATAATCCACATATGGAAAGGATTATTACCATAATCCTATATGGAAAGGATCTATGCATATCCGTAAATATAATTATATCCTTGTAGGATAAAGAGAATCAAATCCTTGCCTTGTAGAGCAAGTAGGCGCTATTTTTCTTCCAAGCTACGAACTGGATGGGCGACCGAGGATCAAATCAAGGAATAAAGATGGGCCTCAAATAAATTAATTATCTTATGTTCGACCCGAACATAAATTAATTTATAAACATTTATTCATGCCACTAGAGAATAAATCTTGACTTACCCTTTATTACGAAGTTGAGTCGGGCTTGCACTTAGACATTCTGAATCCCGTATTTAAGATATCGAGCGTCCATTAATTATTTATAGCATTACATTGCTTAAAATAATTAATATCTTTAATTCATAAGTAGTACCACTCGACCTTATTATTGTACTTGAGCTAACTCGACTGCGGGGTTTAGTACAATAAACCTTTTGAGCTCCTTAAGGGGCGTCATCGTCCTAGCGGATACGGTGACTCGTCTGAGATAACTAGCATGACATCTGACTTGCCACCACCGAGATGCGGAGAATATTGGGTTAGAACATATAACCCTCACCCGTAACAAGTCAGTGATGGTCGACAACTCATACTCATCTAATACCTTATCGAGGTTTAGATCGTCGTGCGTCATCGAGATCTTGGTTCTTCCACGGCGGTCGGATAGAAGAACTCGTCTCACTGTGATCCTTGATACGTCGAGGGCGTACCGGCATAGACAAACAACCAAGTCAGTCACTTCTTATCTATACATGCGGCTATCTGACAACTGCGTCCTCAAGTTGTCTCGGTTGTGAAACTTTTATATCTCATTAAGTTTGACCAATCATACGGACTTACGTGATCTTCTACACCTTGTATGATCTAACATATATGAGATAAGGGGACACGGATATATGCAATCAAGTATTCAATTCGGATAGGAGATTGTAATAGTGGTAACGAGGAAACATTGTATACTGCTCGACCAAAGCGCTTTCGGTATACTGAATCCAACAATCTCCACTTATACTAAAGCAAACTTTTAGTATACAATGTGTCTCTCTCTAGCTATTACAAACAAAACCATCACTTTGCTTCTCCCACTTATACAAAGTTTCCTTTCTAAGTGGGTGCCATCTAGCGCAATTCAAGTCCTCTAACGTGCCCGGCGTAGACTTATTGTGCGCGAGACTTTAGCGGGTGCCATCTAGCGCAATTCAAGTCCTCTAACGTGCCCAGCGTAGACTTATTGCGGCGAGCTTTCGTGAATGGATCCGCTAGGTTATCCGTCGTATCAATCTTTGCAATCGGCCGTCCTATAATCTAACGATTTCTCGTATGACATGGTACTTTCTCTCTATGTGTTTGCTTGCCTTGTGGATCCGTGGTTCGCCGAGTTTGCCATTGCACGAGTTATCACGATAAACCATGATACTCATGGGCAAACCGGTACCACGTCTAGATCCATGAGTAGTTCTTGAACCATCTGACCTCATAGCGACCTCAAAGTGGCTACATATTAAACTTCCATGGTAGAGTCCGCAATGCATCATTTGCTTTGCACTCACTTGAGGATCAGTTCCACCTCCCAAGGTAAACACATAGCACGAGGTAGACTTTTCTCATCACGGTCGGTTGGAAATCCAGTGCGAATAACCCAGGCATTAGACTATCGCATGGTAAGTCGACTATAATCTCGAGTCCTTTTCGGTGCCAGATATATGCTTTACCGCGATCGATGAGCTTGTCGAGGTTAGGCGATATCTAGCCACTATGCCCACCGCATAGCGGATATCGGGCCTCGTGCATAGCATTGCATGCATGAGACTTCCTGGTGGAAGCGTGGAAACTTGTCTCATTCCTCTATCTTCTTTGCGGTCATGGGTGGCGCCCTTTGAATAAAGGCGCCGTATGGAAGGTAGCAATCCTTTCTTGGCGGTGCATACTAAAGCAGTAATCACGGTATCAATGTAAGGCGCTTTGAGATAAGCTCAACATTTTCCTCTTGCGATCTCGGTAAACCTTGATCCCAGAATGCTGCTGCATCTCCTAAGTCTTTCATTTGAAGCGATCGGATAACCAACTCTTTCGTCGATAACAACTTCACATTGTTGCGAATAGAAGAATGTCATCTCGTAAAGTCAAGAAATACCACATTACGTTGACATCTAAGCGATACACACAACTCTCGCTAAGCAGGCTGGGTAAATCCATGGGACTTTACCACCTCGTCAACGTAAGTTCCATGATCTTGCATCATTGTCTTGTATCGCCTCATTTGTCGTCCATGGGTCGATTATTGCTGTTCGTTTTACGGGACTAAATCCGAAGATTCACCCGCGAACATACATCGCTCGGGTTGACGAACAACCCTCCCTCTGACGAGGCACTACGGGCACAATGGCGGCGGTGGGTGCGGTAACTTGTGGTTCTCTATCTTGCACAACTTGCTTGGTAGGTACCACATGCGGTCGGTATCTCGGTGGAACTCGACCCACTTCAATTTCTTGAAGTATCGGTGTCGATCCTCCCACTAGACTCGACATCTACGTACCTTTGGTCTGTCGGTGGTGGAATACGATCGTCTTCTAATTCTTGAAGAATGATTTCAACTTTGGTTTATGATTTTCATGTAGTCCTCTTCTAAGAATCGGGCATTAGTCTAATAATGACCTTCGATCCTTAGGACTATAGAATAAACCACCTTCGTTCCTCTAGGATATCCGATAAGCGACCTTGCGTCGGATCTAGCCTCCAACTTGTCGACCTTCTTGTTCGGCACGTGTCTTTGGTGCCTTATATCCTTATGTGGCTTAAACTAAAACTTCGCCCAAACCACAACTCGAAGGGGTCTTTTCGGTGACTTGGATGGTACTAGATTTAGCAAGTATGCCGCGTTTCTAAGGCGTACCCCGAGCGAAATAAGCGATGTTGCATAACTCGTCATTGATCTAACCATTTCCAAAAGTCCTATTCTTAGCTCGACACACCCATTTCTTGTGGTGTGCCGGTGAAATCTTGTTGGGAGGTAATCTCATACTTCACTAGATAGTCCATGAACTTCGTTCTTGAGGTATTTGCCACAGCGATCGAGCAGCGATGACTTGATACTCTTACCTAGCTTAAATCTCCTTCCTTTAAACTCTTTGAATTTCTCAAAGCATTCGGACTTGCGGTGAAGCGGTATCGTATCCGTACCTTGAGTCGTCGTCGATAAGTGACAAAATACTCGTACCCTCACGAGCTTGTGTGGACATCGGTCCACCACGGTGAAATGGACTAACTCTAACATTTCTTTGGCTCTATAACCGCCCGCTTTGAAGGTGCAGTCGACATCTTACCTTATCTGAGGATTCGCGAGGTGGGAATGGAGTAGCGTGAGATTACCCAGCGCTCCATTCTTAGCCAATCTTTGGATCCTATTTAGATTGATGTGACCTAATCTAAGATGCCGAGAGAAATGTGGTGTCATCTTCTTGAAAAAACTTTCTCTTTCTAGGGTTTGAAGAAGATCTGACATAGTTATAGGTATTATGTTTTACAAAAATAGTATAAAGCGAATTATATAAAGTGCCAACACGGATAACCGTCATTTCTTATGATAGAAACACCACTATCAAAAATAACGAGAATATCCATGAGTAAATAGTTTGAAATAGAAACAAGGTTCCATGAAAATCCGGCACATATAAAGCGTCTTTTAAAACTAAAGCATTTCTCTCAAAACATAAAGTAACATCTCCATTACCCAGCGGCCTCGACTTTCGCGCGTTGCCCATGGAGATCGTTATCTCGCCATTACTCGACTCCCTTGTGCGGGAACCCGCAGGTGTAACAAACATGATCGATCGCACCCGTGTCTACTACCCGAATGGGTAGAACAAGTTGCTAAACATGTTTAGTTACTAAAGCAAGCGGCGTACCTTGAGCGCGAGCATAGGGCACTAGCCTTCCAATGCCGGTCTTACCGCGCGAAGCACTTGCCGCTTCTCGCTGGCTTCTTGAAGCCTCGGTTGGCGACCATGTTCTTGCTCCCATTACTCCACTATTTCCTTGCCTCTACCACCTTTGGTGCCCTTTTCTTTCCATTTTACAGCGGAAAATTTGGGCCCTAGATGTGCTAGCAAGAGCATGTGCTCCTTTGCCCGTAACTCCTTCCACGACCGAGATCATTGAGCAGCGACTAAGTGTATACTCGGTCTTGCTCATGATCGCATTCATGAGTTCTCAAAGACTTGGGCGGTGTATTGAGGATGATATCGACCTTGGCCGCCGTCAATACCTCCTCCCAAGCGATCAAGACTATCCATGAGATGAGTCGTGTGGGAGACAT
Organism: Salvia rosmarinus; assembly: GCA_036937905.1. Classification (NCBI taxonomy): domain Eukaryota; kingdom Viridiplantae; phylum Streptophyta; class Magnoliopsida; order Lamiales; family Lamiaceae; genus Salvia; species Salvia rosmarinus. The sequence continues at coordinate 19,138,673 of CM072814.1, forward strand.
GTTCATGGACGAACTTCCTTCTTCCATCTTACACGCATGATTTCTCTCATTGTGTGGGCGGATTGTCGATCCATTGCCCAAACTTACTCGAGACTTGACCAAATATCGATCGCGTCTACCATCGGTGATCTTGCGGTACAAGCCTTTGGACATAGTAGTCATCATATAGCATTTAGCCATATTGTTTGACTTATTCCAAAGTCGCTTGACTCTCATTGCTCGTTAGTCGATCGTCGATGGGGCATCGGGTTTAGGAGTAGTGAGAACAAACATGTGTTCTTGACGATAAGAACATATTCCATGTTTCGTTTCCACTCGATAAAATTTGGACGGATAGCAGTTTTGTGCGAGCATATTGATAATCGGTGTAAGAGACATATACGAAGCGATAATGTAAACACATAAGCATCGATCGCACATAATTCGTAACAATAATATTGTAACCTTTTGATAAAACAATATTAATTGAAACCTCCAATCGCCCAGGAATCCCACGTACAAGCCCGCAGCGTGTGGGCGTTTACATGAACCCCTCGACGGACTAAAATATACCTTTTAGTGGTTTAATTTCAATCCATGTCGACTTATCCTTATGACAAATGAAATTAACGATTGGACCTTACTAGACCACATCACTATCACGAGAGGGACTTCGTGGGAAGTTGTACTTGAGGTGATGTCTAAGCAATGACCACATTTTAACGTGACGATAATTCTTAGAATTAGCATACTCACTAGGACCATACCTTCCAATTCAAATTCTTTTGTTATCTCATTTTATATCTATCTCTAGAGAACTTATGAAAATCGCACATGCAAACCCAGCGTGTGGGCGTTTACATGAAACTCCCGACTACCGATAGATTTAAAATGTTTTATTTAGAAATCTCATCTAACAAACTTATGATAAGCAGTGCAAGCAAGCCCAGCGTGTGGGCGTTTACTCACGGTCGTATCACTTTGTTTAGAGATCAAAAGTGGAGGTCTTGACATTTTAATTTAAAAAAAATTAATTTGTCGGGTTGCTTGCTTAGTCTTTTTGTTGAAAGGTTTGTCCATGCGAGATCACGTAATCTAGCATGCTTGTCTATAGAACTCAACATGTAAAACATGCTCGCGAAATTCTAAAATATGCTTGGCGATAAACCTAGCATGCTTACTATGCGCGTCGATTACGAAAACACGTAAGGTTTGTCAGCGTAATTTAAACATACATAGCATCTTCTGCATAATTTAAACATCCACGACATGCGATGAGCGATAAAAATAAAATAAAAGCGTTCATCGTGGCCCACTCGGGAATCTGCACTTTCTGCCTAATCTATTACATAGAATTGCAAAATACGGATCTTTATAATCTTCAGCAGGCCTCGCGTGCAGGCGCGGACGGATTCAGCGGGCCTCGCGTGCGAGGCGCGGACGGACTTCGTCAAAAAAGTTTGGCTGGAAAAATAGGATGCGGGCTCGGCCGTCACGCGGCGTGTCGCGGCGCCGTGCTGCGCGCATTGCGTGCCGTCGCCCGCCGCCGTGCGACCCGTTTTCCGTCGTCTCGATCTGGGTGCTTTCGTCTTCGTTTTACTTTTACGGATAAGATTTACGGAAAATAAATCTAATCTAACCACGGTTTTTCGTGGTGAAAAACAAAATCCGACAAAATAAAAGCGAGCCACGATGAGCGGCAGTTCACAATTAATATATTGCGCGTAATAATCAGCGTGAATTAATCGAGCCAGAGCGAATCTTGATCGGGCTCGATACCAATTGAAGGAAAAACTAGGTTTAGCCCTCTTGAGGATCTATCTTGGATGTTTAATTCACCATATATTGATTATATACCTAGCATGCGTCTATATAATTAATTGCAACACGTTGGGGTTTTCGTGTTTACCTTTGAATCTGTCGGGGATGAATGGATCGAGACTCGTGCTTTGACCTTACGGACATGTATCCGGTTGCCCGATCTCAGCGTCGAGTGAGGGCGATCTATGGAGAATGCTTGGAAAATCACCCTCAAGCTCTCACAATTTTGAGAAATCTCCCTTTCTCTTGAACCCTCATTCTCGAAAATAATGAGGTTGATTATTAATCATCTTTGGATTTAATCTCTTACCTCGTATTTATAATGCATTCCCGTACCATAATCCCGTATGGAAATTACCATAATCCCATATAAATTACCATAATCCTTTATGGAAATTACCATAATCCCATATAAATTACCATAATCCTATATGGAAAGGATTATTACCATAATCTATATGGAAAGGATCTATGCATATCCGTAAATATAATTATATCCTTGTAGGATAAAGAGAATCAAATCCTTGCCTTGTAGAGAAAGTAGGCGCGATTTTCCTTCAAGCTACGAACTGGATGGGCCGACCGAGGATCAAATCTGAGGAATAAAGATGGGCCTCAAATAAATTAATTATCTTATGTTGACCAGAACATAAATTAATTTATAAACATTTATTCATGCCACTAGAGAATAAATCTTGACTTACCCTTTATTACGAAGTTGAGTCGGGCTTGCACTTGAGACATTCAGAATCCCGTATTTAAGATATCGAGCGTCCGTTAATTATTTATAGCATTACATTGCAAAAATAATTAATATCTTTAATTCTTAAGTAGTACCACTCGACCTTATTATTGTACTTGAGCTAACTCGACTGCGGGGTTTAGTACAATAAACCTTTTGAGCTCCTTAAGGGGCGTCATCATCCTAAATGGATACGGTGACTCGTCTGAGATAACTAGCATGACATCAAACCTTGCCACCGCCGAGATCGGAGAATATTGGGTTAGAACATATAACCCTCGCCCATAACAAGTCAAGTGATGGTCGACAACTCATACTCATCTAATACCTTATCGAGGTTTAGATCATCGTAAGTCACGAGATCTTGGTTCTTCCTGACGGTCGGATAGAAGAACACATCTCCTTTGTGATCCTTGATACGTCGGAGGCGTACCGGCATGACAAGCAACAAGTCAGTCCTTCTTATCTATACCGCTGACTATCTGACAACTCGTCCTCAAGTTGTCTCGGTGTGAAACTTTTATATCTCGTTAAGCTTGACCAATCATACGGACTTACGTGATCTTCTACACCTTGTATGATCTAACATATATGAGATAAGGGGACACGATATATGCGATCAAGTATTGATTCGAGATAGGAGATTGTAATAGTGGTAACGAGGAAACATTGTATACAAGCTCAACCAAAGCGCTTCGGTATACAAATCCGACAATTATTGGCCCTTTCGTCCTAGATTGGTTTGAGCTCGTCGAAAGTGTCCGAGTGCGACTTCACGCCACGGTCAGCTACCTCAAACCCAGGCTACGGTGGCTTACAAAGTCCATGGAATTTTATGCGGTGGGGATCGACATCATTGGTCCCTTCAATCGAGCAAGGACGACTTGGTATTTGGTTGTAGCCATGACTACTTCACAAAATGGGTGAAGTGAGCTCTTTCAAACCTCGCAAGCAAAAGTTGAACTTTGTTTGGAAAAGTATAGTTTCCGGGCGTACCACATGTCTTTATTTGGACAGCTTGGTTCATCGACAAAATTTCAAGAATGGTGTGAAGAGTTCAGTTAAGTTCTGATTCACCTCGATGCGCATGCCACAGTGAGCGATCGGGCCAAAGTAATAATAAATGCGATCGTACAAGGATTGAAAAAGAGGCTAGATCGGCTAAAGGGATTGGGTTGAAAATCTCCCTCAAGTCCTGCGGTCATCTGAGCGACACCTCGGACTTCCCGGGTGAAACACCTTCAGCGTGGTCTATGTGCAGGTTTGTTATACCGGCCGAGATCGGTGCCCAGGCGAGAACTCTTAACTGCGAGCATGGCGGCGAGGGAGAATCTGAGCGATCTCGATGCTACAGAGGAAACGTGAACTTCGCTTTCATCAATGAATCCAAATACAAATGCCAGTGGCAAGTACTACAACGGAGGTGAAAGCCTCCACCTCCCGTGGGCGACCTCGTCCTGAACAATGAAGCTAGTAAAGTCGGCGCAATAAATTAGACCCGACATGGGAAGGCCGTACAGAATCACGAGGACCTCGGCAAGGGGCTGTAAACTACCTACCTATCAGGTGCCTTATCCCCGATTGGCATATTACTCACTTTGATGAGGTATTTTACATAGTTTTTATTTCACGTCGGCATTATGTTAGCCCTCTTTCTATTTTCCAAGGCACGATGTCATTTGCTTATCGATAAAACATACATTTTTTTTTATATTATGGGTGGATTACTTCGTCCATCTTATACCTATGTGAATATCGTTCTCACCTCGGGTGAAACACAACTTACCTTCAAAGGGGCCCTTTGCGGATGACAAACTACAGTAGGGTACTAAAACTAAGCGCACACGAGGGGACCACTGTCGATATTTCTCGACAAACAAATGAAGCACATAAAGATTACTCGTTAATTTGAACATCTACGTGCAAGCGGCGTCCGTCGGATCTCGTATAATTTATACCTCCTTATTGGGAAGATATACGCTTGGTACAAAGTCTAAATACATTTATGACTATCAAATCTAAATACATTTATATTAAAACCGAGTTCTAAGCTATATACATATTACTCGGGTTTTCGACGGCCTTCGCCAAGAACTCGCTAAAAGCTACGATTCGAAATAAAATCTGCGGGTGACGATGAATACCGGAATGAACTCGGTGCCTTCCGCCGGTCGACGAGATCGGCGTTGTCCCGACCTCTTAGAGGCTCTTTGGCGCGAAGGTGCCACGACACGAGGTGGATATCCTTTGGGCGAGTCGAACTCCTACCTCTTTACCTCGCCATCCTGCAAACTCGACCTCACTGACCTTGCCTCGCCCCTCCGCGAGCTCCCGACAATGAGGGACCGACCACGAGATGAGCGTTCTGTCACATCTAAACCCATCATTCGGACCACCGGCATGGTCCGGTAGCATACCATTACTTCTTCAATCCTCACATCGGTGGAGCTTGTTTGCGTGGCTCGGGCATGCGTCGCTTCTGACGACCTCATAAAAGCGGAGGCATTTGACCAGCTCTTGAGGCGTCTTTAAACCTCTTGCTATTGGGCCCTCCGCCGTCCCTCGATACCATGCCCTCGGCTAGCAGCAGTTGAGCTCGGTCGTCATCGGCCTCGGATATGGTAATACCACCGGTCGGCGGATCACCGCCTCGTACTCGGCATGCTCTTGAGAGATCGCGCCCGACTTCTCTTAGGCAAGTTAGCGCTGCTCTTCGTATTGTATCAAGCGGCTTGAAGGCCATCGGTGAAACATCCACCTTACGGACCTCGAGATCGATAATCTTGAGCTTTAAGGCTTCGTTATGCACTGAAGGCGGACCTCGCGTTTGACACACAGTGCTTTTCGGTCCGGTTGGCGGCGTACTCTTGACCCCAACTCCACTATCCGTACTATCTGAGGTTTGAGTCGACTTGGCGAGCGACTTCTCGAGAAAGTTACATCTTCGTCCTTCTCGGCAAGGGCACCACGACCTCTTTCAATTTGGTCGGGAGATGGTGATCTAGCCCGATGTATCGAGAGGAAGATTGCTAAAGTATGAACAAGCAGACGGTAAATACACATTCATTTCGACCAAAAGATGTATTTATAAATGGAAGTGCAGTACAAAGCTCGGGATCTAATGATCGTGGATCAAACCTATTACAAAAGGTCAGTGACTGAGCCTCTTGGAGGGCTCGTGAGAACCTTCACCTTGCTCTGCTCGGCACCGCCGACGCCGCCGGAAGGAAGCCTCGAGCTCGATGACACCGCCGACGATCCGCCCCGGTGAGGTTTTTGAAGATCGGCGTCTTAATCCTCGCTTGCATTGGGAGGGACCTCGACCGTCGGCGGAGAGAAAGTGGAGGCCGCCAGGTCTCCAGTGAGAGGAAGGACCTCGCCTCGGCAGTTCTGGCGTAGTCGCCTGCTGCTCCTCGCAGTGGACCTCGACCCAACCATGCACGGCCTTGTCGGTCGGGCATCTCGGCCTCACTCATCGGGATGGTGGACACCACTGCGTCCTGACCACGGCGGTCAGTCGAGATGAAGGCGGAGAAGGTCTCGATTGAATAAGCCTTCTGGCGAGCCCTCGGCTGACCACCTTGCCCGCGAATGACATGGCTTCCTTCTTTAGCGAACTTCTTCTCCGCTCTGCCGTCCCTGCAAGCATACGCCCGGCCGTCTCCCCGTGCCTTCCTTGCTTCAGCTGGGCCGCCTCCAAAGCCAGTCTTCTTCTTGAGGCGGCCTCGCGATGGCCCTGTGACCTCGACAGCCCTCCTCTCCAGCCGTGTCGTATCGAGGCAGCGCCGATAATGAGTCGACTATCCGGTGCGAGATCCCCATTGCCCGGATTGGATCTGAAAATCATACCATTAAAAACACATCACGAGAAGAAGATAACGTGGATAAAAATAAATCGTACCTACGGAAAGGATATGGGGAGCTTGGAATCGGCGCCTCGTAAGTAATCCAGTGCAGGTATCTCCGCCGATGTCGGACGACCTCGGTGAGGTGCGTGGTCCTCGTCACCAACTCAGCGGCTCGGCCACCACTTGGGGCCCGCTTGCTCGGTTCGACCAATCTCGCCTTCATCGCGGTGGCCTCGGGCTCGGCGACGCCTAGAGCAGCCGAAGGCGACACGCCCGCCGTCTTACAGCGCCTCGAGCTTCACTACACAATAAGAAGATGAGTGATTAGCAAAAGACATCATCAAAAAGGGAGGGGCCCTACTTTGATCTGCCCGGATCCGGCTCCGATCTATAAGTGCTCGGCCGGCGTCAACGGATCGTCCTTAGTGTAGCTACGGAGATTTCACCCACATGTTCGATTGATCCTCTATAGCGCCGAGGGCTTGCACTTCATGTTTGGTATGAATTTGTGCTTATTCTTGGTATTGTTTACATGTCATTTTCAGTAGTTTATCCTATTTATGCCGTTGGTTCGATTATTGTTGTCGATTCGGACTTATTTAGTTCGTTTAAATGTTTTGTAGAAAATTGGTATTAAATAGGATGAAATGAATTTGCCAAGGATCAAGTATAATGAAGAGCATCTCGACGAGGAGTTCGTAGGCAAACAGCGTGCGTAAATCGGAGTTCCGGCGAAGGAGAGCGGGCTGGCTCAATCGCGCCGTGCGTGCGCGCCCGACTCCGTCCTGCGCAGCGGCGCTTGCGCCTACGCGTCGCCAGCCACGCCCTCTCGCGCCCGCGCCCCGCGTCGCTTGGCGCGCTCGCCGTGGCGCCTCGCGCGTCACGTCGTGCGCCAACATACCCCGCGCCCGTGTCGCCCATGTATGACCGCCCGTCGCGCAGCGCGCCTTCGCCCATGTCGACCAGCGCTTTCGCTATACCCGTCCGGTCTTTGGGCATCGCCCAGCGCTGGCGCTCCGCGCCTGCGCGCGCGCCGCTTGCCGTACTCGCCTCGCTGCTGTCGCGCTCGCTATACCCGTCGTATTGGGCATCGCCCAGCCAGCGCCATACCTCTCGCCGCCGGCGTGCGCCCGCCGGCGCTTCGGCCGCATCTTTCGATCGGTGGCCGAGCTCGGCGCGCTCATTCAATTTCACGTCTTCGCTCGTGTCTCCGGCGCTCATCCCGCATAAGGCCCGCGCTGCGCATCCTGCGCGTTCTCGACTCGCCATCGGCCTTTGGGAACCTAGCGCCCGTTCCACCGCGTTGTCATTCGCCAATGGCGTTCCCGAAACCCACTTTCAAATTGATCGGTTGTTTTCCGGCCGGTATTTCGCGCCGTCGGCGCTCGCTCCAATGCATATTGTTTCTTAGTCGGCGCTAATTGTCGACGGCTTTTCGCTCTCATTTATATATATATCGTTAGGTCATTATTTTTAGGGTTCATGATTCGCGATTCTCGATTCTAATTTTCTTTTGGCGCGACCCTGTTCTTCACCATTGATCCTCGGGGAGCTTTTCAGCGGCGACACATAGGCAGATAAATCCTAGTTTTAATTCTGTTTCGGTTCTTCATTGAATATTTTGTTTATCAATTTATGCTTTGGATTTATCGGTTTATTGGAATCGATTTCAAAGTTTATCGTTTGATGATTATTGTTGAATTCAATTCCATAGTGACGATGGATTGTTTTCGTGTTTCTATCAATTTATATTTCTTTGATTTATCTTGCTTTGATTTATCGCTTTCATAGTTCAACAAGGATTGACAACCCTTAAGAATAGGATTGCTCTGCTTTTGTTTATTGCTTTGATTTATCGCTTTCATAGTTGACTAGGGATTGACAACCCTGGTTTGATTTATTGTTTTAAAAGTTTAGCTCGGGATTGACCCACAGCTTAGGATCACCGTTTATTTTAAATATTTCAAATTCACTGCATGTTCAAAAGCCTCAGTTGGTATTAGAATGTTTAGGATTTTAATTGCTTTACTTGCGTGACATGATGATAAGCAGCATTTACGTTTATTGTTGATATTTAAAGATGAGTTTAGATCATTTAATGTGCGTTTATGTATCGATTCTTAATGTTTTATCTATTTCTAGAAGATCTTGCTCTTGGGTGTTCCTTGACGTTTGTAGGTTTATATGTTGATAATCGAAGCAAGGAGCGAAGGCGAGCGAAAACCACGTTACGCGGTTCAGGCGACCAACTGGCGGTCATTGGGCGCGAGTATCCCAGCGACACAGGGGAGGGCAGCGGTCATGAAAGCGCGCCTGTGAGCACCCCAAAGCGAGATAGCTACTGATCGATTTCGCGGCCCTTGCTGGCGACCGCTAGCAAGGCGCGAACTTCCTGACGCGAGCGAGCCGAGAGAGAGGCGAGCGGGATGAGGACTGGCGGCCGAGCTAGCGACCGCTAGCCCGCAGTCGCGGTGGCGAGCGCGCAAATGGGGTTCCACCCTTATCTATAAATAAAGGCGACCCCACTCGCGCCTCCTCGGACGAGCGACCCGAGCTTTTATTGATTTTCCTCGGTTTTGCTTTTCTTCGCTTAGTTTAGTTCTAGCTTTAATTCTTGCATTGTTACAGTTTAATTCTTCGTTTCGTTGTCGATCGAACGTTTTGTCGATCGTTTTCCGTTGTTTTCGTTCTTTCGCTTGGGATTGGATTCAAGACCAACCATTGTTTATCAACGCTTCATCACGGGTTTTATATATTTAATTTCTATTTTTATGGTTAAATAGTATTTTATTACATTTATTATATGCATTGAATTTTCGTTCTAATCTGAGGGTTTGCATGATTTGATCCTATATGTTGTGATTCTGTTATCTCTGTTACCTTCGGGCATTGATTCATGATTCTTGGTGCTTATATATATGTGTTAATTTACGATCAATCTTGATGCATATCTAGTTGTCGGTTAATTACGTAATTGTATTAATTGTCGATCGATCTCGAATGCGTGATACGAATGAGCACTTGAGTCGTGGTGAGATAGGATATTCGTAGGAAGCATATTCTTTGTGATCTGTTTGGGTTGCTTGTTTTCACCTAGAGGCGTATGATAATAGGAAAACTAGTAATCTCTGACATTTTAATAAATGTGAAATTATCGGTTATATATGTGATCTTCCGTCTTATGCGGATTAAAATTGGTTAATAGGAGCAGGATAAACATACGTTGTGGATAGGATTAATGCATCCCTAGGGTTAGTCGATCATATCATTTTAACATCCGAGTGTTTATTGCTTTATTTTATTTTATGCTTTGTTCATATGCTTTGGATTAAATTCCGAAGTCATTAAACCTTTCACCCATTTACGTGGCGAATAATGATGAATTATCGTTGAGCTAACTTCGCGTTTTAGTATTACAATCCATGTGGATACGATACTGCTTACCTTCTATATACACGTTTTACGTGTGAAAAGGGCGATCAAATTTTGGCGCCGTTAAAGTTATTAGATTGCGTAGGAATAATTTGACTATTTGGATTTATTAATTCAAGTTATATATTATATTATTATTCGGAGCTGAATTCTCTCTTTTCTCATGTAGTTTATGCGTCTGAGATCTCGGGGACCTCACGAAATATTATTAGATCCAGAGATCGAAAGTTCTCGAAGGAGAAGGGGCGAGAAGAGGCGGGCTGCAATGGCGGCTAATCCGAGCAGGGGCATTCCTCCAGAGCAAGGCTGCATGCATGTTGGGCGATATCGCAGAGATGCGGCCGGATGGCAAATATGGGACTCCTTGTCCCAACCCGAGCGACCACTGAATTTTATGTACCAACCTCCTTGAGCGGTTCAGGTGGCGGATGGGGCCCGCATGGATCTGAAACAATTTTGGTGGCCGTACGGTCGTTATGGTCGAGGAGGCGGTTTGGGGAAGAAGTCATGAAGACCGAATGCGCATCTCGAGACCTTTCTCGATATTTGTGACACCATCAAACAAAATGGGGTGCCCGAGACACGATCCGGATGCGCATGTTGGGTTTCTCGGCTTGTGACGGTGAAAATGGTTGAAGTTTGGACGAGCGGGAATTGACAGGGAGAAACTGCGAAGTTTCTCTCGAAATACTCCGCCGTGGCCTTGAAGATCGTGCGAAATCTCCCATTTTGCCAAAACCGGCGAATCACTATTCGAGGCATGGGAGAGATTCGAGGTCTATTGAGGCGATGTCCACGGCATAGATTCTCGAGCAACAAATCACGCGGTTCTCGGTGGTGACATTTCAGGCGAGGAGCATTGTGGATCGTCGGCGGTTGTTTATTGAGCCGGCAGTAGACGAGGCGAGCCGTATTAGAGGAGATGGGCGCGGCAGCTGATGGCTGAGCGGAGAGCGCCGGTGGTTAAGCGAAAGTCCCGAGGCCGACTCGAGATCGACGGTGATGAAGCAATTCACTCTGTGAGCGCCCGATTGGGGCGGAGGGCGTGCTGATCTATAAATCGAAAGGCAGTCGGGAGAATCGGCATACACTCGAACAATAGAAATCATCGAACATGGTATGCCAGACCGAATAATTTTCAGCAACCTCAGGCGAGCTTCACGGTGCAGAATGGTATGATCGAGAACCGAAGAAGCGAGTTTAGAAACGTGATGCAACGGTTGGTTGTAAGCAACCAACAATTGACAACGAACGGTGCATTTATAAGCGATGCAAGGCGGAAAATAACTCATGCGGGTCATTGTGGCGGCTATGGGAAAGCATATGAAGATTTTGGAAAATCAGTTGGTAAAATAGCCGTGAGTTGAATACACTTACAAAAGAATGGCCAATTTCCGAGTGTCTGGTGAACGAAAAATCAATGTTTAGCCATCCGGACCGAGGTGGACAAGCTTACAGAGCCATAAGGAGCAAGAAAGTGGCGGGTAGAAACTTCGCGACCGAGCTCATGGCCTTGAGCCCGATCGGGAAGAGTCGAGTTTTCCCCACGGCTTCGCGATCGAACACAGCGCCATGAGCGGACCATGAGCCGTCCGATTGTCGTGCCCCAGTTTGTTCGCGGCGACCCGGTGCCCATAGCTCGAGCGAAGAAGGATTGCGGCCTTGAGCGAGACGCCTCGCTACACCTTGCCCGGTGATCGTGAGGTCGACAGCGAAGACCTCAATCAATTCTCGCGCGTACACTCACTCCGGTCCCATTCCGAGTCGACCGGTCAGTCAAAATATGACGAGGTTAGCTCGGTTCGAAAGAGATTTTCAAAAGTTGAGATCAATTTACCTCTCTTTGAATGCGAAACATGCCGGATACATGAAATTTTTAAAGACAACGCTTGCAAGAAGAAATTGGGAAATTTGAAAAAATTACCTGTCAGAAGAATGCGGTGCCGTCTTGCGAGAGAAGCTCCCTTTAAGCGAAGGATCCGGCGGTTTATGTTAGAATCGAGATCAGCGAGCAAACTTTCCAAATGTGTTGTGCGACTTGGGCGAGCATCAATCGATGCTTTGAGCGTATTCAGCCGGCACCTAGGAAAGATGAAGCCGGCGAAGATATCGCGATGATGGTGACGGTGGTCACATATCTAAAGTATCGTCGAAGATGTGTTGGTAAGTTAGGGACTTTGTTTTCTGCCGATTTTGTGATTTTAGATATTCCCGAATTGAACAACAACCGCTAATCTAAGCGGACCTTTTCTAGCAACGGTGGTGCTTTGATTGATGTGCGGAAGGTAATCTCACGTTTCGTGTTAGCGATGAGGGCTCGAAGATTTCCATATATGGCGCCATCAAGCAACACGACGGTGGCCGGGAAGGCGCTACTCGATCACGACTCTGGCGCCACACACGTCGGCGGCAGAGTACTTGCCCAATCGATGGGCATGATGCAGGAAGAAGTGGACTCGGCATAAAAATCCGGTGATTCGATTCAAGCTTTGTGGAAGCCGTTGTTGTGCAAATTGGTGGTGCATTGTCGATGCCAGTACTGAGGAAAATTGAAGTTTGGAAAGACCACGGTTGCGAATCGCTTTGATTGATAAGAGGTATCGTCGAGCTAGCGACGATAAATCGGCTTCTTGGTTGGAGGTAACCCGACATTTCGTGCTTTATGTCTTTTGTTTTGTTTTCTTGTTTTCGTTGTTAACTTGTGTCTTGTTTGTTTGTTTTAAGTCGATGTATATCATCAATGGTGAGGATTCTATCGACCGCGGATAGCGCAAAATATGAAATCGGTCTCTCCCAATCACTCTCTTATGCAAAAATTATTGCCTCCGTTGCCTGCTGTTGACAATAAGTTTGAGGGGTTAGTAGTCGAGTGTGATGTGATTGAGAGTCCTTGTTATGCTGCGTCGTTTTGTTAAGTTATTATATCTTGGGGCTTTTATGCGGTCTTTTGTCTTTCTTTTGTGTTGTGTGCATCGATCAGCGAGTTAAGTGAAGTTGTTAATCCATGTGGCCATAATGATAGAAAATTTTGTGAAATTTAATGATAGTGCACATGATATGTTAGAAAATAGCGCATGAATAGCGTGAGAGTGCTTAGGCTTGTTGGTTTTCACCATTTGCTTATCTGTGAGACTTGAGCTTTATTGTATACATATCTTGATCGGTTTACATTAATTGTGTGATATCGTGCATGTGATTATCTTCTAGAACTTGCCGTTTTTACGTATCGAGGCTAATATGTGTTTAATTTGGAAAGGATAAAGGCCATCTTTGTTAACCACATATTCACCCAAACACTAACGATGATGTATACCATTTATGCATATCTTTGAGCTTTTATTAAACTTATTCTTTCGATTAACCGGATGATAGGAGGTGAGGATGGATATGGGAACCAAAGGGGTTGAAATTTTGATGTAGTTATGGCGAGAAACAATAGTTTAAAGAAATACATATGTGGTGAAAAAAGGGTACCCGTGTGAAAAATAATAAACCTATAAGCTCTTGAAAAGAAAGAAAAAGCAATGATAAGTTCACTATGTGTTTTGAGCATAAAGAATTAGATTAATCAAAGTATAGGTACCTTATGAGGCATAAAAGCGTCGATTTATACGTTGGGAAAGAAGAGGAAAATGGACAAAGTCCATATGTGAAAAGTATAAATGGGGTGCTTGGAATATTTTGAGTCACTTAGCCATATATTATCCTACCTTAACCAATGTGCCTACAATCTGACCTATGAAAAGACCTTTTGATCCTTATTTGAACACATTTGATGCGGTGGAGATATTAGAAAGCGGCGAGCCAATGGTAAGATGTTGCATTGCATTGATGGTTGAGTGTATACCGTCTGCATTTCTTTATGAGTTAGTGTATCCTATATTTTACACACATACGTTGTGAGGTTGAATTAAATGAGTTTTGCCTTGATTGTTGTTTGTGTTGAGTTGACTAATGTCGTCGTATGCGCTAAATATTTTTGGCGTTGATATGTTTCGAGGCTTATAATGGTTATCCTCTTTGCTACGTTCGTTGATCTTTCGTTTGTCTTTCTGTTACATTTTTTGTTTGAGGACAAACAATGCTTTAAATTTGGGGGGTTTGATAAACGCGCATTTTACACGTTTATTGTTGATATTTAAAGATGAGTTTAGATCATTTAATGTGCGTTTATGTATCGATTCTTAATGTTTTATCTATTTATAGAAGATCTTGCTCTTGGGTGTTCGCTTGACGTTTTGTAGGTTTGTATGTTGATAATCGAAGCGAGGAGCGAGCGAGCAAACTCACGTTACTGCCCGGTTCCCTAGTGACCAACCTGGCGGTCGCTAGGCTGGCACGAGTATCCCGGCCGAGCAGGGAGGACAGCGATCGAAAAAGCGCGAGCAGCCCCAAGCCGAGATAGCTCATGCGATTTCGCGGCCGCTGCTAGCGACCGCTAGCGGAGCCGCGAGGCTACCTATGACGCGAGCCGAGAGAGAGAGGCGGCGGGATGAGCCTGGCGACCGAGCTAGCGACCGCTAGCCACGATCATGGAGGCGGCGGCGCAGCAAGTGGGGTTTCAGCACTTGTATAAATAAGGCGAGCCCACTCGCGCCTCCTCGGACCAGACGACCCGAGCTTTTATTCAGTTTTCCTCGGTTTTGCTTTTCTTCGCTTAGTTTAGTTCTAGCTTTAATTCTTGCATTGTTCTAGTTTAATTCTTACGTTTCGTTATCGATCGGGCGTTTTGTCGATCGTTTCCGTTGTTTTCCGTTCTTTCGCTTGGGATTGGATTGAAGACCAACCATTGTTCATCGATGCTTCATCACGGGTTTATATATTTAATTTCTATTTTATGGTTAAATCGTGTTTTATTCCGTTTATTATGTACGGCTAGATTTTCGTTCTAATCACAGAGTTTGCATGATTTGATCTATATGTTGTGATTCTGTTATCTCTTTACCTTCGAGCATTGATTCATGATTCTTGGTGCTTATTTATATGTGTTAATTTAGATCAATCTTGATGCATATCTTGTTGTCGGTTAATTACGTAATGTATTAATTGTCGATCGATCTCGAATGCATGATCTGAATGAGCATTGAGTCGTGGCGAGATAGGATATTCGTGGGAAGCATATTCTTTGTGATCTGTTTGGGTTACTTGTTTTCACCTAGAGGCGTAACGATAATAGGAAAACTAGTAATCTACAACCGCTTTTAATAAATAACGAAATTATCGGTTATATATGTGATCTTCCGTCTTATGCGGATTAAAATTGGTTAATAGGACAGGATAAACATCGTTGTGGATAGGATTAATGCATCCCTAGGGTTAGTCGTCATTATCATTTTTAACATCCAGGTGTTTATTGCTTTATTTTATTTTATGCTTTATTACCTCTGCTTTGGATTAAATTCAAGTCCTTAAACCTCTCGCCCGTTTACGTGGCGAATAATGATGAATTATCGTTGAGCTAGCTTGCGTTTTCGTATTACAATCCACAGTGGATACGATACTGCTTACCTTCTATATACACGTTTCACGTGTGAAAAAGGAAGCGATCAAATTTTGGCGCCGTTCTTAAGTTATTAAGATGCATCGGAATAATTTGACGATTTGGAATTATTAATTCAGTTATATATTATATTATTATTCTGGAGATGAATTCTCTCTTTTCTCGGGTAGTTTATCGTCAGAATCTCGGGACATCACGAAATATTATTAGATCCGAGATCGAAAGTTCTCAAAGGAGAAGAGGCGAGAGAAGGCGGGCTGCAATGGCGACTAATCCGAGCAGGGCATTCTCCCGAGCAAGCTGCACGCATGTTAGGCGATTTAGCAGATCTGCGCCGGATAGCAAATATGGGACTCCTTGTCCCTACACGGAAACGACCGCTGAATTTTATGTACCGACCTCCTCTTGAGCGGTTCAAGGAGGCGGATGGGGCCCTGCGTGGATGCGAACAATTTTGGTGGCCGTACGATCGGTATGGTCGAGGAGAAGCGGTTTGAGGAGAAGTCGCGAAGACCGAATCGCATCTCGAGACCTTTCTCGATATTTGTGACACCATCAAACAAAATGGGGTGCCACAAGACACGATTCGGATCGCATGTCGGGTTTACCATTGTGACGGTGAATTGGTTCGAAGTTTGGACGAGCAGATTGACACTTGGGCTTCTGCGAAAGTTTCTCTCAAAATACTTTCATTGGCCAGCGCTTGAAGATCATTGCGAAATCTCCCATTTTGCCAAAACCACGACGAATCACTATTCGAGGCATGGGAGAGATTCGAGAGGTCTATTGAGGCGATGTCCGCAACATGGATTCTCGAGGAGCAACAAATCACGCATTCGGTGGGTGACATTTGAAGCGAGGAGCATTGTGGATGCGTCGGCGGTGTTTATTGAGCGAAGCGAGTGAGCGAGGCGAGCCGTATTTAGAGGAGATGGCGCAGCGGCTACAATGGCCAGCGGAGAGAGCCCGGTGGTTAAGCGACAGCTATCGAGGCCGACTCGAGATCTGACGGTGATGAAGCAATTCACTCTGTTGAGCGCCCAGTTGAGGCGGAGGGCGTACAATCTATAAATCGAAAAACCGTTGGGGAGAATCCGGCATACACTCAAACAATAGAAATCATCCGAACTGTCGTATGCTGACCCGAATAATTTTCGGCAACCTCGTGAGGCTTCACGATGCAGAATGGTATGATCCGAGAACCAAGAAGCGAGTTTAGAAGACATGATGCAACGAGTTGGTTGTAAGCAACCAACAATTGGCAACGAACAGTGCATTTATAAGCGATGCAGGCGGAAAATAACTCATCGGAGTTGACTATGATGACTATGGAAAGCATATGAAGATTTTGGAAAATCAGTTAATTGATGGCCGTGCAGTTGAATACACTACAAAAGGCAGGCGAATTTCAGAGTATCACGGTGAACCGAAAAATCAATGTTTAGCCATCCGGACGAGGTGGACAAGCTTACCCGAGCCATACGGGCAAGAAAGTGGCGGGTAAAACTACAACCCGAGCTCATGACCTTGAGCCCGATCGGGAAGAGTCGAGTTTTCCCCAGAGCTCGCGATCGAGCACGCGCCGCGAACGGACCACGAGCCATCCGATTGTGCGTGCCCCAGTTTGTTCGCGGCGACCAGCGCCCATGAGCTCGAGCGAAGAAGGATTGCGTATGAGCGGGCGCCTCGCTACGCCCGGTGATCGTGGTCGACCGCGAAGGGCCTCAGTCAATTCTGCGTGCACTCCTCCGGTCCCATTCGAGTCGACTAGTCAGTCGAAATATGAGAGAGTTCGCTCGGTTCAAAGAGATTTTTCAAAAGTTGAGATAAATTTACCTCTCTTTGAGCTGACTGCGAAACATGCCGGGATACATGAAATTTTTAAAGACAGCTTGCAAGCGAAGAAATTGGGAAATTTGAAAAATTACCCTATCAGAAGAATCTTGATCTTGTCTTGCGGAGGAAGCTCCCTTTAAAGCGAAAGGATCGGCGGTTTCGTTGGAATGCGAGATCATAGGGCAAACTTTTCCAAATGTATTGTGCGACTTGAGGCGGCATCAATCGATGCTTTGAGCGTATTCAACCGTGCACTAGGAAAGATGAAGCCGGCGAAGATATCATCGATGATGGTGACGGTCGGTCACATATCTAAAGGTATCGTCGAAGATGTGTTGGTAAATTCGGGACTTTGTTTTCTGCCGATTTTGTGATTTTAGATATTCCGAATTCAAACAACAACCGCTAATCTAGGCGACCTTTTCTAGCAACCGGTGGTGCTTTGATTGATGTGCGGGAAGGTAATCTCGCGTTTCGTGTTAACGATGAGGAGCTCAAGATTTCCATATATGGCCGTCAAGCAACACGACGATGAAAGCGGAAGGCGCTACTCGATCACGACTCTTCTTGCCACACGCGTCGTGCGCAAGTACTTGCCCGATCGGCGGGCATGATGCAAGGAAGAAGTGGACTCGGCATAAAAATCCGGTGATTCGTTCAAGCTTTGTGGAAGCCATTGTTGTGCAAATTGGTGATGCATTGTCAATGCAATACGAGGGCAAATTGAAGTTTGGAAAGACCCACGGTTGCCCGAATCGCGATTGATAAGAGGTATCGTCGAGCTAGCGACGATAAATCAACACTGCTGTTGGGAGGTAACCCGACATTTCGTGCTTTATGTCTTTTGTTTTGTTTTCTTGTTTCGTTGTTTTCTTGTGTCTTGTTTGTTTGTTTTAAGTCCCGATGTATATCATCAATGGTGAGGATTCTATCGACCATGGGAGTAGCGCAACATATGAGTGTACGGTCTCTCCCAATCACTCTCATATGCAAACATTATTGCCTCCATTGCACAATGATGACAATAAGTTTGGGGGTTAGTAGTCGAGTGTGATGTGATTGAGAGTCCTTGTTATGCTTTCGTCGTTTTGTTAAGTTATTATATCTTGGGGCTTTTATGCGGTCTTTTGTCTTTCTTTTTGTGTTGTGTACGTCGATCAACGAGTTAAGTGAAGTTGTTAATCCATGTGGCCAATAGCGATAGAAAATTTTGTGAAATTTAATGATAGTGCACATGATATGTTAGAAAATGACGCATGAATAGCGTGAGAGTGCTTAGGCATTGGTTTTCACCATTTGCTTATCTGTGAGACTTGAGCTTTCTTGTATACATATCTAGATCGGTTTACATTAATTGTGTGATATCGTGCATGTGATTATCTTCTAGAACTTGCCATTTTACGTATCGAGGCTACGATATGTGTTTGAATTTGGAAGGATAAAGGCCGTCTTTGTTAACCACATATTCACCCAAACACTAACCCGATGATGTATACCATTTATCGCCTTCTTTGAGCTTTTATTAAACTTATTCTTTGATTAACGGATGATAGGAGGTGAGGATGGATATGGGAACCAAAAGGTTGAAATTTTGATGTAGTTATGGCGAAAACATTAGTTTTGAAATACATACGTGGTGAAAAAAGAATTTACCCGTGTGAAAATAATAAACCTATAAGCTCTAGAAAAGAAAAGAAAAAGCAATGATAAGTTCACTATGTGTTTTGAGCATAAAGGGTCGTTAATCAAAGTATAGGTACCTTATGAGGCATAAAAGCGTCGATTTAATACGTTGGAAAGAAGAGGAAAATGGACAAAGTCCATATGTGTCCGAAAAGTATAAATGGGGTGCTTGGAATATTTTTGAGTCACTTAGCCATATATTATCCTATCTTAACCAATGTGCCTGTACAACCTATGAAAAGACCTTTTTGATCCTTATTTGAACACGTTTGATGCGGTGGAGATATTAGAAAGCAGCAAGCCTATGGTAAGATGTTGCATTGCATTGATCGTTGAGTGTATACCGTCTGCATTTCTTTATGAGTTGAGTGTATCCTATATTTTACACACATGCCGTTGTGAGGTTGAATTAAATGAGTTTTGCCTTGAATTGTTGTTTATGTTGAGTTGACTAATGTCGTCATATGCGCTAAATCTTTTTAGCGTTGATATGTTCGAGGCTTATAATGTTTATCCTCTTTGCTACTGCTTGTTGATCTTTCGTTTGTCTTTACATTACATTTTTGTTTGAGGACAAACAATGCTTTAAGTTTGGGGGTTTGATAAGCAGCATTTTACGTTGTTGTTGATATTGAAGATGAGTTTAGATCATTTAATGTGCGTTTATGTATCGATTCTTAATGTTTTATCTATTTCAGAAGATCGCTCTTGGGTGTTCCTTCGATGTTTTGTAGGTTTATATGTTGATAATCGAGCAAGGAGCGAGCGAGCGAAACCACGTTACGCGGTTCCGGTGACCAACCTAGCGATCGCTAGGTGGCGCGGTATCCCAGCGAGCAGGGAGGGCGGTCGCGAAGCGCGCGAGCAGCCCCAAAGCGAGATAGCTCATGCGATTTCGCGGCCGCGCTAGCGACCGCTAGCGGAGCGCGAGCTACCTAACGACAGCGTGCTTGAGCGCGAGAGATGGCGGCGGGATGAGGCCTGCGGCCAGAGCTAGCGACCTCTAGCCCGCGTCGCGGTGGCGGCGGCGCAAATTAGGGTTTCCACCCTTATCTATAAATAAATGACCCCAGCTCGCCTCCTCGGACCAGACGACCCGAGAGCTTTTATTCAGTTTTCCTCTGTTTTGCTTTTCTTCGCTTCCGTTTAGTTCTAACTTTAATTCTTGCATTGTTCTAGTTTAATTCTTCGTTTAGTTGTCGATCGGAGCGTTTTGTCCGATCGTTTTCCGTTGTTTTCAGTTCTTTCGCTTGGGATTGATTGAAGACCAACCATTGTTCATCAACGCTTCATCACGGGTTTTATATATTTAATTTCTATTTTATGGTTAAATCGTATTTTATTCCGTTTATTATATACGGCTAGATTTTCGTTCTAAACTTAGGGTTTGCATGATTTGATCCTATATGTTGTGATTCTGTTATCTCTGTTACCTTCGAGGCATTGATTCATGATTCTTGGTGCTTATTTATATGTGTTAATTTCGATCAATCTTGATACATATCTAGTTGTCGGTTAATTACGTAATTGTATTAATTGTCGATCGATCTCGAATGCATGATACGAATGAGCCTTGAGTCGTGGTGAGATAGGATATTCGTAGGAAGCATATTCTTTGTGATCTTTTGGGTTGCTTGTTTTCACCTAGAGGCGTATGATGTAGGAAAACTAGTAATCTCTTACTTTTAATAAATGTGAAATTGTCGGTTATATATGTGATCTTCCATCTTATGCGGATTAAAATTGGTTAATAGGAGCAGGATAAACATCGTTGTGGATAGGATTAATGTATCCCTAGGGTTAGTCGTCTTATCTGCTTTTAACATCCAGTGTTTATTGCTTTATTATATTTTATGCTTTGTTACCTACGCTTTGGATTAAATTCAAGTCCTTAAACCTTTCACCCATTTTACGTGCTTGAATAATGATGAATTATCGTTGAGCTAACCACGTGTTTTCGTATTACAATCCACATGGATCGATACTCGCTTACCTTCTATATTTACCTTTTACGTATGAAAAGGGCGATCACATGAACAATAGCCACATTAAGTTTTCCTTGAGAGCGACTTGGGTTAACTTATCACGCTCAAATTCACTATGCAATAAATGCGAGGTAATTGTTAGGTGTCGCGCCTGACTATTAAAATCTAAACATTCTAATACCAGCGGAGGCTTTTGAACATGCGAGAATTTGAAATACGGAAAATAAGCGGCGATCTAAGCTAGGGGTTGTCGATCTGAGCTAAACTATTAAAACAATAAATCTAAACCGGGGTTGTCAATCCTAGTTGAACTAATCAAGCGATAAACAAAAGCGAGGAGCAATCCTATTCTTGGGGTTGTCGATCCCTAGTTGAACTATGAAAGCGATAAATCGAAAGCAAGATAAATCAAAGCAATATAAATTGATAGAAACACGAAAACAATCCACTTGTCACTATGGAATTGAATTGACAATAATCATCAAGCGATAAACTATGAAATTGATTCCATAAAGCGATAAATCAAGCATAAATTGATAAACAAAATATTGATGATGATGAAAGCGAAAACAGCGAATTAAAACTAGGATTTATCATGCATGTGTCGTCGTTGAAAAGCCACGAGGATCAATGGTGAAAAACGACGGTGACGAAAAAGAAAATTAGAAGCGAGGCTGCGAACCACAAAATAATGACCTAACACATATATATATAAAATGAGAAGCGGCGGTTGACAATGAGTGTCGGCTCGAAAGCAATCGCATTGGAAGTAGCTGGATGAAGGTGGCGCGGTGGGAAAACAAACTCTCTGAATTTGAGCGTTGGCTCGAGGGGCGCCGGTTGGCGAAACAGACAATGCTTGGCGAGCAGGCGCTAGGTTCCCGGCCCGGATAGCGAGCTGCGAGCGTGCAGATTCGGCGCGTGCGGCGCGAGGTGGGATGGCGCCCGGTGGGCATGGCGTGCGTGTGAAATTGGGTGAGCACGCGCTCGAGCTCAGCCGGTGAGAAAGATGTCTTGGCCGGCTATGGTGGCGCCGCTGGAAGGGTGAGAGGCATGGCGGGGGAGCGGGCGCAGGTGATGCCAGCGCGGCGAGGCTGCAGCCAGGCGGCCCGGCGGCCAGGGCGGTAGCGGTAGCGTCTTTGGGAGACCAGCGGGCGGTCGCGAGATGGGTGCTACAGGGGCTGCGGGCGCCGCCTTGGGCGGCCTGCACGAGGCGCTCTTGGCGGCAGCACTGGCTGGCGGGCGCGCGGGGCGGAGGCGTGTCTTGTGCGCGGGCGGCGTGCGTGTCTTGGCGCTGGCCGTCGTGCGGCAGGCTGCGCGCCGCGCGTCGCGTGACCGTTGTTTTGCCCGTTCTCGCCCGTCGAACTTGATTCACGCTACGGTTTTGCCTACGAACTCCTATCGAGATGCTCTTCATTATACTTGATCCTTGGTAGATTCATTTCATCCTATTTAATACCGATTTTCTGCAAAACATTGAAGCAGACCAAATAAGTCCGAATCGATAAATAATAATCGAGACCAACGGCATAAATAGGATAAACTACTGAAAATGACATGTAAAACAATACGAGAATAAGAACAAATTCATACCAAACACTTCACATCCTCATCTTACCCATGCCCACTCATACCTTGCCCGCTCGACGCAAAAGAAGAACCGTTTGCGATGGAAACCTTTGAGGTGCGAAACTTTAAATGCTTGCCGGGTGACAAGTAGTACACCACTATACTCTTGATGCAAAAAAACGCATTAAAATTTGAAAAGCTTCGCCGATGCCATGGCGAGCGAGCTAAACCTACCACCGACCCTAATGGGTTCGAGGTTAAGCGGCGAATAGAATTTGGTAATATTCTTGAATGCTCAAAAAATAGGAGCGAGGAAACCTAAGACCGAACTTCAAAGCATCACTATATCTGATCATAAATCCTTGGGAGGGCCATCGCCTATCCGGATTGCGACAAACACCACCAGCTCCTCATGAATATGGAATTCGGTACATCGTCGTGCACATATCCATGTTGTCGAAGAAGAACAAGCGTCCACGATCTTATACCTATCCCAGACGGTGGTATCATCGTGGAACCACTAACGCTCATGCTCCTAGACCTGCGACGACGAATTATAACAAATATATTCCGAATCTCAATCTCACTATCAGCGAAGACCCGAATGGGCGGAAGAAGATGATCGGGAAGATTGAAATCTCTTGAAGAAGAAGAAGAAGATGAGGAAGACATACTTACTTTTTCAAAGTGGGATTTTGCTTCAACTTCGACGAGTTACGAAAGAAGGCTAAAAGCACCACCGATTATAAATTTCTCTATGGAGCTAAAATGGATGAAGATGAATGAAATGAATAGTTTCCCTTTCTCGACCTATTTAAAGTAAAATAGGCGCCTAAAAGCTACTATTCAACTTCCCGTGGTTACCGTGACTTGACATGAGGTAGGCAGCGTGCGTGATCGGCGTCGACTAACGGTGGCACATGCGCGTAATATCCTAAAACACTCGGGCGTACGGTCTAATCTTGCAATCATCACTCTAGCTCCATTTCGGTCGACCACCTCGACATCATCTTAATTGTGAGAGGGCGGCCGGTTCGGATCGATCGACCACCTCGGCGTCCTCTTAATTAATGAGAGGGCGGCCCGATTCAATCGATTCGATCCTCGGCAAATCGTCCAAGTCGGATCGGTCTTGACAAATCGTCGACTTCGGTTCGGACGAGATAATCTGATTCCACCTTGTCGTCAAAGGTAAGAAAATCCTCGACAATAACCTCGGTAGAGTAACAACCAACCTCGGCAAAATACATCATTCACCTCCTTTCGGCGTGGTTGTCACTCGACTAATTGGGGGAGGAGGAGGCTATGATAGGATATGGGGCTAACCGCTCAAGCCCGATAGCGAGCCCAATGACTGGGCCCACCTAGCAACACGCCTACTGCAGTTCGACCCAAAGCCCAACGTCTAAACCTATTCAGATCAAATCTAAGAAAAGATATTGGAGGAGATATTCGAGGATCGAGCTATCATCAAGATCGAATCACCTGATCTGAGGATCCATGGTAATCTTGGGGATCCACAACGTGTATAAATAGAGGTTAGATTGAAGGTAGAGGGGTTAGCAACTATCGAATACTAGAGTTTTAAATACATTCATTGTAATCAAACATAGTGAAAGTATTGAGGAATCATACCTTGTGGGCGTAGATCTTTACCTTGATCGAACCACGTAAAAACCTATTGTGTTCTTTATCGTTTTCGCAAACTCACACACAAGATTTATCATTATGTCCTTGGACAAATATAACAAATTACAAATATGTTTATAAAAGAGTATTTGCATATAAATACAGAAAAATTCAAACATTTTGATTTTGTACACGAACTTTAAAAAGAATATATAAATACTCGAACTTATCAGCTGTAGTAATTTTATCAAGATTTATATTTTTCTCCAAATTGAAATAGACGTGGCAAGTCGGGATGTTAATATGGACAAATCGAACGTTTTAAAAAAAATGATGTCGTAAATATCATCTTAAAATATTATCGTTTTATTTAAGTTGTATATGATTAAAAATCGAACTCTTGAAATAGTTGAGAAAAGTTAATTATGACACTATATTCGAATATGTGATGTTAGTTTCGAATGCGGTGTATCTCGATTAATCATTTCTCAACCTTTTTGAATGTAAGGTGACGTAAAGCGACGACGTTTAAGATAATATTTAAGACATAATTTTTAAAATATCTAATTTATCTACATCAACATTCCAACTTGTTACGTTTGTTTCAATTTGAAAAAAACTAAAATCATGATAAAATTACCATATGAATAAGTTCATATATTATATATATTTTTAAATTTTGTACTCAAAACCAAAATATACAAAATTCATATATTTGTATACCAATAACTCTATTTTATATATGAATTTAGATTCATGTATTGGCCCGTTTAGATGAGATGATTTCGCACCAAATTTAGTGTGACAACAATGACCAAATATATACGATCACATTGCATTTAAGAATTTATCCCAAGGAATCAAACATTTTATGTTTTTTACGTATACATTACGTCATCTCAAGACACATATCTTTTTAATTATATTGAAGATTCAACGTTATGAAGTCAAAATTGGTAAAACGAAAATAGCACAAAAGGAAATAGAAGTATAACCCGACTCATCACTAATTACCAGTATCTTAGTCCCAATTATATGGTCCAATTTGACATCTTACTTGAATTGCGAGTTATTTTTGAAAAATAAGTTACTCTTTTACAATTAAATATGATACATACAATAATTTAATTTAGTGTACAATTTTGGGACTACAAAAACATATTTATAAGTAAGTAATAGAAGAAATATCAAAATATAATAAATGAGTATATAATTGGATAAAATTGTATTTGAGAAATAATATTAAATACTGAATAGCACTTGAAAATTACAGTTGTATTAAATCTCTCTCTCTCTCTCTCTCTCTCTTAACCCCAACGGCCATCTCTCTCTCTTCTTCCACAGTCTCCCTCACCAGCAAGCAAACACTTGAAAATGGTGGCCTGTATTAATCCCACCCATAATTATTGATTAAATCTCTTAATTAATCCTCGCTATTTACTTAATTCCTTCAATTCTCACTCTTGCTTACCTGAAACCTCCAACGCTTCAGTTCGCGCAACAATGCCTGGCATAGTATCCGTCAAGACGCCGCCGGAAGCGCCGCCGCTGCGAATCACCGTTCCCGACGAGCAACCTCACACTCCGATCGGAGCGCAAGCCGTCAGATCCGAGCCCAAGTCCAACTCCCCGGCCACGCGCCCGCCCTCTCCTTCCCCTCCACCTCACGCCAAACCCTCGCCGGATCGGGGCTCCGCAAAGAAAAATCCCGCCCGAGAAAAACCTCCTCAACGAATCCTCCTCGACAACCCGGATCTCGGTCCTTTCCTGCTCAAATTGGCCCGGGACACGATCGCGTCGGGCGAGGGCCCCGGCAAGGCCCTGGACTACGCGCTGCGCGCGTCGAAGACTTCGAAAATGCGCCGTCGACGGTGAACCGAGCCTTGATTTGTCCATGAGCCTGCACGTCGTGGCGGCGATCTACTGTAGCCTGGGGAAATTCGAGGAGGCGGTGCCGGTGTTGGAGCGGGCGATTAAGGTGCCGGAGGTGGCGAGGGGTGCGGATCACGCGCTGGCGGCGTTTTCGGGGTATATGCAGCTCGGGGATACGCATTCCATGCTGGGACAGCTGGATCGGTCGATTGAGTGCTATAAGGAAGGCCTCAAGATTCAGATGGAGGCCTTGGGTGATAATGATCCCAGAGTTGCAGAGACTTGCAGGTATTTTTCACTTCTCTCAAAAATTATTTGGAGCTAATTTCAGGGCGATGTGATTTTCAAATTGGGGTTTATCTTGATTGAGAGAAATAGTTCGATTACTTATCTGAATTGTGATAGACTAGCTCGCTTGTGTGCTAATTGAAGTATTTCAACTGTAGAAGTCAAGTTTAAACTACTGGCTTGCAAGACTACTACACTCTAGATTCACCACTCATACACTTTCATCAGCTCCTTGTCCAATTCTTTCTGATTTCCTTTCGCTTAATTACCGAATTTATCTACTATCATGATAGCTCTTTATTTCTTATTTCCCTCATCTTCCTATAAACTGAAATTTGAAGGTTGGAGAGAAAATTTAGTGCAACTTATATATGCATTGATTTGGAGTATTTTATTATAAAATTAATTTATGCATTAGTGTTTTAACTAGGGATATCAATTTAGCCCTAAGCTCACTGATTAATCCCGAATAAACCGAGAAAGAAGAGGGTTAGGGCGAGAAAATTGTAGCCTGAAATGGATTTGGGTGGTGGGTCGGTCGGGTTTTTGGGCTGGGTGGTTATTTGAAAATTTCTCCAGAAAAACTCAAATTCATTGGGAAGCCAACTGAATTAACTTCCCAACTATATATATCAGTCTTAGATTCTTAGTTTTTTAAAAAGTTATTAATATTTGAAGTTTTAATGATAATAAACAAACGAGTTGAATGTAATATTGATTTTCGTTAAGTCTTGTCTTTTCGATCTTTTTGTTCCCATTTGAAAGCTGAATTTAACATTTATCCTTTATCATATTATTTCCTTCTTGTTATTCCTTCCTCATCTAATATACTTGAGATGATAAAGTCATGTTCTTTATCAAATTTTAAATGATCAAATGATAGTATAATCTAATTCTATTATTTCTTTAATAGATAAACAAGAATACAAAGATGAAACCTTGTATATAGTTGAAATTTAATTTCAAGCATAATAGAGGAGGATCGTTTTCTTTATTTTATTTTGTATCCCTCTTTTTTCTTCATTCTGTTCTTTTTTTTTTTTTGTTCTTCTCCTATCTTCTACAGCTTTGTGTTTTCTTTGTCCTTCATTTCTTCATTCTTCTCTATTTATCTGTTTATTTTCACTCTTCTGTCAATACTAGCTTATTTTCTTTCCTCTCCAATAATCTTGGCTAAGTGGATGACCAGTGGTCTGGTCCTTTGTTTGATATGAAACTCACTCAATGATGGGTTCCAATTAGCTTATGTTTTCACCTAAATTTTAGTTATAATGTACAAGAGTTATTGACGCCTAAAAACACTTGCAGCCTCAACCAAACCCCTATTCAACAATATTTCATTGTTATTGCATTTATCTTGCCAGCACATTCCTCACTGTTAGGCCACGTGTTGTTGGTGCTGGAATAGGATGTAGATTACCCCAAGCAGGGAGGATTATTTAAGAAATGAAAAAGAGTCGTAAGAAGAAAATGCGAAAATGAGACGAAAGGGAAAAAATGAAGAAATCCGAGAAGAAGCGATGATAAGATGAAAAAGCAGAAAGTAAAAGAAAAGGAGGAAAGATCTTAAATGGGAAAATAGAAATCATTAGGGAAGTAAAAAGCAAGTATATGATATGACATATGGATATCTAGTCAATAGAATAACCATATTGCGTATATCAAATTCGGTTGTTTCTGTTATCAATTGCCATTACTGAATGTTGCAGATACTTGGCGGAGGCCCATGTTCAAGCCATGCAATTTGATGAAGCTGATAATTTATGCAAAAACTCTTGAAATCCATCAGTGCACAGCCCACGGCATCTCTTGAGGAAGCAGCGGACCGTCGATTGATGGCTCTCATATGCGAGGCTAAAGGAGACTATGAAGCAGCCTTGGAACACCTTGTACTTGCCAGCATGGCTATGATTGCCAATGGACAAGAAAATGAGGTTGCTGCTATCGGCGTTAGCATTGGCAATATCTACTCATCTCTTTCCGCTTTGATGAGGCAGTTTTCTCCTACCAGAAGGCACTCACTGTCTTCAAATCTTCCAAAGGTGATAACCACCCTTCTGTAGCCTCGGTCTTTGTCCGACTTGCTGACCTTTACTACAAGACAGGAAAGTTAAGGAGTCGCGATCTTATTGTGAAAATGCTCTGAGAATATCGCAAAAGCCTGTACCTGGAACAACTTCAGAAGAGATTGCTAGCGGGATGGCGGAAATTTCAGCTATTTATGAATTGTTCAATGAGCCTGTAGAAGCTTTGAAGCTCCTACAGAAGGCCATGAAACTATTGGAGGATAAACCAGGGCAGCACAGTACCGTAGCTGGAATTGAAGCACGGATTGGGTGATGTATTACATGGTTGGAAGGTATGAAGTATCACGGAGCTCCTTTGAAAGCGCTGTAGCGAAACTTAGAGCCAGTGGTGAGAGAAATCAGCTTTCTTTGGTGTTGTGCTGAACCAAATGGGTTTGGCTTGTGTTCAGTTGTTTAAGATCGATGAGGCTGCAGAATTATTTGAGGAAGCTAGAAAATACTAGAACAGGAGTGTGGCCCATGTCATCAGGATACTCTAGGTGTATATAGCAATCTCGCAGCAACTTATGATGCTATGGGAAGGTAATATAATCTCATTAACTATCGTCTTCTTTTTTTTCCTTCCTTTCTTGAATTCTGATTTTTTCATCTCGGCTGGATTAGATAAGAATACTTTCTCAACTATTGGGGTGCCTAATTAGATGTCCACTAGAAGATATAATAAATAGATAATGGAGGTCCAAATTATTAGTCCTTACTGTCTCCTATAGTTCATCAAGATATAACACAAATAGCTATGTACACAAATTTTGCAGGCTAATTTCACTTCTACTCTCCGATTTTAAGTCGAATATGGCCAAAATTTGATGTCTGCATAGTAGTTGTGCAAATAGTTCATCAAGATATAACACAAATAACTATGTACACAATTTGTGCAGGCTAATTTCACTTCTACTCTCCGATTTTAAGTCCAATATGGGCAAAATTTGATGTCTGCATAGTAGTTGTGTAAATTTTTGCTCATTGATTGTGTGGAGAAATTGAATTTGTTAATGTTAGCATCAAGAGATGCTTTCATGAACTTAGATGTTTTAAAATGATGAACTGCCTATAATATTAACACTATTGATGATGGCCCTTCTTTAATAAATCTTCTTCTGCATGTACAGAATTGAAGATGCGATAGAGATTCTTGAGTATGTTCTTAAACTGCGAGAAGAGAAACTGGGAACAGCCAATCCGATTTTGATGATGAGAAGAAAAGGCTAGCTGAGCTCTTGAAAGAAGCTGGCAGGTCTAGAAACAAGAAGGCGAAATCCTTGAAAACCTTATCGATCCTAATTCCAAAAGGACTAAGAAAGAGACATCAAGAAATGGTCTGCATTCGGGTTTAGAAGTTGAGTGTGGATCTTATTTTCTCACAGGTTATTATAATTTCTTATTATTTTATCAGGTAGTAGATTGTGAATGGTGTTAAGCTGTAATTTGTTGAGGCTTCTTGTTCCCATGGCGTTTGATTTGCCACTGTTTATCTTTCATCCTCTTTTGTTTTCTCTCTCTCTTTCCTTCTATTGTTTTATTTTTGTCCATTTGTTAAGTTGGAATTGTGGGAAATATGTCACTTATTATCTTAAAGGCGTTCAGGCAACCTGTATTTCTGCCTTCTTTTTTTTTTTGTCAATTAATATAGAAATTTTAAAGGTTGCGTCGCGATGAATTTCGAGCAAGACGTTTAGCGCCGGACGTTAACAACTTCTACTGACTAGGTCAAAACACACATATTTCTTCCTTGTTTAGATAACAAAATGGCACTTATTTACTTTTCGGCTGAAATAGGTATATTTAGACCCTACAAATATACAGCAAAAATTAGTGGGTTCTCAAAGGTACGACCGGACATAGACCATAACTATTAACCAGTTATCAAGTTTGATTTAATAAAATTTAGCTCTTTGGTTGGCTTATTTTCTTGTAATATGAAACTGTAGTTTCACATCTACTTATTTTCACTTATATTCTGAACCCTCGTAGGTTTATATTTTAATAGTAATAATGTAATTATTTGTTGGATCTGAATTTATATAAGGGTAAATATCAAATAAAACCCTAAACTATACATGTTTTATCAAAATATCACGAACTTTCAAAATATCAATTTAAACCCCAAACTATCATATTTGTATCAAAATACCTACTTCATTTTCCGGCACCGAAATCCCGGCGTGGCTCGTCGGATGCCACTAATATTTTTTCTTTTTAAATGACATGGCTACACCGTTTTGCTTCCTAAACTTAACAAAAGAAAATTCCATATTGGATTTGTTAAATTCTTGACTACTTAACACATTTCAAACAAATAAACAAGAACTCTAGAATTTGAAGAACCCTAGTTTTCTGAAGGAGCGAAGGGTAAAAGAATTGTGGTGAAATGTCGGTTGATTCAAGTCAAAGAGCATCAATGTACTCAAGGTGAGACCATCTTGTAGACATGGGCCTTGTCACCTCGATGCGTCATATACCAACCCAACCCGGGAATGAGGTTTTGGGGATGTCCACGTTGGAAACGAGTTTCACAAGTTCGGTTTTGTTGAGTTTATGTATTTTCTTAGAATCAAAGTTCATTTTTTGTTGTTGTTTGGCTCAGTTTCAACAAGTTCTATTTTCAACTTATGTTTATGTTTTTTTTGCAATTTTTTGTTGTTGTTTGGCTGCTCCTCATGCCTTGTCATTGCTTCCATCAAGGCTTCTTCTATTCATTTTAATGCTTCTTGAGAGAGAGGAGTAGATTCGGACTTCCTTTTATACTAAAATTTTAATGGGCATATATACAATGGGACTAGAGCATCAAATTTTCGAAATTCGAAACAATAACAGGAAAGAACAACCTTTTGAAGCTATTCTACTTTATTCCGCCACTTTCTTCACGCCTTCTTCGCCACTATCTTCATGCTTACTTGAGATTGAATTTTTAGGGAAATTTTTGATTTAGGGTTCTTTGATTTAGTTCCTTCGTGTTATTCTGAAGTTGTAATGTAAAGTGTTAAGTTGTTTTCACGCATAAATTCTAAAAGTGTTGAATTAAATGTTAGAAGTGTTAAAAGATATTTCTTGTTTATTTGTTTGAAAAAGTGTTAACTAGTCGTCAGTCAATTTTGACAAATCCATGTGGAATTTTCTTTTGTTAAGTTTAGGAAGCAAAACAACGTGTGTAGCCATGTCATTTAAAAAGGAAAAAAAATTACACCGTGGCATCCGGCGAGCCACGTCGGGATTTTGGGTGCCGGAAAATGAAGGCGGGTATTTTGATACAAATATGATAGTTTAGGGTTTAAATTGATATTTTGAAAGTTCAAGATATTTTTATAAAACATGTATATTTTAGGGTTTTATTTGATATTTACCCTTTATATAATAAATCATAATTAGATTTTCCTTGTGCAAACAATAGATCTTTAATAATCATAATTGGATTCTTCCTTGAGCATAATGCTTCCTCGGTCTGAGCATTTTCTTCAAGATGCTTATTCAGGGATGAAACACATTTCGGTCACAACTGTGAATTTCTTGAAACTTGAAAGCATGTACTCCAAATCAAAACTTGTTTCATAATTACTACAATCTAGTTCGTCTAAGTTTGTATTGTTCTCCTACAAAATGTATGTAAAGAACTTAAAAAGATTTATTTTATAGTATCAACATCATCAGGGAGATTTAACATTCGTTCTAGTTTAATTTGGCAAGAAAATGCGTACTACCATTTTTTTTTCAAACGTCTAATATGTTAGGATCTAGAAAATGGCAATTAAAAAAGTTCATGAATATGATCTAAATATTTTAAACAT
Source organism: Salvia rosmarinus (assembly GCA_036937905.1). Taxonomy (NCBI): domain Eukaryota; kingdom Viridiplantae; phylum Streptophyta; class Magnoliopsida; order Lamiales; family Lamiaceae; genus Salvia; species Salvia rosmarinus. The sequence goes on from CM072814.1 coordinate 19,170,726, forward strand.
TTCACAACTATCACATAACTAAAATCTACAAAATTAGGCTTGTGACTAGAAATATCAAATTGAAGGGCAGTTAAACAACAGTCATATATAAAACACGAGATTATGTGTGTTGCATAATTATAAGAGAGTAATAATAATATATATTTAACTTCTAGACAAATTTTCCTTACATTGCAATAATTTTGCATCTCATGAGTTTTGACTTCGACGTGTTTGCTCATGCAGATTAATCTTTTCGTATAAATATTCTGACTAACGCAAAATTTGACCATGTTCTAGTTTTTCATTATTTCTTAAAATCCTAATATGCTCTCATAGAGGTACTTATGTTCTCTAAAATACACATGTTGGAAAAGTGTGTACAGAACAGTACAACTTATCGGGCGTATTACAACTTAAAACAGAATGTAGAAGTAGGAGATCAAAACTAACAATGAACTTGTACAGAATTGAAACAAAAATGAAACAGAACAGTAAACTTATGCCGAGTCGAGGAGGCCTCTTTCCATAAGACGAGATCGCCCGGTAGTGCTCTCGGTTACGGCGTATCATCCCCAAAGATGAAGCGGCGTCTCGTAGGTGGCGACACCGCGGACCAACGAGCTCAAGCGAACTAGGCGGAGGCGGGGCGGAGCTTGGACACGAGCTATGTATGCGGGGAGTGCTTTGAGAGAATGCGAGAATGCTTTTTGCGGTGGGTGACTAATCTTTGGGAGACATGTCCTATTTATAGGCGTCGTCCCTCATGGGGGAGCATCTTTGGAGTCAACACCGCATTGATGTCGGGTGTTCTGAGTTATGTCCCCGTTGAGTGCATAGGGGTTCTGCGGCGGTTTACGGAGACAACGTGGGCACGTTTCCCAAAGCCATCATGTCGGAACGTTACCGGCGATTCTGACGAATCTGGACAATGCGTGCGTCGAGTTCATTGGGCGTATCGGACGTCTCTTCAAATGCACAAGCAGCCCAACGGATTGGGCTTACGAGTTGGACCTCGGACCAACTCCATCGCACATCGAGCCCAGCGGTTGGGCTACGAGTTGGGCCTCGGATCAACTTCATCTTTGGGCTCGATCAAACATTGATCCAAAATATAGGGTCGATGGGCCGGAACCGAGCCCACGAAGCAAGCCGAGCAGGCCCAAAGAACGGCCAGACCACCCAAGACCAATTGCGAAGATCGAGATCCAAGATCCACGATCCACGATCCACGATCCACGGACCACGGACCACGGAACCGAAACCGGGCGGGCCGGGCCGGGCCGGTGGGCATGGGCGCGGGCACGCGCGCGGCACCGCCGGCACCGGCGCGGCGGCGGCGGCGGCGGCGTGGGCTTTCCACCCATCACTTGTGCACATAATTATACTAAGTGTTCAATGAACCACTTATATAGACAATTAATGAAGGTACATTAATCAATGTGGGATAAGGATTAATTAATCCATGCTTATCCCCTTAATCACATAACTCCATGTTTAAGTGACCAACTTTGATCCATTATTTCTCACTCACGAAATCGGTTTGAGAATGTGAATACACCACGATCATCTACTCAAAGCGTAGATCGATCCTATGCCATTTAATTTCACAAAATTAAGCGTTCGTCACTCAAAATCTTGGTCAAAGTAGCTTGCGGCAACTTGACCACATATATAATATTATATATATATATATATGCACGTGATTTCCAACAACACATACCATCGATAAATTTAAACGTAACAAAAAATCTAATATTGGGTATTGTTCTCGTCGTCGGGTTTCCTCTAAATGCATCGACAGCATAGCACCCTGTCTACGTGTGCAACTCGAACTTCCGTTCGTAGCCTTTGGAGGAGCAACAAGCTGCGGCCTCATCCATTCGACCCACGAGCTTCGCACACACAGGAACAACGACAAAAGCAGGTTGAAGCGAAAACAAAGCGAAGGAATAGAGAAAGATAAATGGAGAGATCGAAGACTCTCTCGACTTAAATCTTGATGATCTGTTTGTCCACATCACCAAAACCACAAGGTCCAATGAGATGTTTCTCACGTCGTATTTGAAATACCCACCATGGTCACCCCATCAACCTATAGCTTCTTCATGAAAGGGCGAGAACAAGCAAATACTCTATTGCTAATTGATAAACGCGATTTACACATTTATAGTTGATATTTTAAGATGATTTTAGATCAATTATATGCGTTTACATCTTGGATCTCAATGCTTTTACATATTCTTGGAAGATCTTGCTCTTGGGTTCCGTTTTGATGTTTTGTAGGCTTATAAGTTGAAAATCGAAGCATGGAGCGAGCGAGCAAGCAGAGATCGAGCAGGGCTGGCGACCGCGTTCGCGGCCGCTATCCCGGCGCAAGCCCAATCTGTGAGCGAATCGGCCTCCTCGCGACCTTCCTAGCGATCGCTAGGTCGGTCGCGAGTAACTTGCGACGCGCCACACCGGCGACCGCGAAGACCTGCCCATGCGCCACGCTTTGAAAAGAGCTCTCGCGATTTCTCCCGACCACGCTGGCGGTCGCGGCGAGGGCTGAAGCCCCAAGCAGCGTTCTGCCGAGCCCGAGAACGGCCGGCGAGGGAGATGCCTAGCGACCGAGCTCGCGACCGCGTTCGATCGTGAAGAGGCGGTGGCGTGGAAGTGGGGTTTACGCCTAATCTATAAATAGGCATTACCTCCCTCGCGCCCGAACTTTTGGTGCGCGATTTGAGACCTTTACCTCGGTTTTCAATATTTTCACATCTTTTCACATTAGTTTCGATTTAGATTAATTCTAGCATTAGTTTTCCATCATTCTCGCTAGTTCTTCGCTTTGTTATCAATTTGGAGCGGTTTCGTCGAACAATTTTCCGTAGTTTCCGTTTTTCGCTTGGGTTTGGATGCGAACCCAACCTTTGTTCTTTAGACGTCTCCCTACGGGTTTTATCAATTTAATTTCTGTTTTTATGGTTAATTCGTATATTATTACATTTATTATATGCGGCTAAGCTTACATTTCTAATCCTAGGGTTTGCATGATTCTATCCTATATGTTGTGATTCCTGCAATCATTATTTACCTTCTAGCATTGATTCATGATTCTTGGTGCTTATTTATATGTGTTGATTTACGATCAATCTTGATGCATATCATAGTTGCCGATTAATTACGTAGCTGTTTTAATTGTCGATCGATCTTGAATGCATGATACGGATAAGCGCGAGTAAATGGCGAGATAGGAACATTCGTAGGAAGCATATTCTTTGTGATCCTTTTAGGAGTTGCTTATTTTCCTCTAGAGGCGTAATGATAATAGGGAAAATTAGTAATCAAGCTATCACAATTATCGTGGCGAAGTTGTTGGCTACATATGTGATCTTCCATCTTATGCGGATTAAAGCTGTTAATAATAAGCGGGATAAACATCGTTGTGGATAGGATTAGTGCATCCCTAGGGTTAGTCTTTATCTCTTATATTCATCTTTGAGTATTTATTGCTTTAGTTTATTTTCTAGTTGTCACCTTTGCTTTGGATTTGATATCCGAAGCCTTTAAACCTTCAAACCATATTACATTGCTTGGATAATGATGAAGGATTAGAGTTAGCTTACGTGTTTTGGATTGCAATCCTCATGGATACGATACTCGACTTACCATATACATCGCGCGTAATTTCGTGCGATCAAAGTCTGTCGATCAAATTTTGGCGCCGTTCGGGATTATTAAGATCACATAGGAATAATTTGACGATTTGGATTTATTAATTCAAGTTATATATATTATATTATTTATTTATTCTTGTCAGAGTTAAGCTCTCTCTTTTTCTCTAGGTAGTTTATGATCACAAGGTCCGGGGACCTCCTGAGCAAAATCTTGACCCAGAGATCGAAAATTCCCAAAGGAGAAGGAGACGAGAGAGAAGAAGGGCTGCAATGGCGGCTAATCCACGCAGGGGCATTCCTCCCGAGCAAGCTGCACGCATGCTAGCCGATTCAGCAGAGATCGGCGCCAGATGGCGAATATGGGACTCCTTGTCCCTACCCGAGCGAGACCTCCGAACTACATGTACCGACCTCCCACCGAATAATTCCAAGGAGGAGGATGGGGCCCTGCGTGGGCGCCAATAACCCGAGTTGAAGCTTGCCTAATCGGTATGGTTCAAGGGAGCAGTTTGGGCGGAGTCACCGAGGACCGAATGCTCATCGGAGACATTCCTCGATATATGTGACACCATCAAGCAAAATGGGGTGCCACAAGATACGATCCGGATGCGCATGTTCGGATTCTCTCTGTGACCAGGCGAAAGATGGTTGAGAGCACGGACCGAACCGGGATAGATAGTGGGGAAACTTTGCGAGAAGTTCCTTTCTAAGTATTTTCCACCAGGCCAAGCCCGTAAAATCATAGCCGAGGTCTCCACTTTTGCCAACAAGGAGGCGAGTCACTATTCGAGGCATGGGAGAGATTCGAGAGGCTTATTGAGAAGGTGCCCTCAACACGGATTCTCCAAAGAGCAACAGATCACACAATTCTCGGTGGATTGGCGCTCACACGAGGAGCATAGTGGATGCGTCGGCGGTGGATGTTTATTGAATCGCCGAGTAGAGGAGGCCGGCCGCATCATAGAAGAGATGACGAATAGTTATCAATGGCGATGGAAGGCGCCTGGTGGCGGCATTCTTGTGAGAGTGACTCGAAATATGGCGATCTTATGAAGAAGTTCACTCTTTTGAAGAGTCGGATCGAGGACGAAGAGGTCGATCATATCAATCGGAGGAATAATGGAAATCCGGCATACCGTCCGAACAACGAGAATCATCCGAATCGTCGTATGCCAACCCCAATAACTTCGACAACCTCGGCGAGGCTTCACCGTTGAGAATGGAGTGATTCGAGAGCGAAGAAGCGAGTCAGAGGATATGATGCAGCAGTTGGTTGTGAGCAACCAACAATGGCGACTCAACGGACTTCATTCATCGATCTTCGGCGGAGGATAACACGGTTGGAATCGGCCGTGGCGACCATGGGCAAGCACATGAAGATGATGGAGAGTCGAATCGGTCGAGATGTGATGACCCGACTTTCCAATGAAGTACGGATCATATGGATCGTCACCGGTATGATAAGGCGTGAAATAAACATAGCTAATCAAGGCGATCAACCAATCAACTACTTAATAGCGTATAGGTTAAAGGGATAAACCATCCATACCAACTCAAGTCGTCGAAGGACTTGTCGAAAGGGTTCAAGGTTGACATAACCCAATCGGGCGAAATTTAAAGTGCAGTCGACCTCCAATTCAATACGGAAATAAGCAATTATAATCAAAACATTAATAATATCGAGTTAGGCGGCAATTAAGCGTGTGGACATGCATATGACGATGCATGCCCAAGGTTCTAGAAACCTTTCTAATTAAGCATCAAAAATAGCGCTACTACGAACCACCTCGCACCCATCATCGATCCTTGCTCGACACGCTGCGTCAGCGAAATGCGGGGGCTAAGTACAAAAGTACTCGGTGGACTCGTTGCAAAACATTTTCTTTGTCAAAAGTTATTAGCGCCCACAATAGCGCGTGAGGATTTTAGTTAAAGACTCATGCCTATCAAATATTTTATCGTTTTCCAAAAGCGTTCGGCGAACTATTTCATTCACGTTGTTTCCATATCGATCATTCATTCATTCATTCGCGCACTATGGGTGGCCACCTACACATAGTCGCCGTGACCGATCGAGTAGCTAACCTTAACACACGGTCATCGTGTACACAATCCGAGTTAGTCCTTAACTAAGTCGGATCCGATCATACCCTTTTTAACGTTGGTGGTCGACACGTTCACATACCGTATTGATATACCAATCTAAGATAGGATAACAACAAAACATAAACATTTGGCGATCGATAACATTTCATGTGATAATATTTCATAATGCTTTGTAAAACATGCTTTGAGATATGCATAACATTTCGTTTCAAGAAAGCCCACTGCTAATCGAAGCTAGTGGTTCTAAAAGCGGTGTGATGTTCTTCCTCGCCGACTACGTGCGATCAAACCGCTTCATAAGAAAATACCGTTTCTTAGATTCTTTCTATTGATCGAAGGTGGTTTATAAACTCGACTTAAAGTTCCCAATTAGGGTTTCTTTATGATTTTATGTGATTGTTTTAAGATAATTTCTATTATCTTACATTACCAATTCAAACTATATCCTTCATCGCTCATAGGTGTACTTTAATTATGAATCATATATTCCGAGTCTATCCTCGACTCTTAACCTTAGTGTTATTCTTAACGTTATTACGTTATAGGTTATCGATAATCAAATTATGATTGGTAAATTAGGATATTCTCGAGCCACTAACTAGACTTAACAATTATAGTTACGTCTAGTAGGTTATGCTTGACGACTTGTTTTATTAACACGATAATTAAAGAAATATTGACTTACAAATCAGTGGACATATCTATCATGTAAGTAATTAGTACTTAAGAATAAATGGAGTACTTGAGAATATTAACTCGGCTTTTGAGACATAAGGATCGACATCTTATGTTCGAATCGTTGCTTACACATTACGACATTGTCTATTTAACTTAACTCATGGGAGGTTACATATGTCGTATAATCGTTATTCATTATCGAGTTGTGTTTCGCCCGACTAATATCGTATTGAGTTGTCGTTATTGAATATTAACGTTGTAGCTCGACTTTTGGTTTTTCTAACGTAGGAACTCACGTTTGAGTATCCTTTCATTAATAAAACCCTAATTTGTGTCTAACTTGATTCTCGTTTATTCCGTCTTAAGTTATCGAAATTGGTCGATTTCTTTTGGATTCTCGTTCATATAGTATTATGTTGTTTACGTTCGGGTTTTGATTTGTCGGTTCGACATAAACATAAACATTCGACATCAACAAAACCATACACAACATAAACTATACTAAGCATTAGAAACCCAATTTCTAATGTAATACACAATCATTGTGTAAGTGTGCATAAGTGTTCCATTCATCCACCCTAATCACAACCACTCGTTCTAAGTTTATAATTAACTATCATAGCATCATTTAACATTAGAATCGAACTCATACTTAGCCATTTTGTTACGTTTTCGATAATTAGCAACAATTAGCATATGTATCCAATAAATTCCAAATAAATCATGTTATACTCCTATCATACTATAAATTTAATTATCAACTCAATATTATCATATAAAATTTTAAACCATAGGTTAAAATTCTTAAAACTTTAGTAATTTCAAATCAACAAGCTTTGGTGTTCAATAAATTCCACAAAAATTATTTCATGCTTATACTATATACTAAACATGAAATATCACCTCATATCATGCATTAAAATTTTAAAACCATGCTTTGCATCCTTAAACATTTTCGGTAATTCTAAGAATATACATATATATTTTCAAAAATTCCCAATCTTGCACAACATGGTTATATATGTAATAACATGTAATATTAACACCAAACATTAACCAATATTCATAATATTACATATCCTATTATTTTCAACAATAAAAATCAAATAAATAACTACATATATATATATATAAGCCACGGTTCCTTTAAAAAAAATAGGAGAGGTGTTTGAATAAATTCAAGGTTAATGTATGATGTTCATATCATACCCTAAACACCATATCTCAACTATTTTCCTCAACCAAAAATCAAACAACAAATATATATATATATATATATATATATATATATATATATATAGTATTAACCATTTCAAGAATAAATAGGAGATGTGTTTCAAAAATCTCAAGATTTATATATGATGTTCACATCATATATTAAACACCATATCTCAACTATTTTCCACAAAAAAAAATTAAAATCAAGGCTTAAATAAAGCCAATAACTCACGGCTTTTCTTAAAGAAATTCCAAAAATTACAGAAAATTATGATATTTATTATACATGCTTATAACACATTAGCAAGTAACAATATCAAATAACATTCACAAAATCATGCTTTAACATATTTAAAAATAAATAAAGCATAAATCGAAAAAATATAAACATGCTCCAAAAATTATGAAATTTTTATAGTAGCCTTAGAACATTATTATAAGCATTTTTAATTCATGGCTTAAGAGCATTTGAAGGCTCTAAAGTCACGAAAATAAATGAGGAGCAAACTAGGGTTTTTAAACCCAAAAATTCAAAATAAAAATTCCACTCCATTAGGATGGAAGAGGATGATGAATAATACCTTCCTATGATCTTAGAAGGATTATTTGAGTGTGGGAGAGGTTGGGGAGGGAGGATTTAGTGTTGGGAGTTTGAAAAATGTAGAGAGAAATTTGAAAATGAGAGCAAAATGTAAAAGGGTGAATGAGGTCTGACCATGAACGTTTCTCCCTTGTTATTGCAGACCTTAGAGCTGTCATTTCCCATTTTGGTAAGGTCTTGGTGGTAGTTGAGAGGTGGATTGGTTAAATTACCCGTTTTGGTATGTTAATACCGACTCTTTAAGTTTTAACTCACTTTCGATCGATTTCTAGGAACCTTAAGGTTCTATATTATTAAATAGCCTTTAAAAGACTTATTTTAATGTTCATAAAAATTTCACGAAGTTTGGACGTCGTTCGATAAGTCAATTCCGAGTTATCGCGGAAAAACGGCGTTCAGCGATTACAAATATGCCCATTCAAAATTCTATTGAATTTTTGAGCTTTCATAAATAATTTGAGTCTTATAAAGCATATTTTATTGATTTAGACCCTCGGTTCGAGTTTCGGTCGTTCGGATCAATTTAGGGTTTTCTGTATATTTTACGGCGTTGGTTAAGTTCTTGAGAATTCCCTTGAAATTGATTCTTATAAATTCTAAATTCATAATAAATTATTCCTTCATGATTTTGGTTGTTATCATCATTTATTACGATCTGCACGGACTGGAAGTTGTTAGGCTCGTAAATAGTGTTTTAAGATCGGCCAGGGCAAGTATGCCGAAAATTCTCATTCTTCGTATTCTCACATGTTTTCATGTGAGGATTCTAAAATGAAATCCGTTCGTGGAGATTCATTCTCGATCTTTCATTCTATGTTCAAGCTACTCGAGAAAACCTGTCCGGTGGGACTAGTTATCGATTTTGATTTCTTTAGTATTCGATCTCGAATCGATTCTAATTCATTTCATTGGTTTCCTTAAACATAATTAAGATCTAAGAACCACAACTAAGTGATTCAAACATCACTAATAAAAGTTTTAAATTTTCGGGTTATTACATGTTGCACAACAAAATGCACGACCAAAGACGGCCAATTTCCGAGTAATCTGAGTGAACCCAAAGAATCGGTGCTTCGCCATCCGGCGAGAAGTGGGCAGCGATCGGACCCACCCGGACGAAGAAGGAGCGGCGAAAGAGCACCTCGAGGCCGAGCTCGCGACCGCGACCCCGGCCGCGAGCCATCACGCATCTAGTCAGTCCGAGGCGCACTCGGGGGAAAGAGCGGCCACGAAAGAACAGCACCTCGCGATCGAGCTCGCGACCACGAGCCCGGTCGCGAGATCGAGCGAGCTGGGGGCGCGCCGCGTGCGCCGACGCGAGGAAGAAGGCAGGCGGTGGAGGTCCCTAGCGACCGCACTCGCGATCGCGAGGACGACCGCGAGGGACGCCCAGAACCGAAACTCCTGACGTATACGCCTCGGTTCCGTTTCCAAGTCGGCTAGCTAAGTCGAAATATGACGAGGAGTTCGCCCGATTCAAGGAGAAATTTCAAAAAGTGAATATCAATCTACCTCTCTTTGAAGCGCTGCGAAACATGCCGAGATATGTGAAGTTTCTGAAAAATGCATTAGCAAGCAAAAGAAATTGGGTAAATTTGAAAAATTAACCTATCGAAGAATGCGTGCCATCTTACAGCGGAAGTTGCCGATAAAGCGAAAAGATCAGGGAGCTTCACCTTTGAGTCTTGAGATTGCCGAGCACATATTTCCCAATATGTTGTGCTATTTGGGAGGCGAGCATCAATCGATGCCGTTAAATGTATTCAACCGCTTGGAGCTAGGGAAGATGAAGCCAACAAAGATATCGATGATGGTGACGTGTCGATCCACATACCCTAAGGGATTGTTGAAGATGTGTTGGTAAGAATTCAGGACTTTGTCTTTCCTGCTGATTTTGTTATATTAGACATACCCGAATTCAAGCATCAACCACTAATCTTGGGTAGACCTTTTCTAGCAACTGGTCGTGCTTTGATTGATGTGCAGGAAGGTGACCTCACGTTTCGCGTCAATGATGAAGAGCTCAAGATTTCAATATATGACGCCATCAAGCAACACGACGAGTTCGAGCACGAAAAGTGTTATTCGATCACTCTGCTCTCGCTAGTCAAGTCTCGCGCGAAGGGCAACCGATCGGTCGGCGGGCATCTTTGCCGAGGAAGAAATGGACTCGACATAAAATCCGGTGATTCGTTCAAGTTCGGTGGAAGCTACTCACACACGCATTGGTGGTCTGCAGTGAATGCTAAGTACGGCAAATCGAAGTTTGGAAAGCTCTCAGTTGTCAAATCGCCTGATTGATAAGAGGTACCGTCGAGCTAGCGACGATAAATCCAGCACTGGTTGGGAGGTAACCCAATATTTTACATGCTTTATGTTTTTCGTTTTGTTTTGTTTGTTTTTTGTTTTGTTGTGTCTTGTTTGTTTGTTTTAAGTCCCAAGGTATATCATCAATGGCGAGGATTCTATCCACCGCGGAGATGTGACATTTGAGGTAAGATCTCTCCAATCACTCTCTTACGCAAACATTATTGCCTCCATTGCACTGTTGACAATAAGTTTGGGGAGGAGTGGTCGAGTGTGATGTGGTTGAGAGTCTTTTATGTTTTGCGTTGTTTTGTTAAGTTATTATATGTTGGGGCTTTTGTCGTGTCTTTTGTTTCGTTGTTGTGTCATCGATCAACGAGTTAAGTGAAGTGTGTTAATCCATGTGACCATGCGATAGAAAATTTTGTGGATATTTAATGATAGTGCACATGATATGTTAGAAAATGACGCATGGATGACTTGAGATTGCTTAGCTTGTTGTTTTTCACCATTTGCTAAAACCGTGAGACTTGAGCTTCACTGTATACACATATTGTTACAATTTTTTTTATCTGTGTGATATCGTGCATGTTATTATCTTCTAGAACTTGCCTTTTTTCTGTGTCGAGGCTGCAATATGTGTTTTGAATATGGAAAGGATAAAAGGCCATCTTTGTTAAACCACATATTTACCCAAACACTAGCCCAATGATATACACCGTTTGTCGCCTTCTTTGAGCCTTTATTAGACTTTATTCTTTCGATTAACCGGATGATAGGAGGTGAGGATGGATATGGGAATCAAATGGGAGAAAAATTGTTTTGATATGCTAAGTGGTGATACAAGATAAAGTATGGTACCCGTGTGAAAAAGAATAGACCCTATAAGCTCGATTACAAAGCCAAGAAAAGAAAAATTTTGTGAATAGTATGAGCATAAAGGAAGTCAATTATCATAGTACATGGTACCTTGAGTGAATAAATGTCGAAATAGCATGTTGGAAAGGAAAGGAAAAATGGACAAAGTCCATATGTGTTAATTGTATAGATGGAAGTGCTTAGAGTATACTTGAGTCACTTAGCCATATATTATCTTACCTTAACCAATGTGCCTACAATACAACCTATGAAAAGTCCTTTTTGATCCTAATTTGAGTGCATTTGACGTGGTGGAGATATTAGAGAAATGGCAAGCCTATGGTGAGATTTTCGCATTGCATTGATTATTGAGTGCATACACGTCCTTTATTTATTTATGAGTTGAGTGTACTCTATATATTACGCACATGCCATTGTGAGGGTTGAATTGAATGAGATTTTTGCTTTCAAGAATTGTACATTGTTGAGTTGACTAATGCTGTCATGTGCGCTAATAATTTTTTAGCTTTGAGATATTTACGAGGCTTGATTGTGTTAATCATCTTTCTTGACGCTTCGTTGATCTTCGTTGTGTCCTTCTTTCTTTACATTACATTTTGTTTGAGGACAAACAATGCTTTAAGTTTGGGGGTTTGATAAGCGCGCATTTACATGTTTATAGTTGATATTTTAAGATGATTTTGATCAATTATATGCGTTTACGTCTTGGATCTCAATGTTTTACATATTCTTGGAAGATACTACTCTTGGGTTCCGTTTTGATGTTTTGTAGGCTTATAAGTTAAAAATCGAGTGGAGCGAGGAACGAGCAAGCAGTGGCAGGGGCCTAGCGACCGCGTTCGCGGTCGCTATCAGCCTTGAGCCCAATGTGGCGAAGCGAAGCTCACGACCTTCCTAGCGATCGCTAGGTCGGTCGCGAGTAACGCCTGCGACAGCGCCACACCAAATGACCGCGAACACCGCCTGGCGCGAGCCTTTGAAAAGAGCTACGCCCGATTTCGCGACCACGCTAGCGGTTGCGAGCGGTATGAAGCCCCAAGCGCGCTGCGTTCTGTCGAGCAGAAACGGCCGGCGAGTGAGATGCCTAGCGACCGAGCTGCGACTGCGTTCCAGTCACGAAGAGGCGGTGACGTGAAGTGGGGTTTACGCCTAATCTATAAATAGGCGATACCTCCCTCGCGCCCGAACTTTTGGCTGCGCGATTTGGACCTTTTACCTCGGTTTTCAATATTTTCACATCTTTTCACATTAGTTTCGATTTAGATTAATTCTAGCATTAGTTTTCCATCATTCTCGCTAGTTCTTCGCTTTGTTATCAATTTGGAACGGTTTCGTCCGAACAATTTTTCGTAATTTCCGGTTTTTCACTTGGGTTTGGATGCGAACCCAACCTTTGTTCTTCAGACGTCTCCCTACGGGTTTTATCAATTTAATTTCTGTTTTTATGGTTAATTCGTATTTTATTCCGTTTATTATGTCTGACTAAGCTTCTGTTCTAATCCTAGGGTTTGCATGATTCTATCCTATATGTTGTGATTCCTGCTATCATTATTTACCTTCCTGGAATTGATTCATGATTCTTGGTGCTTATTTATATGTGTTGATTTCTGATCAATCTTGATGCATATCATAGTTGCGATTAATTACGTAATGCTTTTTAATTGTCATTCGATCTTGAATGCATGATACGGATAAACCTTGAGTCGTGGCGAGATAGGAACATTCGTAGGAAGCATATTCTTTGTGATCCTTTTAGGGTTGCTTATTTTCCTCTAGAGGCGTAAAGATAATAGGAAAATTAGTAATCAATCACAATTATAAATGTGCGAAGTTGTTGGCTACATATGTGATCTTCCATCTTGCACGGATTAAAATGGTTAATAATAAGCGGGATAAACATCGTTGTGGATAGGATTAGTGCATCCCTAGTGTTAGTCTTTATCTCTTATATTCATCTTTGAGTATTTATTGCTTTAGTTTATTTTCTAGTTGTCACCTTTGCTTTGGATTTGATATCCGAAGCCTTTAAACCTTTCAAACCATATTCTGTTGCTTGGATAATGATGAAGGATTAGAGTTAGCTTACGTGTTTCGGATTGCAATCCACAGTGGATACGATACTCGACTTACCATATACATCGCTAGCGTAATTTATGTGCGATCAAAATTCTATCGATCACTAATGGGTGGGTTGAATGTATCAAATTATCTCCACCAATGAACAAATGAGCGGGTAACATTTAACATACCCACAAGAGAAAACGAAAGGAATGAGAGTCGTGGAAGGAAGAGAATCGATTGTGTTCTTGATAGTGGGGCACAAGAGCGAGAGGTAGAGGTAGGGAATGTTAAAGAGGTTGTCATGTCACGATCGGCCTTCACTAGAGATAGTTAAGCCGAAGAAAGCGTGACTAGGGAAGGAAAATTAGAAGCGGGGATAGAAAGGGTACTTTGGTATCCGGATCTGAACTAAATACTCCAATAAACTCAAATGAAATACTTGATTAAACACTAGAAGATTATGAGAATCAACAATGTATACTGAAAAAGGATTCTACGAACTATACTTCAACAATAACATTGTATGTAACAAGACTAATCATAATCAACATATTTTGCAGAGGAAAAACATAACGGAGATACATGTATGAAGACATGTATCTCGGGGCATCTTCAACTAGACTCGATAATTAGCTCGGCTCTGCACTTCACCATTCATATCACAGCTCAACATGCACATTTAGAAATACATGCAGGGCTGAGTACAAAAACACTCAGTGGACTCCTGTCGAAAATATACTAATGTTTGAATATAAATCAAAATTTGTAAATTATCGTGCCAACTTAACAGTAACACAGGGGGTTTATCTTTAGAGAGGCTCATGCATACTAAATTCTTTTGTGAAGCTAAAGTTAGATACGATTAGACTAAGTTCTTTTGTAATATTTGTATTTATGCTTGTTGTTGTGCACAGGAAGGAGACATCCTTCCACGGTCACCGGACCGCCAACCTCCAAGATGACACACAATCGTTGTGTATACAAATCCTGTCTAGGATTCCTAGTACAGGACTCGAATTCGATTCTGATATTTTGGCGAGCGAAACACGAGATAGGTATCATACATAAATCAAAACATTTATGGCAAGACAATACTTGAAATGATGTTCAGGTCATGCTTGAAATGAAGATTTAAATTGCCAGTTATGTAAAATTTCCAAGTATTTGTAATTTTACATATAGGACAATTCGCATTATCTATGTCGGAGGCCCATATGTATGTCTGAATAAAGCCACATGTCTGTAACACTTGTTCATGGGATCACATACTCCTTGTCTTTCTGCCGTCACTTTCTCGTCCGACCTTTATCGTAAGAACAAATGTAAGTTGTCTGGAGTGGAGGACAGTTCTTATTGGTAAGACTTCGTGATTTCATCTATTAATGATTTTATGAAGGATTTTTACATTCTTTGTTAACATTCACGTTATTACCTGATTTACCGTTATAATTTAGCTCGTTATCTAACATTTAGCAAATAAGGAACACTTCTATGGACGATCGATTAAGATTAAATCGATTGTTGATTGATTTTGAAATTATGCTACTCTTAATTAATTAATCCATAGTTAAAGTTAGGTCAATGTATTAATTTGGGTCCACTTTAACTCATCTTATAGACTAAATTTTATTTATTCAAAATTAGAGATCTAATTTAAATAAATTATGACTTAACAGATTGAGCCCAAATTATTCATCTAACTAAAAAGTCTCACTTAAGATTTTAATTAAAAGCTAGAGCCCAATTAAATTATTTAGTTGTATCCGTTACCAAATTAATAGAAATTCATGGACTGTGATAAAATTCAACCCATTTACACTTTTATTTTTCGAACTGGGCTAAAGAATTATTTTAAACTCATTGATAGATTAAACATAATTTCCAGCTCATGAATCCCCTATTTTCGCCCACACCAATTTGTTCATTGATAAAATAAAATAAGGACCCAACCTATTTAATGTTCTGACTAATTGAAGTGAGGCCCAAATCGAGAAGGGATAAGAGAACCTTAGTCCATTTCTCCTACCATTCTCGGCCGTCACCCACAGTGACGAGGCCACTCTTTCCTCTCCAATGTTACTGTTGTCGTCGTCCCAACTCCGACATCTCTACCTAACGACTTCATCGTCATCGTCTCATCTCCCTCCCCATTTATCTTATTCTGTTCCATCTCTCTCTTTCGCCTCTGTCATCTCTCTCTCAAACCACTGATCCCCCTATCTCTCTCTTATCTTCACACTCTCGTCATCGTCTCTTTTCTAATGGCGAAAGTTGGTCAGCGACGAGGGTTACCATCATCAGCTTTTGCTCTCTCTCTTCTCTTCCTTTCCCTCAATCTCTCTCTCTACGTCCTCTCTCAAACTCGTGCTCACACGCGAACAGAGACCCTTAACCACCAAAATTACCAGCATAATCCTGTAGTCAACCTTGCACATGTCCCTTCATAACATATATGTACACCTTCTGAGCATAGCTTGGACACTGCTTCTTGGTACCCTGATTCTGGTGCAACAAACCATGTTTCCCACGACTACTCCAACTTTAACTCAGCCACAGAATACCATGGAGGTAAGAAGTTGCAAATGGGTAATGGATACTCGGTGGATATTTCTCATGTTGGTAAAACTATTTTGCATTCGCCTTTGCACTCTCCTTCTAAATTCTTCATTGTTAACAACCTTTTGCATGTCCCACAAATAACCAAAAATCTTTTAAGTGTCTCTCAGTTTGCTAAGGATAATAAAGTTTTCTTTGAATTTCATCCTATTGTCTGTTTTGTCAAAGACCAGGTCACCAAGGAAATAGTTCTCACAGGCGGTCTTGAGCATGGTCTCTATCATTTCTCTCGGCAAATCTACACTTCCCACTTCCGATTCAAATAAGAGCGTTGTCGAATCTCATTTAGCTATTTCTGCTTCTGATTCTCCTTCTATTTTGTCAGCTTCTCTTAGTAAATCGAGCTCTAGTCTAGATCTTTGGCATAAGAGATTAGGACATTGTGCACCTGAAATTGTAGATAAAGATTTATCCAGTTGTAATATTCCTTTTACATCAATGAAATCTTCTATTTTGTGTGAGCCTTGTTGTGTTTCTAAAATTCACTGATTACCCTATGATGCTTCTAAATCTCTCATTACTCAACCTCTTGAGCTAATTCATAGTGTCTTATGGGGGTCTGCTCAGGTTGTCTCTTCTAATGGTTTTTGTTACTATGTGAGCTTTATAGACCATTTTAGTAGATATACTTGGCTTTACCTTCTCAAACACAAGTCTGAAGTTTATGAGGTTTTCCACCATTTTAAAACCATGGCTGAAACTCAGTTAAACCATAAGATTAAAGTTTTACAAGCGATTGGGGTGGGAGTATCGCAGTCTAGTGAGTTTTCTTCAAACTCATGGCATTCAACATCGAGTTTCATGCCCCTATACTCCACAAAAAATGGTATAGCTGAGAGGAAACATAGGTATGTTGTAGAAATGGGTCTATCCTTATTATCTCAGTCTGGTTTACCCACAAAATATTAGGATGATGCCTTTACCACTGCCATTTTTCTCATTAACAGAACACCGAGTAAGGTCATTCAGTTTCTAAGTCCTTTAGAAAGGTTATACAAGCACAAGCCCAACTACTCTTTTCTTAAGGTCTTTGGCTGTCTTTGTTATTCTCCTCTTCGACCTTATAACAAACACAAGTTCTGATTTAGATCGACCATGTAACATTTTTAGGCTACAACAATAGGCATAAAGGCTATAAGGTTCTTCTTTCTAGTGGAAAGGTCGTCATAAGTTGTGATGTCTTGTTCGATGAGTCTTCTTTTCCTTTCAAATCCAGTAAACAGTCTACGAATGTCTCTGTTTCCCCTGATTTTTCTCCATTTAATATAGGTTTGTTGCCTCCTTTCCTGTCTACTGATGCATCACCCACAAATACTCATCTTTCTCCCACTCATTCTACACAACCTATCTTCCATTGTCCATTTCAAAGTCCTCATCATTCCCCCAATCACACTTCTTCTTCGATTTCGTCTTCTACGTCTGCATCTCCAAATCATAGTTCTTCTAATATGAGTAATGTTCACCAGCATGTATCTTCTCCTTTGCAACCTATTACTCATCCTATGGTTACAAGAGCCAAAGATGGCATCTTTAAGCCAAAAATATATCTCACTGATACTGACTCCTCTATGTTTTTACTTGTCGAGCCTCCTACCTTTTCTCAAGCTTTGCAGGTTGATGTTTGGAAGAAAGCCATGCTCAATGAAATCAATGCCTTACATAAAAATATCACTTGGCACATCTGCGAGCTACCCCCTGATAAGAACTTGATAGGCTGCAAATGGGTATTTAAGATCAAGTGCAATGCTAATGGGTCAATATCTAGATATAAAGCTAGACTTGTAGCTCAGGGCTTCTCTTAAGAACCTGGTTTTGACTACACAGAGACTTTCAGTCTTGTAGTTAAACCAGCCACAATTCGGATTATTCTAAGTCTTGCTGTCTCTTTTGGTTGGAGTATTACACATTTGGATGTGAATAACGCTTTTCTACATGGAGACCTCAATGAGGAGATATATATGAAACTTTCTCCAGGTTATGAAGAGCTCACTGGTATTCCTTCTTCTGGTAAAGTTTGCAAGCTCAACAAAGCCATCCATGGCTTAAAACAAGCTTCAACATATTGGTTCTTAACTGTTAAGGCTGCTCTTCTATCTCTCGATTTTCAACAGTCCCGAGCAGATACCTCATTGTTCTATTCTATTCAGTCTAGTGCTACTATTTACCTTCTTATTTATGTCGACGACATACTTATTACAGGTAGTGATTCTTCTGCCATTCAACATGTCATTCAACAATTGAGTTCTAAATTCTCTTTGAAGGATCTTGGTGAAGTTCATCACTTTCTTGGAATTGAAATTAAAAAGACAACACAAGGCCTTCATCTCAGTCAAGGTAAATATCAAAGACTTGCTCCAAAAACTTCTTATGTCTGAAGCGAAAGATAGCAATACCCCTATGGTTGCTTCCTGCAAACTTTCCAAGGGGGAAGGCAATGGATCTATTGATGGAAAAGTTTACGAAGCACGGTGGGTGCCTTTGATATGCTACTATCACAAGGCACGAAATTTCTTTTAGTGTGAACAAGGTAAGTCGGTTTATGGCAAGACCTCTTGATACACATTGAAAAGCGGTGAAACGAATATTGAGGTATTTGGCAGGTTCCATTGATCATGGACTTCACATCACCAAATCCTCATGTAACCTCAATGCCTTCTCTGATTCAGATTGGGCGGCAGATTTGGATGATAGAAGATCAGTGACCGGTTATTGCATTTATCTTGGGACAAATATTGTTTCACGGAGTTCTAAAAAGCAATCTATAGTGTCAAGATCAAGTACAGAAGCAGAATATAGAAGTTTAGTTCATGTTGTCTCTAATCTAACATGGACAAGATCAATTCTTGAAGAACTTAGAGTGAAGATATCAAAGTCTCTAGTAGTGTGGGTTGACAACCTAAGCACTATTGCCTTAGCTTCAAATCCTATTCTTCATGCTAGAACTAAACACATGAGCTAGATATACATTTTGTCGGAGATAAGGTTGCGGCAGTTTAGTAGATCTAAGGCATGTGCCATCTCAAAATCGGGTTGTAGATATTCTTACAAAGCCTTTGAGTTTGCAATTCTTCACGACTTGAACAAACTCGAGTATGTTCCTAGCAGCGTTAGAATTGAGGGGCTGTTGGAAATATTGAAGAAGGTATCCTTGATCAACCATCTTACATTAAAGAATCTAATAGTGTTGAAGATAAAGTGTCGCAGACTCATTTGATTCATCCTAGTCAACAAAGCTTTAATCTAGGCGGAGAGAGTTGCGACACATCAACAATGAGATGTTATCTGTTTGAAACAAGCGAAGCTCGTGTACTCACTTGCTGTTGAATAACTTTGTTTCTTCTTCATTCATATGAGACAAGTTTATTGGGGATATTTGCTTTATGCAGATTGTACTAGAATTGCATTTATTATCCACCGCAACATATTAGGGCTAAGTTATCATTATTGCTTTATCTAGAATATTCTTAGAGCTAGTATATATAGCTTGTCTTTCTTGTGTAGAACCTATGGAATGAATAAAATAATATCACGAGTTCAAAGCTTATAGCTACGTATTCCTTCACTCCAAATATTTTATCCATTATGTTCAATTTCTTTCACTTGTGCACACGTGAAACGGAGACCCTCTCGAGTCTCATCTCTTCTTCATACATCTCGTGTCACCACCATTGTCTCCTCTTTCATCTCCGACGACGACAAAAATGTAGCAGGGCTACCCCATTTTTTTGAGCGACCCAATGGTGATTCACCCACCACCGTCCGCGCCATCTTTCACACTCTCTCTCTACACAAGATCCACCTTCTCCTTGCTAAAAATGTAAAGACCATCGTCTCATCAGATCGACCACTGCTAGCGCTATTCGATAGCACGGCGAGGTGATGTCGTTGATGACACCACCACCACTCGAAACTCAATGCTCGATGCCACTCGAGGTTCTCAAACACGACAACGAAATCAACACATTTCAATCTATCCCCTTGAAAGGTTTTACAATTCACATAAAAGTTCTAGAAGTGGCAACCTCGAAATGCTTAGGATTCTATTGTAGTTCAAAAACTTCTTATGTCTCTAGTTCAAGAAGTCTAGTGTATAACTCCATGATTTCTATAAATTTCATTTTATGCTTGCTAATTGTTTTGTAAATCTATAAATCGACAAGCTATGTAAAAGTTGTATTAGTTGTAGTGGAGCATCTAAAAGTCTTGTTGTATGTGTTCTAGTTTATCTCATGTATTTTCGCATGAATTCAAAAGTACATTATTTAAAAATAGTAGCTTAATAATTGAGTTTAAGGAAACCTTGGTGGAAGAGGCTTGTTTTGTTGTTGTTGCTCTTTGGAGATTTAAGGTGGAAGAAGTAGCTGTTGGAAACAAGGCTTCTAAGTTTCTTGTTAAACATAATGTTGAAAGAAGAATCATGAACTTCTTGTATTGATGAAGAAGGAAATCGGTTTCTCCCTTATGCTCATTTTCTTTGGAATGGGCGAATCAAAGGGTAAGAGATGGTGTATTGGTGGTTTTAAAATGTTGCTTGTTTGATATATAGAGTACAAGCTAGTGGTTAGGTGTGTAAGCTATGTGATGGTAAGGGTTAATAAAGTTAATTGTTGAAAGAAAAAAAAGAGTGATTTAGGGTAAAGGTATGACATGACAATATTACAATATAATACATCCGGTTTGTTCATGTTCCTATATTAATTCTTAGTCTTCGTGAGTTATTCGCCTAAATTGATTTCGAAATTGTTTAGAATTGAAAAGTTAATTCTCGATTAATAATTAATGAGCGCATAACAAACTATCGGTAATATGGAATTCAATGCCTCAATTAACCATTTTAAAGGGTGTAAGATCTTCAATTAAGATTACTTAATCTGCTATAATGGTATTCAAAATTGCGGGTATTACATGCCATGTGCTTAGCGGGTAGGACCGTATGGTATTGGGCAACAAGATTTATCATTCTCCACCTTTGGCACAATCGTGGTGTAGAGGCGTCGGAGAGGAACTTCACAAAAATCATCATTTTGAGCCCCATGTAAAATCGCACGATAGTGCGGGAACTTATTTTCCCATGCAAAGCCACGAGCACTAAACATGGGCGAGTTTATACAAACACGGTTTGTGCGGATCACAAAGATCCAAATGGTAAGGTAACCAAGGTCAAAGTTCGAGATCCTTTTACGAGGCAGTTTTTCAACTGCAAACACTTAGTACCTATATTAGCGGGATTAAAACTAGTATGAATCTTCTCAAGTTTGATAATGCCTTTATCAATAATATCACGAATAAAATGAACCCTCACATCAAAATGCTCAGTGCTATCACGAAACATAAAATTTTCGCACAACTGTATATCAGATTGACTATCAGAATAAAGCACAACATCCTTATCAAGAAAACCAATTTTAGATAAGAGACCTTTCAACCGAATAACTTCTTTCGAGGCTTGATGTGACAACATATTACAGCTTGGTAGTAGATAAAGCAACAATAGATTATAACTCCGATTTCCAACTTATACACGATCCACATAGAGTGAAAACATAAGAGTGGTGGATTTCTATTATCTCTATCATTAGCATAATTAGAATCCACATAATCGACAAAGCTTAACACCTTCGAGCACTTAGCAAAAGTCGAACCATGGTTTTAGGGTTTCAGTATCTAAACAACCATTTTAATGCTTCTAATGATGCGTACCAAGATTTGACATATAACGGCTTAAACAATTCACAGTGTAAGCAATATCAGGTCTAGTACTTATCATAAGATACATGACAGATTCTATAGCATTTGAATAAGACACTTTCTTCATGTCATTCATTTCAGAGCTAGTCTTAGGTAGGGGATTGGTCCTTACTTAGCACAAAGTGAGAAGCAAGAGACACGATGGCAGATTTAGCATTCGACATAGAGAATTGTACTCCAAATATTTTCTGCATATGAAATCTGATTAAGCATAAGAGTACCTTTACTCTTATATCTAACAATTTTTATGCCAAGAATCTTTTAGCATTTCCTAAGTCTTTCATATCAAAGTTGTCTCAAAACACTTTTGCACATGCTTGATTTTCTCAACACTAAGACTAATTAACAACATGTCATCCAAATATATCAGCAGAAACATAGGCATAGAGTCACAATCTTTATAGTAAAGTCAATGATCATATTTTCTTCTAGTGAACTTCAAGATTGCATGCACTCATCAAATTTTTGTTCCGTTCCACAGGCGATTATTTGAACCATATAAAGCTTTTTCAAAGACACACATGATTGGGTTTCTCAAGGTCAACAAAACCCTCGGGTTGTCTCATATATATAGGTTTATCTAAATCACCATGCGGAAAGCTATAGTAACATCCATTTGTTTTATCTCCCAATTGAAATAAGCAACTAAAGCAAGCATAATTCTAACAGTGGTAAACCTGACAACATGAGCACATATTTCATTGTAATCTAAGATTTCATTGTAATCTATCCCTCTTTTGAGTAAATCCCTTAGCCACTAACCTAGCTTTATACCGACTAGAATCAATTTCTACTTCAATTTAAGCAGTCATTTCTGATCAATAATTGAGCGGTTTCAGTTTCTGTACAAGAATCAAGGTCTTATTGGATTCAGGGTGTTAATCTCTTTTATTAAAACATCTTACCACTTTTAGAATTCACATATTTCATCGCTTCTTGATAAGTATCATGGGCATTATTCTCTAAGGATTGAAACACATTGGAGGTAAGTAAACATAGTTAAAAATCATTATATTTTGAAGGCAGTTTATTAGTCCTCTTACCTCTATCCCTAGTTAGTTGATAGCCAAGTAAATCATCATTTTCAACATGGTATTATCATCTTGCACATCAACTTCAGGATCATTATCAACTTGATTTTCATGTAAATCGGGCACATTTTCACCAATAACATGCTCATTTTCAACATCAATAGACTCGTCATTAGAACCGTCAAAATGGCTTAAGGAGATGATTGTTCCACCTTGTTTTGACAAGTATCAAAATTTGGAGCAGAAACATGCTCAATGAGACAAGCAAGAAAAATGATTCATTAAAGATCACATCCCTACTAACAACAACTTTAAATCATGCTCGTTTCTATCCCATAACCTATACCATTTAACACCTTCATTGTATGAAAGAAAATACATTTTTAGATCTTGGTTCTAATTTGTTGCCTCTTTTATGCATGAAAGTAAGAGATCCAAACACCCTAAGGTTAGATAAATCAAGAGGTTTAACAAAAACACACTTCGGGACACTCGTCCTTTAAAGACATAGAAGGAGATCTATTTATCAAGTAAGCAGTCGTATGAATAGCTTCGTCTAAAAAAATTAGAAAGCTAGAGATGTCAACATGCTTCTTAACATTTAAAGCCCTATTCATGTGTTCAGCTATCCCATTTTGTTGAGGTGTATAAAGAACATTTTATGTCTTTTAATGTCACATGAAGAGCCAAATTATCAATGAAAGCATTACAAAATTTGAGTCCATTATCCGTAATAACCTAATATTCAAAACTTTGATTAGTAAAGATTAAACCAATTATTTATGGTGATAAGACCTTAAATATGTTTAAGGTGACCAACAAAGCAATTAGAATCGATTCGGAGATCGAAAGCTAGAAATCAAAACCGTTGACTAGTCGATCGGATTAGATTTTTACGAATAGCTTGAACATAGAATTAAAGATCTAGAACAAATATCAACAAGAGGATTGCGTTTCTAGAATCTTCTTACGAAAATATGTGAGAAGACAAAGAGTTAGAATTTTCGGGCATAGTTGCCCGGTCGGTCTCAAAGTACTATTCACAGCGGATCAAATTTCATCGAGCTAATCGGTGAAATTAATGAGAACAATCAAAATCATAAAGAAATATATTATTATTAATTTAGATTTCATAAGAATCAAATTCGAGCGAAATTCACGAAGAACTTAACGAACGTCGGTATATATATCGGAAAAACCTAAAGCCGATCCGAATGAACCGAAACTCAAGCGAATGATTTAAATCAATAAGAAATTATTTATAAGACTCAAATTTATTATGAAAGCTCAAGAATTCTATAGAAATTGAAGGAATTCAATTTAATCGTCAAATCTTTATTTTCATGATAATTGAAATTGACTTCTGGATCGATTCAAACTTCATGAAATTATTATAAACTATGAAATAACTCATTTTAAAGCTATTTAAGAGAATGAAACCTCAATCAAAGTGCGATAAAACTTAAAGAACTAGTATTAACTTACGAATCGGAAAACTTTGAGTAGTCCACTCTCACTACCACTAAGGACAGACCATAGGGGCGCTTCTAGCTTCATTATTCAACAACCAAACCGAGCCTCACTCTCTCTCTCTAGAACATCAATTTCTCTCTTTGTTCTTCATTTCATAAGCTTCAATCCTCCATTTCCAACCATTCCAACCATCAAAATAATTTTCTAAGACCATACAAAGGTATATTCATCATTCTCTTTAATCTAATGGGTAGAATTTTTAAATTTTTTATGAAGAATCCTAGTTTTCGGTCTCTAAATATTTCACGGCTTTTGAGCCATCAAATGGTCTCAACCCATAAATGAAATATGATTAGAAATGTATGTTAATATTATGTTTAATTTTGGTGATGATTGGAGCATGTTTGATATTTTTTCGATTTTGTTAAAATTTTTAATGATTTTATGATGTTAGTTCATATTATTGTTTTTTGATGTGTTATGAGCATATAGAATAAGGATGATAATTTTTGAAATATTTCGTATTTTTCTCGAAGACGCCGAACCATATATTGAATTTTATGCCATTGTTTGATTTTATTTGTTGAAAAATAGTTGAGATACAGTGTTTAATATATGATATGAACATTATATATTAATCTTGAAATTATTGAAACACTTCTCTTTTTTTTTAAAGGGTCGAAATATTTATATATTTTTTGAGGTTTATTTTGATTTTATTTGTTGAAAAATAGTTGAGATATATTATTTAATATATGATATGAACATCATATATTAAACTTGAAATTATTGAAAAATTTCTCCTATTTTTTTCAAAAGGACCAAAAACTTTAAATATATTTTAAGGTTTATTTTTATTTTTATTTGTTGAAAGTAATGTGAAATATGATGTTTAGAAATAATATGAATCTATTATGCTTTGTTGGGAATTTATTGAACACATACAATATATGTGTGAGGACTAAAAATTCTAAGCATTTAGCTCATATTATAAATATATATATATATATGTGTGAAATATGATGTTTAGAAAATAATATGAATCTATTATGTTTGTTGAGAATTTCTTGAACACATACAATATATGTGAGGACCAAAATTCAAACATTTAGTTCATATTATAAATATTTAGTTGGTGTTTTAAAGTTAATATTCCATGTTTATTGCATATTATAAATATGTTGTCAAGTGGGTAGAATTTATTGAGCGATATATATATATATATATATATATATATATATATATATATATTACGAAAACTATGCTAAGTGATTAAGCATGTGTTTTAATTTTAATGTATGATATGAAATGATATTTCATGTTTATTATATGATATAAGCATGATATGATTTTTGTGGAATTTATTGAACACAAATGTTCGATTATTCAAAATTATCGAAAATTATGTCCTATTTTAACTCATGATTTAAATTTTATTTGGTAATATCGAGTTGGTAATTAAATTATATAGTATGATAGGAGCATAAGATAATTTTATTGGAATTTATTGGACACATATGCTAATTATTGCTAATTACGAAAATAAGCAAAATAATAAAGTTTGAGTTTGATTTTAATTGTAAATGATGATATGATGGTCAACCTATAAGTTTAGAATGAATGGTATGTGATATGATGAATGAATGGAACACTCATGCACACATACACAATTGTGGTATATTATGTTAGAAATTAGGGTTTTCTAATGCTTTATTATGATATGTGTGGTTAGAGCTGGCAAAAGGGACGGGTCGGGCCTTATCCGGCCTATCGAGCTTGTTTTTTATCGGTCGGGTGGCCCGCTCTAAATGCTATCGGTGAAAATATGGTAGCCAGCCTGACCCATCTGGGCCGGACCAAACCGCCTAATATTTAATTTAATAAAATATTATTTTAATTTCAAAAAATATGATAACAATAAATAAATTAAATCTACTAACATCAATTTCAAAGTAAATAAGATAAAATTAGACAAAAATATGAATGATATGAATAAAAATAAAAACAACTCATGCAAAACATATTGCATGTAATAAACCTAGAAGGACAACTAAAACCAAGCCAGTACAAAAATAACCCACAAAAGAATAAAATTGTAACTTAAAACAAGAAACATCATGGAAAGTGCAAGATATAAAATCTAAAGCATAGAATTTACCCATCACCAGTTGTACTAATGCAATCGAGTTATATCGACAAATCTACCCAGATTTTGATCAACAAAAATTGATATTTTCAATACAAAATCCATTGAAGGAGAGAATTCTTGCTTTCAATTACTACGGTCTCTGCTAAGTAAACTAGTTTGCATGTACTTTTATAGCAACGAGATCCTTTGGTATATATTACAAGTTGAATTTTATTTGCTTTTTAGATTCTTTAGTGATGAATCTAGCTATGTGAGTGTCTTGAGATTTATGTAAAGCAACAAAGAACACCAAGGCTTTCACGTGGTTCGATCGTTAATGAGATCTCGTCCACGGAGGAGTGTTTCCTCAATATTTTCACTATAATATCGATCTGAATGAGTGTAATTACAAGCTCTTAGTATTCGATAAGTTGCCAACCTCTCTAACATCGGTTTTCCTCTATTTATACACTTGACTACTGTCACGGCGCCCGACCTCCCATTGGTCGTGGCGTGACTCTTCCTCCGCATGCCTCCATTGTGGGCGGGGACCTCTCGCCTTCTGCGCGCCACGTGGAGGTGGCGCCCGACCTGGTTCATCTTCTCCATTGGCCGGGTGGCGGTTAAGGGGCTAGCGTTTTGGGCAATGATTGGGGCTCGCTTTGGGCTCGACCGCGTGGGCTGCTACCAGCGTTAGGCCCAGCTCGTTTGGGCCTGTTAGTGGGCCGGTCGGTTGGGCCATATCCCATCATAGCCACCCCGAATAGCCGAGGCACAATGGTGCCGAGGTGGAGTGAAGACAGTGACCGCCGGGTGAGGTGTGGGCGGGTCAAGTTGTTTCTTGGGTGTGAGGGTCTTGGTGCCGATCCGAGTTGGGTTGTTTGTTATGCGTCGCTTGGAAAGATATGGCACCGAAGAAAGTCAAGTCCGACTGGATAAGGCGCCTGCGTTGGTTACGTCGAAAGTGCGATTCAGGCTGGTGTTGCTCTGTGGTTGGTGTCGTGTCCGACTAGGAAGCCTCCCTTCGGGATGTCGAGTGCACCGGTGACCACGAATCTGGGGTGATCTGCGGGATCCGATCGAGGCATCGCCTCTCCGTGTAGGTTACACCGGGTGCGATCTGGGTGGAATTTTCCGTAGCAGGCGCGATCAGTTGATTGGGTTCCGAGACTCCGATCTTGACGAGCGCGAGGTGAGTCGCCGCTTCATCCGGGAGGCAGAAGGGGTCCGTATGATGATTTCTAGGTCGGTGGCGGTCTATCTTAGCCTAGCGTCGTCATACAGCGCAGCGGTATGTTGTGCCTCGAGCGTGTGCGCGTGTACTCACTTCCAATCACGTGTAGGCATGGAAAGCTTCAGGCGCCAGGTGCTTTAAATGCGCGGTGGAAGCTGTTCATTTCCTTCACTAAAGATCTTCATCTTCTCTATACTCGGAGAATTTCCGATTTGGGTAACTTTCGATCATCTTACGAATTCGTGATCGAGTAAAAAAAGTAAGTATGTCTTCTTCTCTGTTTACGATGCGCACCGCCACTGTTCCGGTCCGCCGATCATCTCCCGGGGAGTTTCGTTCGAACCGCTCATCCTCCCTCCCGATAGTGAAATCGAGGTTAGGGATTATTCTGCTATACGCTTATCGGGTAGGTGTGGGAAGATTAGCGCTAGGGTTCGGCAATATCATCTGCGTGGGATGGGGTTAAGGTGAGGGACGTCGGATCGTCTGTGATCTTGACGATGTAATAAAAATAGGAGGAATGTCACATTCCGCCAACGCACGGTGGTGTGTTCCGCACCCATCGATAGAGCATTAGCCCCAGGAGGTTTCATAACCATGTACTTAGATGCTTTAGGGCGGTCTTGGGTTCCGTTAGCCCCGTCTTTTGAGCCTCCGGGGTATTTCGAATCCCCATCTACCAATTCACCCCGAACTCCATTAGGTCGGTGGTTGAGATGGGGTTAGCTTGTTATTATGTGGTCGGAGAGTTCTCCTTTGAGCTCTTGATGCGATTCTTTAGCGTCAGTACTCGAGAGAATTGTACTATCTTCGCCTCGGCCGTTTTAGGGTGAGTCGACCCTCGAAGGTGTCGGGGTGGCAAAGAAGTTTTTCTTTTTAGGGCCGATGGGCATCCGATCTGGTTGGGGGATGGGTAAGGTGGCGGATATAAAGCTTAAGCCCTCCGGTTGGGTAGAGGATCACTCAACACGCTCGGTGAAGTTTCTCTAGAATTCACAGGGACAACCTAATGATGCCGGTGAGCGTGTGCAGGTCGCGGACTCAGGGGCAGGGGTCCGGGCTGGAGTGAGGCACCTCTCTTGTCATTCTTATAGGTTCGACCTCTGTTTGACTAACGATTTTCTTACGTAATGCGGTGAAGCTTAAGCACACGAAGGAGGTGAAGCGGCCGACCTCGTCTCGACTGCGCCCGGTGGCGGCGAGCCTCTAAAGAGGCGAAGGTGTGCAGGCCCACCTCGCAGCCCGTGGTGGTGGAACACCTCGGTGATCTGTCGAAGGTCATGACGATCTCCGGCTCGGGCCTTGAGGTGGAGCTCGTGCCCATGATCTTGCAGTACCGATCTCTGCGATCTTACGCCTTGTCTAGTCATGTTTTTTTTGCTACTAATCGTTTGATTTGCGGGCGGAGGGTATGGTGGCGAGAGGGAGGAGGGACCCAAGCAAAGTTCAAAGCTCGCGTCGACTCCGTCGTGAAATACATGGAGATGTATGACATCGTCCATAAGCGTCGCATATGCCCGCATCTGCGCCTTCCGCCACTTCTGGAGTGTCCTGGAGGCGGGTGAAGGTGACCACAGGTCGATGCTTCCGTCCTGAAGCCCGCCCAGCGTTTTCGGAGCAGGGCGTGGTGATTCTCGTCCGTAGGTCGAAGGCACCGAGTTCGTTCGGTATACATCGTCGGCAGAGGGATTTTGTAGAAATTGGTGCGGCTTGGCCGGTCTGGCGGGCCGGTTCTAAGCCCGAATGAGGCTATGTATAGTATAGGACCTTGTATAGATATACATGTATTTAGACTCGTTTCAAGTGTATATTTTCCTCCTCGAGAGGTACAAACATAACTTAGACTTCGTTTTGGTCGTAAATATTTTATCTTGTATACATAGGTGTGTATTTTCCCAAATAAAGGGTATAAGCGAGCTCCGGCCAGCTTGTCTTGTATATGTCTTGGTACTTTGTTTGTAGTCGTTAATGCATTTAGACTTTGTCCGAGTGCATATCTTCCCAAATAAAGGGGTATGAGTTGGCGAGATCGGTGCGGATGTCGCGTGCATGTAGCGATCAACTTAATGGGTGTCTGTATGCTTGTATGTAGACGTCGACTTAATGGGTAATCAGTATGTTACTACTTGGTGGGATTTTCATCTTCGTAAGGGCGTCCCTCGAAGGTTTAGATGTGGTATATCCGAATGGATGTTCACATAGATGTAAGGCGTGCGTGAAATACTCATTAGAAAAACAAGCGTTTTATTAAACAAGTAAACGAAGATCGCACATCGGTCAAAACAACGAGAGGCTAACATGTCGCCGATCTAAAATCAAAGCTATGTAAAATACCTCCTCGGATGAGTTATGTGCGAGTTTAGGAATAAGTGCCTGACGGTGGGCGAGACTTGTAGGCCCGCTGCCGAGGTCCTCGTGAGCGGTGAGGTCCTTCCCATGTCGGATCGAGCTTGTTAAGACGCTCGGCTCGGCTTGCTTCATTATTCCGTGAGGACAGGTCGCCTACTTGGGTCAGAGGCCTTTACTCTCTTGTTGTAGTAGCGTGCGACACCTCTCAGCCAGCCGTTTATGAGCGAGCTCGCTCTTCTCCTCGGGCGTCGAGGTTGGCCCGAGTCTTCCCTTCCCGGCTTTGGTTGAAGTGGAGAGTCACGAGGGCTTGCCACGATCTCGGCCGGTAGCATGACCTCGGTACCGTGAACCCGGGCTAAAGGGTCTCCCGTCATGCTCGTCGAGGTGTGGTCTGTAGGACGGAGGACTTGAGGAGATTTCAGCCCGCGCTTTAGCTCGGTCCAGCCCTTCTTCAATCCTTATGCGATCGTGCGGTTCGTCACCTCGGTCGACCATTTGCTTGCGTGTGCGACCGGGTGAAGCGATCGATGTGAAACTCTTCGCACTCGTCAAGTTTTGTCGACGAATGGGTGCGTTGTCGAGACGAGGATGTGCGGTATCGCTCGCGGCGAACTATATTTCTCCACACAAAGGTTTGAATCCTTTTGCTCGTGAGGCTCGAAAGTGGCTCGGCCTCGACCCGTTTGTGAAGTAGTCTATGGCCCGACTAAATATCGGTGACACGGTGCTCGGTCGAATGGTCCAGCGATGTCGATCACCGCATAAAGGCCGGACTCGCAGTGCTCAAATCGATCGAGGTAGCTTTTGCGCTGGAGTGGATCCGCCTCGGGCACTTCTTGAGCTCGGCGAGAATCTTACGAGGTGGGCGGTGGTATCCCGACCTCGGCGTTTCTTTGAAAGTGCTCACGACCCGATGTGGCTTCCACAGAGACCCTCGAATTTCGTTGAGCACATAGTCGGCTCTTACGGCGAGGCATCTCGGAGGGTTGAAGGTAAGACTTCGGTGAGGCGCCTCGTGCATGAGATATACAGGATTTTACCATCGTCTTTTGGCTTGAGCCGATCTGAAGGTAGTCGCCGTGTTCGGGTAGGCTTCGTGGAGACATCAATCGGCTCTATCTCGGTGATGATGCCGGCGTGGGGCTCCGCTATCTTGGAGCGGATCTCCTCCTTTGGTGGACTTGTTGATGTGTGAGCTAGCTTCTTGAGGACGTCGGCCATCGGCTTTCCCTCGGGATTCGGTGGAATCTTTGAAGTACCGAACGAGGTCAACATCTCCCTGCGCTTCTCGGTATTGTTTCATTCGGTCCTCCTCGCCACCGTGTCCGCTTAACACTTGGTTCGCGACACTGGAATCGCCAATTTGGATCTGTCTACCCAGGTTCCTTGGCGGTGGAGTCCCGAGATCGAGGCCTCGTGCTCCGCCCCTCGTTGTTGGTGGTCGGAAGGTGAACCGTGGGCGTGGGTGACTTCGCATATCTGGGCCGAGGAGAAGAATGCCCGCTCCATTGCCCGTTTGCACGAGCTCCGACAACCATCACGGTGGATGAGGTCAGGTTCCTCCGTCTTGGTGGGATGACCAGAAAGGAGGCGTTGGAGGAGCTAATCTTGGCGGTCGACCGAGCTCGATAAACTTGGCTTCTACCAGAAATCGTGAGCTTGCCACTTTTATGGCGGTGCTGGGAGTATGAGATATCGTGCTCGCCCGAGCTCTGAGGCCCACTGGCTATTCGTCCATGATACTGTGGGTTTGACAAGACTTGCCTCGGTGGTCGTCGGTCGGTACACAGATGGAGTGAGCACGGAAAGTGGGTCGGCCGTCTCTAGCATTCACCGGTGCAGTGCTACCTTTTCCCGGCGTACCTTGTCTCCGGTCCTTTGAGTGCTCTGATGAAGTAGATGGGAAGTCTGCCGTCAGGCCTCGTCCGCAAGATGCCGCGACTAATTGCCTCGTCAGGGCTGCCAAGTACAAGGAGAGGTTGCCTCTTTTTGGGGCTGGCGGTCGAGGTGGGTCGTGGTACTCTTCCGGTGTGTGAGGCGGTGGTGCTCTTCCATACCACGAAGTTCGGGGCCTCCCTCAAGATTTTAAAGAAGAGGCTGCTTCTCGGCACCGGGAGAGGAACCTCTTGAGGCGGCCAGGGCACCAGTAAGTTTGTGGACTTCGAATGGTTTTGGCACTTGCATGTCGAGCACCGTCTTTACCTTGGTGGGGTTCGCCTTCAAGCCTTCTTGAAACCCAACACCCCAAAATTTCCGTTTTCACCATGAGCGTGCATTTTGGGGGTTAAGTTTGAGGTTGGCCGACCGAGGAGTTGGAGGATGGTCCGAGGTCGTCGTGGCAGCTCCTCGCTTTTCGACTTTGACTACTATGTAAATCGGCGTGACCTCGGCGATCTCCCGATGTGGTCTTTGAATGTTGCATCCACCATACAGTAAGTAGCCCGGTTCTTGAGGCGAAGGGCATCTTTCTATGCAGGCAAAGAAGTCGGTGATGAATCGATCTTCGATGTTGAGGCGGTGAGTTATGAGCTCGGGTGACACCCGGTCATGTCGCTACAACTTTCACTTATAATTTTTCCTCAACCACACATACACGTACACAATTCATATATAAAAAAAGAATAAAAATAAAAGGAAGGAGTGGAGGGTGTTATTCTGTATCTTTATGTCGGTCCACAAAAGAAAGCATGACGGCGGTATATATATAATATCATTGTATTACTAAAATGATGAGAACCTAAAATCTTACATGTTTCACAAAATGCAACACGATGAGGGCGAGGAGACATGGTTGGTGTTCGATAGTGGACGGCGAGTTGACGACTGACTTGACGACTTAGAAAAGTAGGGTTCAGAGACTCGAGAGAGAGGATGGGCGAAAGAAGGAGTTTTTAACTTTTAATATTCTATCTTTACTAATTAGTATTTAGTAATTTATTACTAGTCTCTTGATGTAAAATATTAAAATTTAAAACTTTAAATGTGTGGTGGGCTTTTAGGCCGTTAACCCCGGCTTTTTAGCCCCAAAGCCGGTCCACCGATGGGCTATATGGGCGGCTTTTAGGCCCGATTTTTTGGTCACTATTTTCACGAGCCCAACCTGATCTCAATTCGGTACCCGAGCCCCCATCGGGTCAATCAATTCTTGACTCTATGTGGTGTATGATGTTGTGTAATGTCGTATAGTTATATTTATGTTATGCCGACAAATAAAACCTTAAGCGTAAACAACATAGTACATGATATACGATAATCGAAAAGAAATCAATAAATTTAGATAACTTAAGAAGAAATTAATGAGAATCGAAGTTAGACATCAATTTAGGATTTTCTATTAACAATAGGACACTCAAACACAAGTTCCTAAGTTAAAGAAACCAAAAACCTACTTACAAACATTAATACGCAACAACGACAACCTAATATGATATTAGATTGAGCGTTAAGATAACTCGATACGAATAGCGATTATATAACTTACATAATCTCCGACGAGTTACGAGAAACAAACAATGTCGAAGTGTCAGCTAAAGATTCAAACATAAAATGTTGATCCTTAAGTCTCAAAGGTCGAGTTAGTATACACAAGGAACTTCATTAATCTCTAAGTATTTACTTACGTGATAGTATGGGATAACTTGAATCTTAAGTCAAGACTCCCCTTTATTCGTCGTGTTAATGCAACAAGCCGTTAAGCGTAACATACTAGGACGCAACTATAATTGTTAAGTCTAGCTAGTGGCTTAAGAATATCCTAACATACCAATCATAACTTGAGTACCAACAATCTATAACATAATAATGTTTAGAAGAACACTAAGATTAGAGTTGAGATTAGACTCGGAGTATAAGACTCATAAGTTGAGGTTCATCTATGAATAATGAAGGAATATAGTTTGGGAGTTGAAAATGTAAGATAATAGAAATTATCTTAAAACCATCACATGAAATCACAAAGAAACCCTAATTGAGAATTTAAATCGTAACTTATAAACGACCCTCAATCAATAGAAGGAATCTAAGAAAACGTATTTTCTTATGAAGGGCTTGTTCGCAATGCGTAGTTGTGGAGGAAGGACAATCACATCCTGCTTTGCTTAGAACGTATAGCTCGGGACTAGCAGGTGAGCTCTCTTGAAACAAAATGATATGCATACCATAAAGCATGATTTATAAAAGCTTTATGAAATATTATTATATGAACTATTATTGACTGTCAAATATTTATGTTTTGTTGTGATCCTATCTGAGGTTGGTATATCCAACGTGGTATGAGAATGCGTTGGTCCACCAACGTTAAAAAATGATAACGATCAGATCCGACTTAGTTAAGGACTAACTCGGATTGTGTACACGTGTGACTATATTTTAATGTTAGCTATCTCAATCGGTCACGGCGACTATGTGTAGGTGGCCACCTCTATAGTTCGCACATGAATGAATGAATGAATGAATGACCAGATATGGAACAACGTGGATGAAATAGTCCGACCGGACACTTTGGACAATGATAAAATATTTTGATATGTATGGGTCTTTTCAACTAAAATCTTCATGCGCTATCGTGGGTAGTTCAATAACTTTTAAAAAGAAAATATTTTCGGCAATGTGTCCACTGAGTACTTTTATACTTTGTCTTGCATTTCGTTTTTGATGTGCAGGTTGAGCAAGAGATGGCGATGAGTGTAAGGTGGTGCAGAGTGGCAAGTGTTTTGTTATTATTTTGAAAGGATTTCTAGAACCTTGGACATACATCGTCATATGTATGTCCACATGTTTATTGCTGCCAAACTCTGATATTATTTTTTGTCTTTTGATTATAACTGTTATTCACTTCCGTATTGAACTTGAGGTCATACCTCGTTCCTTGAATTGCGCCCTGATTGGGTTATATTTGATATTGAATCTTTTGACAAGTCCTTTTGTGACTTGGGTTTGTATTGAAACAGCCTATTCCTTTCAGTTCATACATTTTCGAGTAGTTTGATGGTTAATTGTATTGATTTAGTTATATATGTATCCGCTGCATTATCATACTAGTGGTGATCTGTTTAAACTGTACTTCCTCGAGAAGTCGGGTCGTCACATTATCCATCCTCAATGTCTTAATCTTCCTTCCTGTTTGATTTCAATTTGCATTTTCAAATTTTAAACTTATCAAAATTTGTTTTTCAACAAAAACACTTAAACATTTCTTGAGTAATCAAGGAAATACCTATTCCCAATGTGAGTGGGTACACTAGCAGGACCCACACATCAGCATGCAAATATTCAAGAACATCAGAACACATAATTTTGTTCGAAAAAAAGATATAGGAAAAAACTCTATGTTGCTTGCTAACGCACATGACTCACAAAATGCATACTTGATAGTTTATCATCACAAAAGAACCACATTTACGTAAAATTTCTAAGCCCTTGTTGTTCATATGCCCTAAACCTTTATGTCACCAAATAGTTCTATCCTCTTGGACAACATCCACAAGATTTGCATCATCAATCACGGTAGGGATGTCAATGGATGGATTTTACCGGACCGATCCGAATCGTTCAAAACCCATTAAATTTTAAAGCAGCGGTTCTAGTTCTGGTTTCGGTTCCAGACCCACTTTAGACCCGGACCGTTTAGATCCATAGTTTGATGGTCGGGTCGGGTCCGGTCCGGATCGATTACGTTCGAACTAGAACCAATACTTATTTATTGGTTCTAGTCCGAGTAAAACCCGTTTATTGACAAGCTAAGTTTAAATAGGCTTGTCAATGAGCTAGTTTTATCCATATAAATTCAAATCACTCATAACACATTAAATTAAAGCAACGATTTCTGTTCTAGTTACGGTTCTTGTCGGTTACGGTTCCGGACCGCTCGGATCCGGATGCTTAAGAACCATAGTGATGGTCCGGTCCGTCCGATCGATCTAGATCTAGTGTCTAATGGTTCGGTTCCGAACCGAACCATACTTATTTATTGGTTACGGTCCCAAAACCCACCCATCGACATCCCTAATCACGGGTTTAGCAAGGTAAATATATAGATTGTGGTGTTTTCACCTTAAACACAATCGAGGAGCCTCTTAAACTTTTCATTTGACCCTTCCTCCTCTACCTTCTAACTCATCATCTTCCAAAGCGACACACGAGGCATGTTATATTAAAGAACAAGCATATAATGCCCATTTTCAAAGTATATGCATGACCGTAATCAAACTTAAGGCATATATCACCTACACCAAGTACATGACATTTCTTCTAATCAGCTAATGACACAGAACCATCACTGATATCACTATAATTTGAAAACATGCTTTTGAATGGAGGCATATGAAAAGTACAACCAGAATCAATAAGCCATTCATTTTCACACAAGGTAGAAAAATGTATAGAATTCACATAAGACACTATAAACAAATCTCCCATTTATCACCGGTTGTCACAATATTAGCATGCTCATTTTTCTTTGGATGGGGATAGTCCTTCATGAAATGACCAACTTCACCGCAATTATAACATTTTCTTATCTTAGGCCTAGACTTGAATCTAGTTTTACCACGATATTTTTTCTTCCCCCTTGATTCATCATTATTAGCATGCTTTTGATTATGAGATTTATATTGAGTTCGTCTTCTCACATGCATAATCTCACTAGAAGATTTTCCACTCTTTTTGTGTCTTAAATCCAGTTCTTTCTTTTTAACTCATTCACAACAATATCAAGACTCACATTATCTCTTCCATACTTTATGACAGATTTAACGTCACTGTAAGAATCAGGAATAACATTTATAAGCATAATTGGAGCATAATCATCTATGTAATTATCACCCGTAAATTTAATTTCTTGTATCAATTTGGTAAACACATCAAGATTTTCATCAATTTCTGTAGACAAATCAAGCTTGAATAGAAAGAAACTTTCAAGTAAGAACATTTTCTATGGCAAGGAAGTTTTAGTATAAAGTTCTTCAAGTTTATCCCACAAATCCTTAGCACACTCTAAAATACTTTCTTAACACATTATCATATAATTTGAGTATAATGGTAGTGCATACAAGTTCATTCATTTCTTCATTTTTATCAGTTGCCTCATAAGATTGAGTAACAACAAGAAACACTTTTTACTGAACTAAAACGCATTTGATTGTGCCGTTGGAAGGTATCATACCATATGAATTGGTAGCCATAATGACACACACGAAGCTAAAGGAAAGCAAGCAGAAAGATCACAGTGGAAAATCTCACAAAGATATTGGAATAACCACCAAATGATAGCACAAAGCACGTTGGAGGTAAGAACATGGTCCAACTAACGATAGTAGAGGATTTCTCAGTTCGCAAAACCAATTAATTGATTGCATAGGGGTCACTCTAAATCTTTGAAAAAAACAACAACATAGATTCTAATAAGTTAATAAGAAGCTTCAAACGATTGAAATTCAATTTCGATTTCAAACACAAAGAGAGGATAAAAGATTATAGCAGCAAAAAAAGAAAAACACACAAATAGAGCACAACAAATAAAGCGAATGTAGGATCCGATAACCACGAATAACACGACATGAAGCGCACGTAGGTAAACAGAAACTAAAGCTCAACCCTATACTGCACTAGTCAGTAGTTTTTTAGGAATATTAAAAGCATCGTACACTGTGCCACTCGACAATCACTAAGAAATTTAAATACGGGGAGGTTATAGCCACTTTACCTAGAGATGCCTAAGATCGTAACATCGTCATACCTGCGGTGATCTGCATAGCTGGTTTAGGCAATGAGACGCACAACGTGGAGGTTGCAACAACGAGACTAACCTCGCTCTGGTACTACTTTTGGGTATTGTTCTCGCCGTCGGGGTTTCCATCTGAACACAGCAGAACACAACAACCTATGTATTGCGTGTAACAACCTTGCACGCTACTTCAACTTTCACTCATAGCCACAATAGCAGCAACATTTGAGGCCTCTGTCTGTTCGACCCATGAGCTTCCAGCACACAAAGAACAACAACAAAATAGGGAAAAACGAAAACAAAACGAAGGAGAAGAGAAAAGATAAATGGAGAGATTGAAGACTCTCACACAGTCTTGATGCTCTCTGCTGGTCTACACCACGACCACCACAGGGTCCAACAGAGACTTTTCTCATGTTGGCGCAACAATACCCATAGCAATGGTCACTCCCTTCAACCCGGTAACTCATCCACAAAAGGATGTGAACAAACAAATACTCTATTGTTTATGGGTGGGTTGAATGTATCTAATTCTTTCTACCAATGACCAAAGCAGCGGCTAATATTTAACATACCCACTAGAAAACTCAAAAGGAAGGAGAGCCATGGAAGGAAAGAGAATCAAATTGTGCTACGATAGTTAGGCACGCAAACGAGAGCTAAAGGTAGGGAATGTGAAAAGAGGGCGCCATGGACTTAATTGGGTTATGACGTATGGTATTGATCCAACAAGATTCAACATCTAGTATAAAAAATTTAATCTCCACCAAGAGATGGAGGAGAATTATCAAAGCCGATGATTTTATAAAATAGTTAAAATTAAATAAACTTTATTTGTTGCATTATGTGAGATATTAAAAACAAGTAAACATATATTTTGAGTCAAAGATTGTCAATTTAATGGAAAGTTATTCCCTTTGTACAAAAATTAATTCCATCTGAAAATAAGACCAAATTATATATGAAAAGAGATAAACTTTTTGTGTTAAATCAGACAATCTTAGTTGAGTTTAACTTTTGTCCAAATTCATACATTATATTAGTCATTGTAGATCTTGGTTTTTTTAGCAGGAAATTGTGTCTGCGACTGCTTAAGCCTCACTTCAAGTGCTTCTCATATGTCATATGTGAATTTTTAATAAAGGTGTGGTCTCATGTGGGCGCGCGCGCAGTGAGGCCACCCCTAATTAATTAATTAATTAATTAATTAGTAAATTAATTCTAATTAAAATTAATTAATTAAATTTATTAGAATTAATTAGTTTAATAAAATTAATTATATATTAATAAATAATAAATTTGAATTAATATATTTAATTTTGAATTAATAAACTCTAATTTTGAATAATAAACCCTAATTTTGAATTAATAAACGCTAATTATAAATTAATAAACCCTAACTTTGAATTAATAAACTCTATTTGGAATTAATAAATCCTAATTGGAAATAATAAGCCCTAATTTTGAATAATAAACCCTAATTGTGTTGTCATCATAGAACTAAATTATGATTGGATTTGTCAAGCTTGGACTAGAATTGTTCTTTTGTTATTTGGGCCGATTATTCGACACGGACATATAACGATAAGTTTACGTACTACAATTGAAACGAAGACGAACTTGTGAAGTCGGAGTTTTCAATTAATAATAATATTTAGGTAATGATAAAAATCCATATATCCAAAAAATCATATAAGAGTTATTGTATATATACGAATTATCTTCGAAATTTCGTAAACCTACATGCAAGATCAATCATTATAATTAAACTATCATCAATTAACCTCATCTCGTCAAATCTAAATTAATTATAAAGCCATAAATCCGGATACAATTCCTATTATTATTAATATTATTATGGATAACGACATAAACTAGTAACTACCCTGAAATTTTAGTCTAATCACTAGTAATAGCATTTAAATACACCGAAAGGTTAGTAATGCCACAGAAAATGCATGCTACATTCACATTTCACGTTGTTACCATGAGAAACCTTCCATCAAACCACGATTTTCTCCCTACCCTTATGTACAAACACAATCATCATGCATGTTACATTAAATAATGTCCACATTAATACTAAAGAACTTATGCCCTAAATTTACTAATTATCATTAGTTACAAACCAATTACTAGCCAACACACATTTTAATGGAATGGTGTGGAATCTCCTAACATTTATATACGCTAGTCGTAGACACCAATGGTTCATTAACTACCTAATCTTTAAGTTGAAATACAATTTATATAAATACCGACATAATATTCTCATC
Organism: Salvia rosmarinus; assembly: GCA_036937905.1. Classification (NCBI taxonomy): domain Eukaryota; kingdom Viridiplantae; phylum Streptophyta; class Magnoliopsida; order Lamiales; family Lamiaceae; genus Salvia; species Salvia rosmarinus. The sequence continues at coordinate 19,210,792 of CM072814.1, forward strand.
TAAAATTTAATTCTTCCAATTTCATAGAGAGCCGGTAAGAATTTTAAAATATATAAAGTAGTGTTAATTAATAAGAGAAAGTGAAACGCTGGTTTATGAAGAACATACAAGAAAAGCATCCAATTGCTCCTCTCATGTACACGCCAACCTCAATTTGTCCTAGGCCTAGACAAACTTTCTCATTTTTGTTCCGATTTAGGAAAATAATTTCTTCATCCGCCGGGAAAGGCTAACAAATAAGGAACCGGAGGTAAGTGTGATTTACGGCCACCTTTTGTTCTATCATAAAACTCACGACATTCGTCTGCATCGCGGATGGATAAAGATTATCGTTGTTGTTAAGAAAATATCGCTTATTTTTACCCCGTAATTTTGAAAAGATCATTTACATCGAAAAAACTATCAAAGTTCAGTATACGCGAGATGGATGTATAGAGACCATCTCTTGTTCTGCTTGCATATTCGGATTTGATAATATCATTAACCTGCATACATATCATGATAGATATACATAAATGAAATGTGATACCTAATGCGTAACTTGCATACATATCATGATATATATTTATTTTATTTTTCTTATATTGCTCATTTAAGGAATACTCCAAAGACCAAATTTCGCCATTAAATGGCGCAGCGACATCTACACTTTATTCTCAAAAATGTGTTGGCAGAGATATCCAGTCCACATTTATATTAAATTGAGAAAAGGTCAACCTACCCATTTAACTCCATGCCAACAAACATCAACCTTAATGGATAAGGATAAGTTTGACTCGAAATCCGTGTACATATTAAAAATTATTATTTTTATTTTTGGAAATGCCACGAAACAAATTATTCTCAGTTCATATTTACTACATCGCACTTTTCAGCCTCTGCCTTGAAAATAATTACTCCCTCGGTTCCGTTTAAAATATCATTTTTCTTTTGGACACGAATATTTAAGTGTTAAAAATGGGTAGGGTCCACAATTTTTAAAAAGATAGTTATTTCCTAAAATGGAATGGAACATTTATAATGAAATAATCCAAAAAGAAAAATTAGACATTTTAAATGGGACAGAGGGAGTAATATTTACCGCTGATATTTAGGGTTTGAGCCTTGTTAGAAGTGCCATTTTCTCTTATTTTTTCTTTTTTTTTTTCGATTTTTTTTTCAAGAAAATGATAATTCCATATGTTATTCCGAGCGTTAGAAGCCAGTACATGTGATGCAGGTGACAGAACAAATTTTGGTTGTGTAATTAATTATACACAACCAAACTCAACCTCCTCAAATTTTCTTGTAAATATATACCCAATCTCTATCTCTATTATCATCATGCATTTCTCTTCCTTCCTTTCCATTCCAATATAATCTTCTCTCAAGAGAATATTAGGGTTTCTTTTATTGCTTTCTTTGTTTTGATTTCTAGGCGTTTTTCTTTTCAGCCATGATCTCTAAAGAGGATGCTCGTATTATCTTTGGCATTGCAGGTCAGTAGCTTCTTGATTTTAATAGATTGTTAGATTAAAAATACATTACATAATAAGAATTCAATATAATGTGTATACAAAGGTGTGTGAGTTTGAGTTTTAATTTGATGATTAGGGGCGGAGTTCGAGTGCGTTCAAGCACTCCCAATAAAAGAAAATTGAACTTTAAAAAAAAAAAAAAAATATTATTATTTTTATAGTTAAAATGTTTCGACTTTAACTCTTTCCAATCTACATTTCTGGTCCGGTCACTTATATTCTGTGTGGATGGAAAATAGGAAAATAAAAGAAAGGGAATTTGGTTGTGAAAGAATAAAAATACTATGTAGAAATTAGAAGGAGTTCCCATTTATATTCCCTTCGTCCACAAAAAGTATCATAAAATTTATATTTTGGGTATCCGCAAAAAAGTATTATACTTTTTATTTTAGTATATTATTCTATTTTATCTCTTTCAATTTTATCCTTAAAGTCTTCGTTATCCACTGAAAAGATATCTACCAATTATTTCCGTAATACATGTGCGGGTAAAATATATGATATATTTCTGACAGAGGTAGTATTAAATATGAATGAGTTTTGATTTGTTTACTTGTTTATCAGGAAATGTCATATCCGTGGCACTGTTTCTGTCCCCTGCGTAAGTGCTTTTAATCTCAATTTAGTTTAATTTTTGCATCAGAATTAAGAAGAAGTAAATAAATAACTTTTTTGATAAACAAATATAGGCCAACATTTTACCGAATATGGAAGCAAAAGGCAGTGGAGCAGTACTCAGCATTACCATACCTAGCGACGTTCATCAACTGCGGGCTGTGGGTACTCTACGGGCTGCCTATGGTACAACCCAACAGCACGCTCGTTCTCACCGTCAACGGCACTGGCTTTGTGATCGAGATCGTTTATTTGTCTTTGTTCCTCATCTACTCCGTCCCCAAGAAGCGGCTGCGGCTGGTCGGGGTGGTGGTGGCGGAGTGCTTCTTCCTGGCGGTGCTCTCCCTCTGCGTCCTCCTCCTCGCCAACACCACCAAGCTCCGCGCCGACATCGTCGGCAGCATCTGCATGGCCGGCAACATCATGATGTATGCCGCCCCCCTATCCATCATGGTACGTATATATATATATATACACACCTTTGGGGGAGCTCAAGCACCCCCAACATTTTTTTATTTTTTTATTTTTCTGGGAGAAGTAAGGGTAAAAAATCTCGGTCTTCAACTTCCTCTTTAAATTATATTTCTGATTCCATAACAATACCATTCAACTTTTATTTCATTTAATCCACTCATTAGTTCTAGGGTATATTGCTAGAAAAGTTACCAATTCTGATTTGATTTTGGTTTTCAACTAGTATAATCTATTATAATAGTAACGCTACTTTTTAATTTGTATCAAAATAGATATATTTAATTTTTTTTCGAATGTTCGAGAAAATGAAGTGGTATGATTCTTTCGCATCTAGGCTGAGAATCTGATATGTACAGTTGCCACTAGGGGTGTGTACGAACTGAACCGAGTCGAAAAAACCGATCGAACCGATCTGTTTCGGTCGGTTCGGTTCCGTTTTTGAAAAAGTCGATTTTTGATTCGGTTTCAAATTTTCAAATTAAAATCGGTTTTCGGTTTTATATTTTAGGTTCGGTTGGTAACCGAACCGAACTGAAAATATTATTTTTATATATTTATATATATTATATAATAATTAATTAATATTTTAATTAAATAATTAGGATTAAAATATGTTTATTTAAAAATATATATTATACAGATATAATATATGTTTGGTCGGTTTTGGTTCGGTTTTGGTCGATCCGAAATTATAAATCGGTTCGGTTTGGTTCAAAAAAATATTCGGTTTTAAAAATCGGACCGACCGACCGATGCACACACCTAGTTGCCACATATTACATGCCCCTATCAATATTGAGAATGTGTTTATTTTGTTGTAAATTGAAAAATAATTAGAAAATATATTGGAAATCAAAATTAGTTCATAATTTGCTATTCTTTTAGCAATTAACCCAAAATTATGTATTACTTAATTTTTTCCAAATCTTTTGATCACATTACATTATTTGGATGTGATGCAGAGGCTGGTGGTGACCACTAAAAGCGTGGAGTTCATGCCCTTCTTCCTCTCGCTCTTCTCCTTCATCAACGGCTTGTGCTGGACAACTTATTCACTTTTGAAATTTGATGCTTTCATTCTTGTATGTCCATCTCTCTCTCTCTCTGTGTGTGTGTGAATGTAATAATAATAATAATAATAATAATAATAATAATAATAATAATAATAATAATAATAATAATAATAATAATAATATAATTGGTGGTGGTGGTGCAGGTCCCTAACTCGATAGGATCGGCGCTGGGAGTGGCGCAGCTGGTGATATACGCCACCTATTATAAATCAACCCAAAGAATTATGGAGCAGAGAAAGAGCCAAGGAGGGGAAGTCAACTTGGCCAAAATTGATGCTGAGCGCAACCAAAACGGCGACGTTCTCAATGGAGTTTGATCATACCATCATCAATTATATTATTTCTTTTATTTCTGTTTTGTTGATTCTCGATTGCAAAGCACTCGTGATTTGCCCAATGGAGTTATTTCCATTTTATTTTACATTGTTTTCAACTAACATGCTTTGCCAAAATAAAATGTACATATGTATTGTATTACTATTTCTGGTGGATTAATGTAAGACAACAATACTGTTAAAGTGTACATATATATACCTTTTTCTATGGGTTTATTGTTTCTTTTTGTATTCTATAGACAAGATTAGTTTAAATTCAAATTCAATCTTTTTTATTTCATTAATTTAACTAATTGTTTATTCGATCTTTCAGATAGAAGTATTTATCAAAATACAACGGTGACATGCATGGTGGCGGTTATTAAGTGGTTGAGAAAAAACATCCTGAAATCTATGTACTTTTATATTATGGCAAAAACTTGTGTACATGCGACTCACGGTGGTGCGCGCACACTTTGTTTTTTTTTTTTAATATTTTATTATTTAATGTTATGTCTTTTGTTTTATGACAAAAACTTATATTAAATATAGCAATTAAGGATAATTAGATTTTTTTTAATTATAATTTATTAATTCATCATGGTTTATTAATTCATAATTAGGGTTTATTAATTAATAATTAGGGTTTATTAATTCAAAGTTAGGGTTTATTAATTCATAATTAAGATTTATTATTCAAAATTAGGGTTTATTAATCCCAAATATGGTTTATTAATTCAAAATTAGGGTTTATTAATTCAAAATTAGGGTTTATTAATTCATAATTAGGCTTTATTATTCAAAATTAGATTTTATTAATTCAATAAGATATATTAATTTAAAATTATATTTATTAATTTATAATTAAACTTTATTAAATTAATTAATTTTAATTAGAATTAATTACGATTAATTAACTACTTAATTAAGATTAATTAACTAATTAATTAATTAGGGTGGTCTCATTTGTGGCGCTGCGCATGTGAGACCACCTCTTATATTATACTTCAGTAGGTTTTATACAATTTTTCAGTTTTAATAGATCTTTATACACATATTATTACTATCATCTAATTTTTATTGATGGTTTTTAGTTTTAGAAGATCCTTATATATACTTATATTATTAATACCATCAAATTCTTATAGACGATTTTTACTTTTAGTAGATCCTTGTACTTGTATTACTAACACCTTCAAGTTCTTAATTATTTAACAGAATTAACGGATGTTATAATCTTTCCGTTAATTGAAATCCCCATGTCATCTCATTTTATTTAATTAAATTTCATGTCATCTTTTAATTGAAAACTTAATACAAAATCAGTCATTTTTTTTATTATAGCTAGTAGTCAATAATAACGACTTATATTTTTTATTATGTAATTTTACAGTGATTTTAACCCAAACCTTTTCAAGTTTGCTCCTCAATATTTTCTATATGCTATTCAAGATGCAAATATCTCCATATCTGATGGGATATGGCCCAACCGCTCAAGTCCAATGGCAGGCCCAAGTGAACTGGGCCGACCTAATGGACAGCCCTACGCGATTAAGCCTGAAGCCCAACATCTAAACCATATTCAAGACCAAATCGAAGAAGAGATATTGAAGGAGATATTCAAGGATCAAGATATAGAAAGAGATCGGATCCCACAAGGAAAAGATCCAGTACAATCTTTAGAGATCCACTACATGTATAAATAGAGGTTAGGTTGAAGGTAGAAGGGTTAGCAACTATTTGAATACTAAAGCTTTTCAATACATTCATTGTAATCCGACATAGTGAAAGTATTGAGGAATCACTCCTCCGTGGACGTAGATCTTATTCTTAATCGAACCACGTAAAAGTCTCTCGTGTTCTTTATTGCTTTCATAAATCTCGCACACAAGATTTATCATTGGCGCCGTCTGTGGGAACCCGAACAAAAACTTCGTTTTCACGCAAAATCACCGCAAGGACTCGTGCAAATCCTAGCGCCGCCGGTGGTCCGGCAACGACGGATGAAGACCCCAACCAGTCGTGACGTGGCGCGGGAAAAGAACTTGCCGTTGCCATAACAACACGACGCTTGAGGGTTACATAGAAGATCTACCTATACACCCTCGTGATCGCCTCCCTACCGAGAGAAGAAGCCGACCTCAACGCCGTAAACAAGCGACCCATCAATCTCACGAGGTCCTCGGCAGAGCCGTGTCCGAATTCCTCAATGCCCATATGGGCCAATTTCAAACCTTTCGAGCCAAAGGACGAATGGGCGGAACTTCAAGAACCATGAATAGAACGCCCAGATTGGCAATCACGGCGCCCAAAGTCGCTCACCTCTCCACAATATCCGAGGCGTTCACCTCGGCGAGATAGCCGAGAACGATCACCTCGGCATGATGTCCGTCGATCACCTCAAAGAAGCGCCCATAACCATTCACCCGGCGTCACCCGCGAGGTCGGTCACCTTCACCCCTGCCACCCGCAAGTCGGTCACCTCAAAGACACCATCAAGGCATTCGCCTAGACACGACCGCGTGGCTGAACGGGACCGAAAAGAGGAAAGACAGAGTCGATCCCCTCATCAGAGAGACGATAGACGTCGTTATCGGTCTCCCACTCCTCCTGGGAGGGATGGCAACGAACTCCCAGGATTCGACCGACATGGACGGATCATCTCTCATTTTTCCAGAGAGATCCTGGATACACCCCTGCCGCAATGATATCGAACACTCAACATCGCCGCCACGACGGTGCGGGAGATCCATCTGATTTCCTTTTCGCCTATACTACTAACATGGCAAATCATGGGATGAAAGATTTTTACATGTGCAAGATCTTCCCCGAGGTGCTGGTCTCCAACGCCCGTCGTTGGTTCACCTCACTCGCCGTAACAAGATACATAGCTTCAGAGATCTCATGGATCAATTCAAGTGGCGTTTCTATCAAAAAATGCCACCTCAACAACCTTCATCCGACCTACTCACCATCCGCCAAGGACGAGACGAGACGATGTCAAATTTCGTCTCAAGGTTCATCAAAGAATCCTCAAGATCGATGAGAGCAACGACTCTACATCATCAACGCATTCAAAATGGGATCCGACCGGCGCACTAAACAAAGAAATCACCGTGGAGAAGTCAAGACGGCAAGTAGCCTTTGGACCTTGGTGGATAACTATGTTAAAGGGGACGAGTCAGATCGTAAAAAGAGAGAGACATGGGACGAGCGAAAATCGAGAAGAAGAAGCACGATGATCGGGAAGAGGCACCGATCGTCGAAGTGCCTTCGACGTAATCAAAAAGGCCCAATGGAGTCTGGCGGGACCTCGCAAAGGGCCTATAAGCTTTCTTACCTATCCGTACACTTATCCCCCGAACCTGGCATATTACTCACCTGAGGAGGTGGATTACTTCGTCCCATCTTTTATCTATGTGAAAATCCATTCTCACCTCGGATGAACACAACTTACCTTCAAAAGGGGACGCCCTTGCGAAGATAACAAACCTACAAAGTAGGGTACTCAAACTAAGCGTGCGCCAGGGGACCACCCCTCTCGATATTTCTCGACAAACAAGGCAAGCACACAGATTACTCATTAATTTGAGCATCTACGTGCAAGGCATACAGATTACTCATTAATTTGAACATCTACATGCAAACGACGTCCAAATCGGATCTCTTGCAATTTATACCTCTTCATAAGGAAGAACTACACTTAGATCGATCACTTGATCATCTACACTCTTTGTAATCGCTTCTTACACTCTCAATACACATATACTCTCTTGCTCCGTGGACGTAGATCTATTTCAAGAGATCGAACCACGTAAAAACCTCTGGTGTTCTTTATTGTTTTCACAATCTCACACCCAAGATTTATCAATATCCATATTTAGTTATATATGTACCATGATCAAATAAAATGATATCAATAATTGACAGAAAAAGTCCCTTTGAGAATTGATGTAATTAGATGGAATACCTATGGTTCCATACATGTGTATGTTTTCTTTGTGCCAGATGAGGAAGTAATACTCATATGTTTAATCGTGGATTGCCATAAGTAGAGACGATTGGGCATTGATCAAGTTGAGAAGCAAGAAATGACTAAGTGGTGTGCATGTAGTGGTAGAATAATTAATGTCTGAGTCTAAAGGTCTCGAATTCGAGTTCATCGTGATGTAACTTTTAAATTCTTATATTTAAATTCTTATATTTAATTTAAACCGTAGGATTATTGAAAAAGTTAGGTATTATCGAAGCTTGTTCGATATCTAACCTCGTTATCGGAGTCGATCGGTTGTAGGATAAATCAAACTCAAGCAAATGGAGATAAAAAAAGAAGAAATGTGTTTGGTTTTCTTTCTGGAGAATGTCACGGCAGAGAGGAAAGAAAATGGAATGAAGTGTGTTGAGTTGGTGTGTTTCAAGACAATTAAATATACTTAGCAAATTAAAACAAATGAAACACACTCACAACCTTGTACCTCTCGGCTCTCACTCAATACACAAATGAATAAATTGGTCAAAGTGATTATGTCATAGCTAAAATATCCCTTACACATATTAACTATCTTGGAAGCTTTATAAAAGATTTTTGGGAGAAACAAACTAAATATTTGTCTCATGCATGGCAATATTGCCGTCAACCTTCAGTGTGTGTGTGGGAGACTAATTTTCAGATTTTTAGCTAGTATTACTCAAGTGTATTGTGTACACTCTATCCCAAAATATAGTGCTCAAGTGTATAAAAAATCAATATTGATTTTGTGTACAAATAAGTCAATAAATTCGGCTCCCATGTAAACAAATACTAGAGTATTTTTCATCTACACATTTTACTTGGTAAGTGTGTATTAATACTACACTTAAGATATAACACAAATTGGATGATCAAAAATAAAATAATCCTATGTTAAAAACAATAGGAAGTTCTCGGCATTTACAAAAAAATTAATGTCCAAAAATTCATTTTCATGCTATAAGTAGATATATAACATAATATATATCCTAGATGATAATTTATATCATAGGAAAAATTATTGGAATCAATCCAAAGGTAGAAAACCCTAATTCTCGATTTAGGGTTTTCGAGAATCTTAAATAATCAAAAATATAATTCCAAAATTTTCTAGCATTAATTCAATGCCAAATAATATACTAATTATATAAAATAATCATAGGAATTTAAATATCATAATTCCTTGATCGTTATACTTGATTCTCAAGTCATCTCTAAACGTTAACGTTTGAAACGTCTGAAAACGTTAAATATCGACTCAAATCAAAATGGTCAAAATAAAGCTGTAATCACTTTATTAATTTATTCCAATAATTATGGAATTAAATTCTAAGCTTAAAAACTTAGAAAATATCACGAGCATTTAATCATTGATACGTAATCGACGTAAAAATAATACTTGTTGAATACGTTACATATTCGTATTTCTCAATTCACATTCATTTGTGAATAAAATATAGAATTTATTATTCCAAAATAATCGAAATCATTATTCGATATATTAATAATCAAATTATCATAACAATACTCTAATTTACTGAAATTAATATCGTAATTAAGCGTTTAAATATTCGGTATTACAAAATTCTTGTATATATCTCATATCAGATATACTTAATTGTACTAGATTTCTTATGGTTGTGTCTTGTATAAATGTATTATTTTTAGATGGATCAACACCTAATAATAATGTTCTAATTTGACTTGTGAAATTATAAGGATTGTCACATAATGCTTTTATCTGATTTATTTCATCTGGTGATGTTGCCTTTTTACTCTGCCAAATTCCTAGGGTTATTGGTCCTAAAGATGTTTCTAAATATGAAAACATATCCATACTTTCTTTTTATTTGTTTCCCAATTTCTTACAACATTTTGTTCCCAAATTAAAATTTCATCGGGCCGAGTTATGGACTTTGATTTTCTAATATGAGCATATCTTTACTATATATATTTCCTATTGGTAATCTTTTCCTTTTCCTGTATAATTAGATTCTCCTTCATAATTTATATTTGGATTTATCCATTGTTGTCTAGATGTTCCTTCATTATTGTGTTACTTGGTTGTGTCCACTCTATTTTGGTCTTTTCGTGCATCTTTCATAAATTCATCCATATAATTATGTTCAATTTTATCATTTTCGGATTTACTTTAAAGTCATATATCATTTTTACCATTTTGTATATCTTTTATTAATGGTAAATTATAATATTTTGTAACTTTGTATAAGCTTCTTCATATGACATTCATAATTCATCATACATTCCATAATCATATCATCTACTTGTATTTGTATATCTAATTCTCCAAGTCCACCACGCTTTCGTGCAAACTCTGATGCATATATATATCTAGATGTAGGATAACTGTAACATTTTTACTAATTGAATGTAATTTTAGCTATAGTAATGCTAGTATTACGACTTATTATTAAATTTAGAACTTTATAATAATCATCAATTAAATATATTAAATCCACGAGTTTTATATCAAACAAGAATATAAAATATAAATACATTCTTTAATAAGAAGCCATAGAGAAGAAAGCCTAAGAGTAGAAGATAAAGTAGTAATGGTAGATTTATTTACATTAGAAACTATTAAAAGATAAAAATTCTAAAAACATTTTGCACATATTGGATTAATAATAATTGGAATAAAAGGATTAGGAAGAAAACATTTAGAACAAATGTTTTAGCATTAGTTTTAGATAAATCATGGCAAATGATTTAAAAGGCTATAATATTAGGAATGAAAATAGATTTAAGTAATAATCTAGCTTTATTTTATTGTTCACCGATATTTTAAAAATATAAATGATATAAAAATCTAAAAATAGCTTTAAAACAAAAGGATATGAAAATTATCAAGACGATAATATTGTAATAAGTATAGGAGTATTAGGAAAAGCCAAGAATATATCCGGAATGAAATTTAAAATAAATATAGACGGAATTGTAAAAATATGGCATCAAAATCTATAAAATGATAGAACCAATAAGAATAAATCCGAAAATTTAGCAGATTAGAATGGTCTATTGATGATTTATAAGAAAATAAAAAGAAACTTTAGTCCCACAAAATAGTGTAATATATGAAGACACAGTGGAAAGCAAACTTTAAGATTTATAAATTTTAAAAATCGATACTTCATTTAATGAATAAGAAAAGAAGAAGAAGAAGAAGAAGAAGAAGAAGAAGAAGAAGACAATCTTATAAATGAAATAGAAGAAATAAATGATATATATGATACAGACTCAATATACGATATTGAAAATGAACAAGAATATGGTGAATTTGACAGTATAGGATTTAGTCAATTTTTAATAGATGAAAACCAAGATGATGAAGAATTAGAAGAAATGAGATTTAAAATACAAGAATCAAGAAAAACAATATATATATATATATATATATATATATATATATATATATATATAACTAATGGATCTACTTGGGATCCTGGACCGATTCTGATCTCAAAAAGTCTCAGATCCAGATACAAAATATAAGGGTAGGATCCAGATCAATCGGATCCAAATTTTGAGGATCCAGATCCTGAAAAATGAATCTGGATCCATGAATCTGGATCGGATCCGAGATCCATTGTCATCTCCAATGGAGGGGTATTTTATTTTCACAAAGGATAGTATCTAGCGTATGCGGGAATGACAGGTGTAAAGTAAACAATGGCAGGTGCACCGTAAGTGATACGCGGCAATAGCAGAGGATCCAGCCCTCTTAAGCTTGTTCGAACGCGGGGCCCCTAAATCTTCGCCTCACTGTAAATCCCTATCAACAACTTCTTCGAAATTTGAATTTCAAAAAAACAAGCTCCAAAAAAAGGTGAAAGCAATAAATAAAGTTCAATTCTTCGCTACATCACTCTTCCCACCCACTGCCAGTAGCATATTCCGCCATTGTTAACACAGGAAAAATACACCACTTTCATTTTTCAAGTTTCTAGTGAGATCGACTCCAAAAGCGAGCTCTTTTCGATGAGCTACATAAGCTAGATTAATATTCCCATTTAAGTTTTAATTTCTCAACGGTATAGTTTTGTGTCCTTATTCAGATCTCGTCTGTTTGTAACGTGCTATTCTCTTGAAGTTTAGCTCATTGTTCAGAATGAAGTATTCAGTAGACTGAGTAGTAGAGATGGTTTCCATTTTCTTGTTGTACATGCTCAATCTTCTGCTTGTTCACACATTTTGAAAACCTCTACTTTTTTGTTTTCTGCTTGATCTGCTCATCTTCTTTCTCGTTGGGGTGTTCTGTGTTTGAAGATTGAGATCTTTTGGTGCACATGGTGTGTGATCTTCATCTTTGATATCCATTATTTACGGACAATAGGTAACATTTTTTTGTGGTTGAGATTGTTTAGACTTTATGACTATTTTATGGACGTTCTTTTATTTATCGAGTTGAATTTGGCAAAAAAGCAGCTGCCTTTTGCTTTTCCTGACGTTGTAGAAAGAGAAAGTGTTTTGATCTATTCTAAGCTGTCTGATAAAGGTCTAGGGATGGTGGATTTCAAAATAAGATGGGATGGAAAAGAATGTTTTGGTTTAAAACTTGCTGAAAATTAATCGGACCGTTTTCTGGATCACCTTTGCATATTAAATAATGTTTATGTTTCATAATTTAGTTAACATAGTTGATGTTTAAATTTTGGCCCTTTGATATGTTTCAGGTTCTGGTGAGTAGATAGTTAGTTGTTGCATAGATTGGTAATGGCAGGAAGATCCTTCAGGCCTTCTGATTCACAGCTGGGGAGGGCCCAATTCCTCCCAGTGTAACCTTTACAAGACGAACATCGTCGGGCAGATATGTGAACTTATCGAGGAAAGTCTTGACAGCGAGATAAGTGGTGTTGAGTTTGCGGAGTACACAGTGCATATACCAGCAACACCTGATAATCAATCAATGGATTCGTTGGCTATTAGGGGGGATCCTCCGATTTCACAGAGGGTCGAGGAGCAATATGTATCGAGCTCTTTGTTTACCGGAGGATACAACAGCATTACCCGTGCCCACTTGATGGACAAGGTGATTGAGTCTGAAGCAAACCATCCTCAGATGGCTGGTGCAAAAGGGTCGTCGTGTGCTATCCAGGGCTGCGATGGAAAAGTGATGAGTGACGAGAGGGGTGAAGATATTCTTCCATGTGAATGTGATTTTAAGATATGTAGGGATTGCTTCGTTGATTCTGTTAAGGCTGTTGGAGGCATTTGTCCTGGTTGTAAAGAGCCGTATAAGAATACAGAGTTGCCCGATGACTCAGTCGAGCCTGGTCAGTCATTGCCTCTGCCATTTAATGCTGGAATGTCAAGAATGGAGAGGAGGCTTTCGTTGATGAAATCAGCCAGGACAGCTATAGTGAGGAGCCAGTCTGGCCTGATGAGGAGTCAAACAGGGGTGGATTTTGATCATAATCGATGGTTGTTTGAGACTAAGGGCACCTATGGATATGGTAATGCCATATGGCCAAAAGATGGAGGATTCAATGAAGATATAAATGATGAAACAGGCGAGCCTCCAGAACTTCTCAACAAGCCATGGAGACCTCTAACCCGTAAATTGAAGATACCAGCTGCAATACTCAGCCCATATCGGTAAATAGGTTTGCTATTTTGTTTCTGTATGTTTGAGAGAAATTTCACATTTCATTGAGTATTTTCATGCTGTTTCTAATTCAAATGATTGATCAGGTAATTTGAGGAGATCACAAGGTATACTAGATGATAATGTAGAAATTCAATTGAAACATATTCCATACCTGAGCATTCTTCTTGAGTAGTTTATTATTGTCTGTTATTGTTCATAAGCCAGATGTACGTCCATAAATTTACATGGGGCATAGAAGTATAGAACACCAATGTGCTAACGTGTCACTGATTTTGCGGGGTTGTGCATTTTCAATCTGGTTACCACCTTGAAACCAAACCAGTTCAAGAGATTCCTTAGTCGGGATAAATGATTTGAACATATTCCTCTAAATGTCTTGATGCAGACTTTAAATGCCTTTTTCTCATAATTATTGATGAACATTTAGCATATCGATGAACTTTATGTGCCTTCTCTCATTTCTTTCTCATTATTATTGTTGTGATTGGGTATAAGTATAACACATCTGTTTAAATTTGAAAATATGGTATAGAAAGCTGACAAGCATCCCTTTTCATTTCTACTTCCTCCAGACTCTTAATTTTCATCCGTATGGTTATTCTCGGTCTATTTCTGAATGGAGGATCAGGCATCCCAACGAGGATGCAAGGTGGCTGTGGTTGATGTCTATCATCTGTGAGATTTGGTTTGCCTTTTCCTGGTTACTTGACCAGCTTCCAAAGTTCTGCCCTGTAAATCGTGCTACTGATCTTAACGTGTTGAAAGAGAAGTTCGAACACCAAGCCCAGCCAATCCAGCTGGAAAATCTGATCTTCCGGGAGTAGATATATTTGTTTCTACTGCTGATCCAGAAAAGAACCTCCACTTGTTACGGCAAACACTATTCTGTCTATTCTCGCTGCTGATTACCCTGTCGAGAAGCTCTCTTGTTATGTTTCTGATGATGGAGGTGCCCTCTTGACATTTGAGGCCATGGCAGAAGCTGCAAGTTTTGCCAACTTGTGGGTGCCATTTTGTCGAAAACATGATATTGAACCAAGAAATCCAGACTCTTACTTCAGCCTGAAAAAGACCCGTTTAAGAATAAAGTGCGCCAGGATTTTGTAAAAGATCGTAGAAGGGTTAAGCGTGAGTATGATGAATTCAAGGTTCGGATCAATAGTCTTCCTGATTCAATTCGGCCGCTCTGATGCATATAATGCTAGAGAAGAAATCAAGGCCATGAAGCTTGGAGACAGACTGCTGAGGGTGCAGTATTGGAACCTTTGAAGGTCTCTAAAGCAACATGGATGGCAGACGGAACTCACTGGCCTGGCACTTGGGTGGCTTCTGCTCCCGAACACTCTAGGGGTGACCATGCAGGAATAATACAGGTATATACTATTGTATTTTTTAAATTCTTACTCTGAAAGTTTTGATCATTTGGTATGGATTTGTTAATCGCTCTAGATGGCCCCTTTTCGCTCCAACATGATATGTTTTACTCTGAAGTATAACCTCTTTGAAATTGGAACTGCACTTCCCCTTACACTTGTTAATGATAACTTTATTTCTCATCTAAACCAGTCTCTCTTAACTTGTTATTTTTGGCTCATTAACACTTTTGTAACTACATAAACTGCAGGTAATGTTGAAACCCCCAAGTGATGATCCTCTAAATGGAATAGTTGAAAGTAGCCCACTTGATTTTACAGAGGTTGACATTCGGCTGCCCCTGCTTGTCTATGTTTCTCGTGAAAAGCGTCCAGGATATGATCACAACAAGAAGGCAGGGGCCATGAATGCTCTGGTTCGAGCTTCAGCCATCATGTCTAATGGCCCGTTTATTTTGAATCTCGACTGTGATCACTACATCTACAACTCACAGGCAATAAGAGAAGGCATGTGTTTCATGATGGATCGTGGTGGAGACCGTATTTGTTATGTCCAATTTCCTCAAAGGTTTGAGGGGATAGATCCATCTGATCGCTATGCAAATCATAATACTGTGTTCTTTGATGTAAACATGCGTGCTCTAGATGGGTTGCAGGGTCCAGTTTACGTCGGAACGGGATGCCTCTTCCGTAGAACCGCACTCTATGGCTTCGATCCTCCCCGATCAAAAGAACGCTCTGGCTGTTGTAGCTGTTGTTTTCCTCAACGTAAGAAGACTGCGACTATCAAAACTGCACCAGAGGAGCACAGAGCTCTTAGGATGGGAGATGACGATGATGATGGATGAGTCCTTCTTTTTCTCTAAAAGATTTGGTAACTCGAGCTTCCTGATTGACTCCATCCCAGTGGCGGAATTCCAAGGGAGGCCACTTGCCGACCATCCTGCTGTAAAGAACGGACGGTCACCTGGTGCTCTTACCATTCCCAGGGAACTCCTCGATGCATCAACGGTTGCTGAGGCCATTAGTGTGATCTCGTGTTGGTATGAAGACAAAACCGAGTGGGGTAACCGGGTCGGATGGATTTATGGGTCAGTCACTGAAGACGTGGTGACAGGGTATAGGATGCACAATCGTGGCTGGAAATCTGTATACTGCGTCACTAAGAGGATGCTTTCCGCGGCACTGCTCCTATCAATCTCACAGACAGACTTCATCAAGTCCTCCGGTGGGCCACTGGGTCAGTTGAGATCTTCTTTTCGCGTAATAACGCTTTACTGGCTAGTCCAAAAATGAAGTTTCTACAAAGAATTGCTTATCTCAATGTCGGTATCTATCCCTTCACCTCCGTGTTTCTGATCGTTTACTGCTTCCTTCCTGCACTATCGCTCTTCTCCGGTCAATTCATCGTCCAGAGCCTAAACGTGACCTTCCTCACGTATCTCCTCGTCATCACCTTGACACTTTGTGCGTTGGCCATGCTCGAGATAAAATGGTCGGGCATCAACTTAGAGGATTGGTGGCGTAACGAGCAATTCTGGTTGATTGGAGGCACGAGCGCTCATCTTGCAGCAGTGCTCCAGGGTCTGCTCAAGGTGATTGCTGGGATCGAAATCTCCTTCACTCTGACATCAAAGTCTGGAGGCGACGACAATGATGATGACTTTGCAGAACTCTACCTCCTGAAATGGAGCTCGTTGATGATCCCGCCTATCACCATCATGATAACGAACTTGATAGCCATCGCTGTCGGTGTGAGCCGGACTATATACAGTAACATACCGCAGTGGAGCCGTTTGCTCGGAGGCGTGTTCTTTAGTTTCTGGGTGTTGGCCCATCTATATCCGTTCGCCAAGGACTGATGGGACGACGAGGAAGGACCCCGACCATCGTGTTTGTGTGGTCCGGCCTCATCGCCATCACGATCTCCCTTCTGGGTCGCCATCTCTCCCCTCGGGCGCTACCGGCATCGGAGGTTCGTTCCAGTTTCCATGATCTTTCAGAGATGTTAGTTTGCATAGATTCACTGTCGAAACTCATTTTATTTGTTTACTTTTGCCATGGTTGAATTATATTTTTAGGGTAAGACAAGATGAGATGACATATATTCTTCATCTTCACTGTTGATTATCAAATGTCAACTCGTTGGGAACTTTTGTTTGCACGTTGTATTTCAAGGTATAGTATGGAATTGAATTATTTAAACTATACGATTTTGAGAAGGTAGGATTTTCTGACAATTATTTAAAATAAAAAGTTCATTAATTTAGTTAGAAATAGATCCACTTATCGGAAATTTGTAATATATTTATACAATCCCTCTCCGACAGCGTATCGTAATTAACATTGTGTTTCGTGCATTTTGTAAATTTTGAAATGAAAGTAGGTAATTTATAGGTAGGATTTTACTATGGCGTGCAAAATTAGAATTTAGTCAAAGTTTGATAGTTTATAATTTATTTATATCTTAAATATAAAAATTTATGTACATTCAGATAAAAGATAATGTGTTCTTTAAAAAAATATCATTTTTATTAAAAAATATTATTCATATTTAAGAAAAATATTAATGTCTGTACTTATAGATGTCTGCACAAGAGATCATCATCTCTTCCAAATGCTATATACTTTCCTTCAATATGAATTTTAGTTGAGGTATTGTGAGTGGAGTAAGAATATCACAATAGCTTAATATTAATTAAATTAGTGTTGGATTATGAATGGTAAAATATATAAATAAGTAATGTTGTTGGGGGTGATAAATATAGATAGTGGTGGATTATGGATAGTAAAATATATAAATAAAAGGTATTATTAGGGTAATAAATAGAGAGTATTTTGTGATATAGTTTTTATAAATAAAATAGGAAGTAGTTTGGGAGCGTATAAAAAACCCTTAAAAATAGGGAATGATGGGATTATATACGTTTGCATAGATATTCATTGAATGTCCGTCTCACCACGGTTTCAATTGGTACTCGTTTTAATCAATTGACCGTATAAGAAATTAATTTAAAAGCTACCAATCGTTTATGTTTACGTTACAGTTCGTCTCAAACTTTATGTTTTAATCTAAATTATGTTTATATATCAATTAAGAATAGGGAGTAAAGGCAAATAATTATCTGCCTGCTGTGGATGTGAGATTAATTGGTTACAGAAATGCATCGCTAAATTTGGTGTTAGAGGGTGTTTGGTTGATTTTATAAGGTTTTCAAAATAATTTATAAGTTGTTTAAGAGTTTATAAGTTTTGACACAATAAATTACTAAATAACATATAAAATTGTGAAAATAAGTTCCAATAATCTATAAATTCCTTAATCTCAGTTTATTTTTTATAATTTAATAAACAATAATGAATTTACAAAAATAAACTTGGATTAATGCATAATGGATTCCTGAATTTCGTGCTTTTAGGAATATAAAATTTTAATATTGATTTGTTTCAGATTTAATTTCAATAATTTTTATATTATTTTTATGTATCTATTCTACCATAGTAAACACTCTTATAGAATTTATAGTTATTTTTAATATTCATTCAATTTTTGTAAATAATTAATTATTACATAATTAGGAATTAGGTTATATATCTTCTTAACTTTCAATTTTTAATATTACAGGTTAATTATGATTCATTATATCATAATAACTTTTACTTTTATAACAAATATTATTAAGATAATGAACTTAAATACTTAATAGTGAGATATAAGTTAAGACACATGAAATGTTAGATAGAATATCTGAATTGGTTACCGATCAAACAAAATTATTTTTCTTAAATGAAAATATATACTTAAAAGTGTATAATTAAACCTAATTATAAACTATCCAATAAAATTGAAAACCTTACGACTAAAATTGAAAGATATTAATCATTTTATGTACAGTAAATTCAGATTTATCTGTCGCGTGTTGTGGTATATAAATTTTCCCTAAAAAATGAATAAATAGATATGTTGGTATACAAATGGGCAACCTTGTACAAGACAGACAGATTTATGATGGGCCCACAAAAGTAAAGGAGAATTCAAAGTAATTAATTAATTATGAGACGTTTACTGTTCATAATAAGATAGATTGAAATTAATCCATTATTTGTTTTGATGGAATGATGTATAGATTAATTTTAAATTTATTTGATTATTCTATTCTTCAAACAGATTAATCTTATATTTTATGAATCTATCATCATGAAAAATAAATCCCCACGTAGGGGCATTTTATGGGTTGAAAACCCCAAAATTGAAATCCAAACTCTCAATTCCTTTTTATTAATAAACTCACTGTAACGTGTCCAATTCAATTAATTTTTTTGGTAATATTATATATAGCTCTTATTCTTTATCTTCATAGTCCTTTATTTTAAAAAGTAATAAAAAATATTAATATATACATACTTTCACCATATAGTCCCAAATTAAGGTACTAATCAAATAATATCTCTATACCCCATCAATTTGAACAAGGAAATTTTGCAGCATATATCTCATTATGAGCTTCTTTACTTTAAATATAAATCTTCGTATAATTTGTTAATCATTATAAGAAGATATAATTTTCTCAAGTCTATTGTTTGGTTGAGTTTTGTTAGATACATATACGCCACGAGTGTGTTGTACAGTCAATAATTGCATTGTTTCGAGACCAAGCTTACATCTAAACTGCCAAGAATTTTCTAAATATCACAGGAAATTCTATAAAACATGTAGATATTAAAGGAAATCTAACTTTATCTTTTTCGATGATCTATCTTCAATGTTTAATTCACCATACATCGATTATATACCTATCATCCACCTATATAATTAATTGTAATACGTTGATGTTTACTCGTGTTTACCTGCAAATTTCTCGGATAAAGAACGATGAAGACTTGTGCTTTGATCTTTTGGATCAGATCTCGATTGACAAAACTCCAATGATGAGTTAGAGCAATTTATGGAGAATACTTGCAAAATCCGCATTCTTCCACTTAGAGATTTTCAAAATCTCACTTTGGAATAGTTGATTTCTGATTTTCTCTCACCTTGTATTTATAATGCAACTCTATAATCCTATTAGGATAGGATCTCTGCATATCTAATAAATACAATCATATTTTTTCAGATAAACCATATCTAGAATAATATCCTTTGATATTTAATGATATAAGATAAAATCTATCTAGATATAGGAGAATCAGAACAGAGTTCCAATGAGACTCTACTAGGTATAGGCGAAAATCTCTAGCAGCAATGGCCTTGATGGACCAACCCAGTAATCAAATATAAGGAATAAAGATGGGCCTAAAATGAATTAATTATCTTATGCTCAGCCGAGAACATTAATTAATTCATAACCATTTATTAATACCACTAGAGAATGACTTATCCCTTTATTACCAAGTTGAGTCGAACTTACACTTAGACTTTACGAATCCCCATATTTAAGATATTGCACGTCCATTAATTATTTATAGCTCAATCGCTTAAAATAATTAATCTCTTTAATTCCTTAAGTAGTATCGCCAACCTTATTATTGTACTTGAGCTAAATGTTGGATTTATCATCGAAGCGCTTTGGTTGAGCTTGTATACAATGTTTCTCGTTACCACTATTACAATCTCCTATCCGAATTGTTTACTTGATTGCATATGTATGTCCATTTATCTCATATATAAGTTAGATCATACAAGATGTTGTAGATCATGAAGTCTCGTATGATTGGTCGAGCTTAATGAGATATAAAAGAATCACAATGAGACAACTTGAGGACGAGTTGTCGGTATAGTCATGCAGTATAGATAAAAGTGACTTGACTTAGTTACTTGTATATACTTGTGCGTCCCGACGTATTGATGAATCACGGAGATGAGTTCTTCTATCCGACCGTCGTGAAGAACCCAGATCTCGTGACTTTATGTCGATCTAAACCTCGATAAGGTATTAGATGAGTATGAGTTCTTGACCATCACTTTGACTTGTTATGGGTGAGAGTTACATGAGATAACTCAATATTCTCCGCATCTTGGGTGGTGGCGTGCTTGTATGTCATGCTAGTTGCTCAGACGAGTCACCGTATTCGTTTAGGATGATGACGTCCCCTTAAGGAGCTCAAAAGGTTTATTGTACTAAACATTGCAAGTTGAGTTATCTCAAGTACAATAATAAGGTTGAGTGGTACTACTTAAGGAATTAAAGTAATTAATTATTTTAAAGAGTCGAGCAACGTAAATAATTAATAGACGTCGATATCTTAAATACGGGATTCGTTAAGTTTAAGTGCGAGCCCGACTCAACTTCGAAAATAAAGGATAAGTCGGCATTTATTCTCTAGTGGAATGAATAAATGTTTATGAATTAATTTATGTTCGGGTTGAACATAAGATAATTAATTTATTTTACGCCTATCTTTATTCCTCAGATTTGATCCTGGCCGGCCCATCAAGGCATGTAGCTTAGAGAATTTCGTCCTTCCTTATAGAGTCCCTCCGGGACTCTGTTTTGATTCTCTCTATCTAAAGAGATATTATTATATTTATTAGATATGCGTAAATCCCATCATGATAGGATTTAGGGTGGCATTATAAATATAAGGTGGGAGAAAATCAATAGCTAATCCTAAGTGTGAAATTTTCAAAAACTATGCTTCTCAAAGTTGGGATTTTCGAAAACTTCTAAAGAAGGAATAAGGCGAATTTCTGCGAGACTTCCATAGATTGTCCTCACTCGACATCGGAGATTAGTGATCGGGATCTGATCGTAAGATCAAAGCACGAGTCTTGATCCAATTCTTGCTCGACAAATTCGTAGGTATACACGAGAAAACACCAACGTGTTGCAATTAATTATATAGGTGCATGCTAGATATATAATCAATGCATGGTAAATTAAACATCCAAGATAGATCATCGGGAGAGGGTTAAAATCAGATTTCCCTTCAATTGGTATCAGAGCCAAGGATCACAATCTTGGCTCTGTTGGATTAATTCACGTTTGATTATAACGTGCACAATTAATTAATTGTGGATATGTCTTTCATCGTGGCTCGTTTTATTTTATTTTATTGTTTTTGTCGGATTTCGTTTTTCACCACGAGAAAATCCGTGGTTAGATTAGGTTTTTTCTTGTAAATCTAATATGTAAAAGAGGAACGAAGACGAAGAACACGAAGAACGAGAAGACGGAATCCGTGCGACGACGCGACAGGAGGCGGGCGGAAGCCGACGTCGCACGAGGCGTGTGGGCTATGGCACGTTAAGCGTGCTCGGCGCTCGCAGATGCCGCCGACAACACAGCCTAGCGCGAGGCTTCGGCGAAGATCGGGTGGACGGCGTCGGCAGCTACGCGGGTGCGGGTTTATCGCGGGAGCCTCGACGCCTCGGCGGGTTGTGCGCTCGGTAGCACCAGCGCTTTCTCGGCCCTCGGCGGGTCGTCGCTCGGTAGCGCCGGACGCCTCGACAGCGGTCAGCGGCAACACGACATCGCGTGCGGTGCTCGTCGCCGCAGCGCTTGCGCGGGCCCGGCGTGCGAAGTCGCGCACGATTTCTCGACAGCTTCGACGACGCCGACGCCCTCGGCAGCAGCTTCTCGGCGGACGCGGGCGCTACGGGCTGGGCGAGATAGCTAGCGATGGGGCGAGCTTGTTGCGCGCAGACCTGCGCGCAATTCTCGGCAGTCCGTCTCGATAGCGTGCACAGCTCTTCGGCGTGCTAGGCGATGTGGCGATAGGGTGACGGGTGTCTTTGGTGTGCATGCGCCGTGCCCTAGCGCTGCCCAGCCCATCTTAATGACCCGCCCGCTTTCGACGATACCTATTTTGTCGGCCTGCACCCGATTTATCGACCGGTTCTAATTTTTCGACCCGATCCGGCCCGATTCACTGTTCCGGCCCGTTTTTCAAATTTTTGGCCCAAATCCAGTTTTGACGAATCCGGTCCATGCCCGTGCACGCGAGGCCCGTATTCGAGTTTTTTTTTTTAAGATCTGTACTTTGCTAATTTATGTAATAAATTAGGCAGGAAAGTACAGGATTCACGAGTGTGTCGCGATGAATGAATTTATTTTATTTTTTTCGTTCAAAGCATGTCGTGGATGTTTAAATTATGCAGAAGCATGCTATGTAAGTTTAATTACGTAGATAAACATATTATATATTTTTGTGATTAGATGAGCTTAGTAAGCATGCTAGGTTTATCGTGCTTTTTCAAGCATATTTTAAAATTCTGCGCGCATGTTTTACATGTTAAGTTTTATAGAAAGCATGCTGGGATTATGTGCTTTGCATAGACAAACCTTTTGAAACAAAAGACTAAGCAAGAAATCCGACATATTAATTTCTAAAATTAAAATGTTAAGACCTCCACTTTTTAATCTCTAAATAAAGTGATACGCATTGTGAGTAAACGTCCACACGCGTGGGTTGCTTGCACTGTTTATCATAAGTTTGTTAGATGAGATTTCTAAATAAAATATTTTAATCTATTGAGAAGTGGGAGTTTCATGTGTAAACGTCCACACGCGTGGCTTGCATATGCGATTTTCATAAGTTCTCTAGAGATAGATTTAAAATGAGAAGACAAAAGAATTTGGATTGGAAGCGGCATGGTCCGAGTGAGTATGCCAATTCTAAGAATTCATTTTCTCATTAAAATTGTGGTCATTGCTTAGATATCAGCTAAAGTACAACTTCCCGCGAAGTCCCTTCTTGGGATAGTGATGTGGTCTAGTAAGGTCCAATCATTAATTTCATTTGTCATAAGGATAAGTTGACATGGATTGAAATTAAACGACTAAAAGTTAAATTTTAGTCCGATCGGGGGTTCATGTAAACGCCCACACACGTGGCTTGCATGTGGGAAGTAATCCCCATCGAGGCGAGGGCAGATTCGCCATGATTGTTGTTCACATTGTCATGGTTGTTGTTTCGTCGGGCACCCATGATCCTCGATGGGGTTTCTTCAAACAAGGAATTCTTGATGGTAGTGAATCCTCCTTGTCCTTCCACAAAGATCCATCTCCTTCAAGAGTGAGAGGATCGTCCTCACAAATGCTATCACAATCGGAGTGATCAAATTCCACACCGTGAAGTCGCGGTTTCCTCGGCTTACGAGTATACTTCAACGGGGATGCCAATCTAGGAGTTAGACTACGACGTCCCTGCATACATAAAACTCAACAAACGAGATCAAACGCAACTGCGGTACAAAATAAGAAAGGCAAGGAGAAAATTAAAAACGAAAAACATGCAACATTAATAAAAGCCTTAAGTTTTCCCGGGCAACGGCGCCAAAATTTGTTTGGACTGAAAAGATCACTAATAAAGTCCCTCGCAATCTAACGAGGTCGTCCTAGTGAGCAAGTTAATCTGAGTCGTCTCTCAAGGAAAACTTAATGTATGCTACTAAGTTACCACACGAAAGCAAACAAATTCCAAAACACTCTAATCACAAAGGGTTGTTTGATTACCTAGGTGAGGAATTATTAAAGAAAGACAGACGAATTAACTAGGCAAAATTGACAAAGCAGAAAATTATCTAGACAAGAATTAAACCCTAAATTGAAGAAAATAGAATCAACGTGATGAACCCTAGGCATAAATCGAAAAGACTAAATGAAAGACAAGAACAATTAAGCAATTCCAATATGAATCAACACCAAAGCTTATAAATCAATAACAAAGAAATACGAGAAGACGGAATAAAGCGATAAAAGAATCTTACGAACAAAATCGAACGATGGAATTGATATTCAAGTCTTTCGGAGAAGAAATCCAATAGCAATAATCCTTACAATAAATTCTTCAATCATAAATGGCAAAGAAAAACTTAGGGAACTTGAAGGAATGAAAACGTATGGAGGAGAGCACAAACGAGCGAAAAAAAGCAAGAATGGCGCACTGCTTTTTTAGCGTTTAAAACTTATATATAGAGATCGAATTAGTGTCGCAGCCACCGGACGCTGCTCAAAACAAGGCCAAACGCGAGCGACAAGCGCCCGGACGCGTCGACTTCCTCGATGGTCTTCAATTCTTGCGCAGCGCCGGACGCAATGCAGCGCCGGACGCGAGAAGTCTCTGGACAACTTCGCGTAAGGAGCCCAGCGCCGAACGCAAGCCAGCGCCGGACGCACGAGCTCTCGGGACGAATCCAACTTTGGGAAGCCAGCGTCGGACGCAAGCCAAGCGCCGGACGCGGGCGCTCACGGAAGCGAACCCGGTCGGGACGCTGCGGTCCGGACGCGGCCTTCTCGAGCGCATCTCGCGACCGATCAAGACCTGCACGGCTACGCCGAGTCCGACGCTTCGGTGCGCTTTTGTGCGCAAATTGCTTTACACTTGATCATTCCCTACACAAAACCAAAACGAACGTGATTCCAATAATAGATATTCAAATATAAACCAAATAGGAATCAAATCGTTAAAAACAAACAAGAAGAAACATAACAAAAACATGCAAAACAACTCCCCCACACTTAACTCTTTGCTTGTCCTCGAGTAAATTTTAGTTTCTTGAAAAGAATGGTACACATAGAATCAATACTTCAAAAAGAATCAATCACATATTCACATCCCTCAATGCATCTTAATAATACAACTCTCAATACAACGATCCTCATTTATCAATCCAAACGTGTGACTTATCATAGAATAAGCGTTTCCGACTCAAATATGATCTCGTACATCAATATACAATTCACATAGTTCTCTTTCATGTAAGATATCACAAACGATAAAAATAAATAAAATGTGGAACTTAAAACCGATTATAGACAATAATCTTTAGGTGAAGCCTTCAAGTTATACACTGAGTATCCTAACGTAGATATCTATACCCATAGCATAGAGTCTCCATTCGATAGACAACACACGCAAGAGGGTAGAGCCCTTATTCAATTTTAAGCCCACTTATTTCACAACATCACTAAATTTCGAATTTTTTTAATATCAAACAAGAAAAGGGTCACATGTATAAAGTATATGACAATCGATCACACACATTATCTTATCACGCTTTTCTAATCATGTCCCACGCTCAAATTGACACCTAAGTTTCATCAAACTAAAATCATATACCAAGATGCAATGAAATTCAGATCAAAACACAATTAATTCAACTTAAAGCATAATTCTTCATGCACCATTGATTTCAAGAGAATAAAATCTCTCTTATCCAAACAAAAGGTTAAGAAACGACAAACACGAAACGAAATGTAAAACGCCAGAAAACACAAACAAAACAGAAAAAGAAACCCCCACACTTAAAACAGACAAGGTCCTCATTGCAGATAATAATATAAGAGAATAGAAGAAACTTCGAAAGCGGATGTAACCGAACGGCGGGGCATCAAGAACGAAACAAAACCTACAAAAACAACAAACAAAGACAGGCAAAACAATGAAAACAACACGACGCACACAAAAATAGAAAAACACATACACTCCAATAGTGAAGAATCACTATTGGTCAGACGGCGGTGGTGGAGGAGGAGCGCCATGAAATGTAGTCCAAGCGTTCCACTGAGCCTCAAGAAGCCATGCGCTGATTACCGCCGATCATCTACCGATTATACTCATTCCAATACGGTTCGCTCTCATGCCACAACCGATTACGTTCACAAGACGTTGATTTTGCTGATCAAATCGAGAGTAGATATCCTAACGAAACTCTGTCAAGTGGCCGGCTAACTCACTCCTAAATTGGCCAAGCTCTTCACGTATAAAATTGTATCCTTATCCCGATGCACCATGCTGTGAAGGGAACTGTGGATGGTTAGGATCGGCGTTGCTTTGAACTGGCTCAGTATCCTCTCTTGCCTCGTCATGCTGGTCGCCTTCATCATCGGATGGAAGAGTAGTATCAAAATGGCCATGTCACCGAAGGTGCATGCGATGGTCCCGCACTGCGATTGGCTTCGCGCCGCGCATGCCTATATCTCTTCACGCAGCCTCAAATTATGAGGTACCGAGTAGTCTCGTTATAAGCAAAGGCGCGCTCAAGCTCACTAAGATCAATCATCTTAGGTCTTATCGATCTTGCCGTGAATATGGCGTCCATCGTTATTAATAATCCCTAAATGGACGGCTAGACGAGTAGGAATTTGACACAAGGTCGGCCGACATTTCTTACGTCGCTGAACTAGCTGCAAGTGCTCCCAAATGAAGAATGTCGGAGATACCTTTATCTTCTTTACAACGCATGTGAGCAAGAAGACCTCAGCAGTATTGACCTTGTTGGCCTGCTCATTTCCAAAAACATTGAATACGATAAATTTATGGACCATTGCCAATGCTGAATCCTTGATAAATCCACTTGGCATTCCAACAGACGACCAGTTATTAAACCCTGATAATTCCTGCCAATCCTCTCTGACATTGAATGAAGGGGGTACACCACGTGCACCTGAAGTCGGAAATCTAAAAACTCCCTTCATAATACGAGGTGTGACCGCATACTCTTGCCCCAACAGACGACAGGTCAAAGTATCGATTCATCATCAATATTCATCGTATAACAAAATTCAATCAACAACGAAGAAAACCAGCAAATCCATCATCGATATTGTATCAATCCTAAATTCTTTAAATATTTCTTTACTCTATCCTCAAGTCCTAAACTTTGCATCAATTGCCAATTGAATCAAGAAGGCAAAATAGCATTACATCCGTCAACTAGACCGATCAACCACATAGCATGCTCAGTATCGAGACTCACGAGAATAACATAACAAATCTTGTTCCCAATCGAAAGCAAATAAGGGACAAGAATACATAGTTATCGAGTACGTATATAACACAACATCGCGGAAGCATAGCATGAAGAACCCGCAGCTCCACCCTCGGTGCCGTCCGGCTCCTCCATCCGTGAAAAGATTTGAAAAGAGTTTGGGGTGAGTACTAGCGCTCATGGGGTTTTATCATAAATCAAAGAATCATGAGGCGTGTTTAGAGCACTTACCTTAGAAGGTTTTAAAAGCGTAAATCCACTTCTAAGTAAGCAAAATAGATTTTCATTTTCGATACCGATCCGTTATTACTGTACTCCCATCATAGAACCATGAACCACGGCTCGAAGCGTATCCCGACCCGTCACATGACATTCATTCGCCGGAACATATCCAAGGCCCACGGGAACGTATCCAGACGGCTAACTCGGTGTGGACTTGGGTCAAATCCCATCGAACCATAACCACCTCATTACCTTTTCGTGTGGACTTGGGTCTATCCTTCGGAACCATAACCACGTGTTCGGGTCTATCCCCTATGATCAATACTCGAAGATGGTGATCAACCCACCGAATAGAGATCCGTGCACAACCATGATAGAACCATATCTTGGATCGAGAACGAATAATTTCACAAAACATTTTACGCGTATATGTTTTATTTTGAAATATCGAGTAAATAACTCAAAATAAGCATATATAACCCAACTGAACCGAGAAAACGTCAACCGAGAGATATCTACGGTCCGATGACTTCACCGATCGCCTTTGGTAGGTACACGTAACAAGACGGAACAACTTTTGGGGTCACTTCCCACAAAGCAAAGCAACATCGTGATCCAAACGAAGATCTTAGCAAAATTAGGGTTTTCGACTTTCGAACCCACATTTGCACTCTCGGGTTTTCAAATCAACTTGAAGTGCTTCCGCCATCACTAATGATTGCTCTTGAAATCGAAACTGCATAAGATGTTTTCTGCACAAACTTGAGTACAACGTGAGAATCACATGTCCTGAGTGGGGATAGCCTCAACCCACTTGGACACATAATCAACAAGCAAGTAAAATATACTCGTACCACGGTTTGGGAAAGGTCCCATAAAATCTATTCCCCAAACATGACAAATGATGCGCAGCGACATTCTCACTACCTTTCCTATCCAGAATCTCTAAGTCAAATTCTTGCATTAAGAGCACCCGTCTAATAAGTCTAGGCTTGGCACGGGGTTTGATCGACAAATATCTAAGGCGTGGTCACTATGTATTATTACTCTCGAACGAATGATGTAAGCACGAAACTTATCAAGAGCAAAGATCACGACAAGCATCTCTTTTTCGGTGGTTGTATAATTTACTTGGCGAGGATTAAGAGTTAACTTGCAGTAAATCACATAACATTTTATCAACCCGTTGACCTAGGACAACTCCTCAATGAATTAGAAGCATCACACATGATTTCAAGCGGAAGAGACCGATTAGGACCGACAACGGCAGAGCGCTACTCGATCTCTCGCTTCAGCGTGGTAAAGCATTTGGCGGTCATTATCAAAATGAAAAGGAGAATCATGAGCTAACAGACATGACGGTGGGTTGACATATTTTGAAAAGTCCTTAATGAAGCGACGGTAAAACCGGTGACCGAAAAACTCCTTATTCCTTTAACGTCCTTTAGTGGGGTAATTTTTCAATCACCTCACTTTAGCTCTATCAACCTCTATCCCCGACTGAACACAGCGTGTCCCAATACAATGCCACTCTGGACCATAAAATGACTTTTCTTCCAACTTAGAGTGAGTCATGTATCCGCACAGCGACTAAGTACCCGTTCGATCTTTTCTAAGCGGTCATCAAATGAGGATCGAACACGGAAAAATCATCCATAAAGATCTCTATAAAGTCTCCTATCATGTCGGAAAAGACATACATCATACAATCTTTGGAAAGTACGGAGCATTGCGAGTCCGAATGGCGTCCTTGAAAAGTATATGTTCCAAATGGGCAAGTGAGCGCAGATCTTGGCTTGATCCGCGGGATCTATGTGTCTGGTAGTAACGACAAGCCGTCAAGAAAACAATAAAACTCATTACCAACTTATCTAACATTTGGTCAATGAAAGGAAGGGAAAATGATCCTTTTGGTGGAAGCATTAAGCTTAGATAGTCGATACATTCGCCATCGATTCTGGTCTCGTGGGCAACAACTTAACTTCTCTCGTTAATGACCCTTGTTATTCCTCATTTTTGGGCACGACATGGTGGAATGACCCATTCATTGTCGACAATTGGAAGATGATTCCTTACGCTGGGGTTTAAGGATCTCATCTTCACTTCCTCTCAGCGAGCACGGGTTAAGTCTCAGTTGTCCATCCTTTTTAGTGATCCATCTTCAAGTTGTATCTTATGCATGCACATGCGGGATGATTCTCGGATATCGCCAAACTCCACCAAGCAAGCTTATGTCGTTTCAACACGAAACCAACGAGATTATTGGTACTCGGTGAGTTCGTGAGAGATGATCACGACACTACTTTCATTGTCCTCGAGGAAGACATACTTGAATTCTTGGGGAGCTCCTGACTCTAACTTCTCGATTTTAGGTGGAGTCTCTCTTCCTCTTTGATTGGTTTTCAAATTGGCTTCCAACATGAGCCTTTCTTCCATATCTGCCGATCTCTGAATCGTCCTCCACACGTTGATCCTGCGTAAAAGAAATCTCGGCGAGGCATCAATAGAGTCTATATAAGAATAGTTTTCAATTGAATTAATCGATGGCATGGCCTTGTTATTATGAGGAAAATGTCATTGTTTCCGGGGACGGTCATCTAATATTTCCATTTTCACGTCAATCAAGGTATTAGTAGTGGCCATAAAGGTTAGCCTAATAGCGATGTATGGTCTCGACCATTTTCATACATCGCCTATCTCTAACACAACAAAATCCATAGGTACAATCAAGCCTCCTACATACGAGAATATCCTCTACAATTTCCACTAGGGTGGCGGACGGGGCGATCGGCTAATTGTAGACTCACAAGTGAGTTTGACTCACTAATTCTAATTGCTTGAAAATAGAGTAAGGCGTAAGATTAATACCACTCTAAATCTAGCATACACATTGCTTCCTTACCATTTCCCAATGCAATTGTGATGACGAAGCTAAGCGGATCCCGTTGTTTGGTGGAAGTGGTTGCTGCATAATGGAGCTAGCCACCTCGGATACCATATGATTCATTGTCGACAAACCTCCTCTTCTTTGTGCCAAGTTCTTGAAGAACTTAACATAGCGGGAACATTGCGGATCACGTCAATAGCGGCATATTCACATTAACCTTGAAAGCATTTTGTAGAAATCGAGAGCGCCGCTCTTGTTTCTCATTTTCAACCGGCTTGGAAATGGCCTTTGGAGAACTTATAAGGGTTTGCTGTCTTGTGTACTGCTGCTCATCGTTGTTCCTCCTCAATCACTTTCTCCATCTCTACATTTCTCCACAATCTGTTCCTCGCGATCTCTGGGAGTTGCACCTATATCTACTTTCTTCCGGCCGGAGAGCGATTCTTGCTTGAGCTTGGTGTGGTGGAGCCACTGTCATTATCACTCACTTTTACATTGTTGTTGTTCTTTGCATTTCGTTGACAACACAGAGATCCTTAATCGTACTCTCGAGGCGCTTAATGGTCGCATCTTGTGCTTCCACTAACTTGCTCTCTTGTATAAATCTTGTTGAACTATCCTCCATGGATGATTTCGAGGGAGCATGTTGCGCGGTGGAGGTTGATAAAGTTTCTGAGAAGTCTTCTAACTGCGGCGGAGGCGGGCTGCTGTGGTAAGGATCTTGAGGTGGCGGTGGGCTGCTTCTGGTAAGGATCTCTTTGGGTATGGCAATTGTCGGTATGGCTAGCGTGGATCTTGATCTTGCGACCATAAGCCTTACCTTGACGGGATGCTGGCAGGTTGTGTCTTTGCTGCGGCGAATGCTAGCATGGGGGGCGTTGAGTCTGTGGGTTTGAACCCGAATCGACCTTGACTACGATTCTTCCATATCGAGTTATCTGCGGCTGGTTTTGCTCATAGGTCGGCCTCGGCTCATAAAGAATTGCCGGTAGGAAAACTTTGCATAACATATACCTCTACTCGCCTTCATGAGCAGATTCTCCCGTATTAGGACAAATATCTGCTGTATGTCCCATTTCCATGCAAATTCCACAAGGATGCATAGAAAAATCCAGGAGGTCGTGCGAACTCTTGCGAAGAAGCAGCGAACTCTGTGGTGGTGAAGGAACTCGACTGCTTAATCTTCATTTCGTTTATCTCTCTCATAAAATGCGCCGTCTGCTTTGTTGGTTAGATCCTGTCTCCTGGGGTGTGAGAAGACCGTAGCGTACTAGATGCCTTACGGAGGGAATTACTTGCCATGACATCAAAGATCTCGTCGAGAGCTTGGTACGTGATATGAGCTATGTTGCCCTGCCGCGTCGTCGACTTTTTCTGATCGGTTTAAGGATCCGTCATAGAAGAATTGGCACAAAGGACCCGATGGAAAGAAGTGATGTGGGCATTGCCTCTGAAGCTCTTTGAATCTTTCTCTTGCTTCATGAAGCGGCTCATTAAGATCACTTTCGAAAGTCGTAATCTTGGATCGAAGATCCTTGGTCTTCTATTCGGATAGAATCTCAACATGAATTGCTCTACCACGTTGTTCCAATTTGCGGAGAGTCGGAAATCTCATACTGTGACTTGGCTTTACCTTTAAGAGAATAGGAGAAACAGCATCATCAATTGTTCCTCATTTAGGCGAACAGCGAGCGATTGCACCATTGATTATACTCTCTAATGAAGCTTAGGGCATCCTCGTTTGCCGTGCCATGAAAAGTGGGAATGAAGTTGAAATGGTTTGGCTTGACTTCGTACCACGTCTTTGCGGGCATAATAAGATAGGGTTTGTAGTCTCCACATCTTGGGGGCGATAATCCCCTGTCGAGGGGCGACATTCACGTCATGATTGTTGTTCACATTGTCATGGTTGTTGTTTAGTCGGTCACCCATGATCCTCGATGGGGTTTCTTCAAACAAGGAATTCGATGGTAGTGAATCCTCCTTGTCCTTCCACAAAAGATCCTCTCGCTTCAGAGTGAGAGGGTCCTCCTGAAATGCTATCCTGATCGGAGTGATCAAATTCCGCACACGAGCGATCGCGGTTTCCTTGGCTTCATGAGTATACTTCAGCGGGGATGCCAATCTAGAAGTTGAACTACGGCGTCCTGCATACACAACACTCGACAAGCGAGATCAAACACAAGCTGCGGTACAAAATAAGAAAGGCGAGGAGAAAAATAAAAGCGAAAAACAAGCAACATTAATAAAGCGCTAAAGTTTTCCCGACAGCAGTGCCGAAATTTGTTTGGATGAAAAGATCACTAATAGAGTCCCATGATCTAGCGAGGTTAGTCTAGTGAGCAGGATTAATCAGAGTCGTCTCTCGAGGAAACTTGAGGCGTTACTAAGTTACCACAAGCAAATAAATTCCTAAACACTCTAATCACAAAGGGTTGTTTGATTACCTGGGCGGGAATTATTAAAGAAAGAAGGCGAATTAACTAGGCAAAATTGACAAAGCGAGAAAATTATCTGAGCAAAATTAAACCCTAAATTGAAGAAAATAGAATCAGCGTGGCGAACCTAGGCATAAATCGAAAGATTAAATGAAAGACAAGAACAATTAAGCAATTCAATATGAATCAACACCAAAGCTTATAAATCAATAACAAAGAAATACGAGAGGCGGAATAAGCGATAAAAGAATCTTACGAACAAAATCGAGCGATGGAATTGATATTGAGTCTTTGGAGAAGAAATCAATAGCAATAATCCTTACAATAAATTCTTGATCATAAATGGCAAAAGAAAACTTAGGGAACTTGAAGGAATGGCAGTATGGAGGCGCAAGCGAGGAAAAAAAGCGAAGAATGAAGCGTACCGTTTTTAGCGTTTAAAACTTATATATAGAGATCGAAAGTTAATCTGGCCGGACGGCGTGTTCAAAACAAGGCCAACGCGCGACCCGGTAGCCGGGCGCAGAGTGGCCGGACTCGCGTGCTCTCGATTTGGGTGCCGGTAGCTGGGCCACGCCGGCCAGGGCACGTCGACTTCCTCGATGGTCTTCAATTCTTGCTTGTATTGGGCGCAATCTGCCGGACGCGAAGTCTCTGGACAACCAGCGTAGCGAGCCCGGCGCGGGCGCAAGCCAAGGCCAGAACGCCACGAGCTCTGGGGCGAATCGACTTTGGGAAGCCCGGCGCGGGCGCAAGAGCGAAGCACGAGCAGCGCTCATAGAATCAAACCAGCGCGAGCGTTTGCGGTAGCGGGACGTGGGCCTTCTCGGCGCATCTCGCATGACGATGCACGCCCCCGGTAGCTCTGGCTCGAAGTCCGGCAGCTTGGGCTTTGTCGTAAATTGCTTTAAACTTGATCATTCCACACAAAACCAAGCAGGCGTGATTCGATAATAGATATTGAAATATAAACCAAGAGGAATCAAATCGTTAAAACAAACAAGAAGAAATATAACAAAAACATGCAAAACATCTCTTACAGATTATCAATATGCTGCTAAAATCCTCTATCAGGTCCAAATTTTATCGGTGGAAGCGAAGCATGGAATATGTTCTTATCATTTGAAGAACACATGTTCGTTCTCACTACTCCCAAACGATGCCCTTCTTGCGTCGACTAATGAGCGGAGAGTCAGCGGACTTTGGCATAAGTCAAATAATATGGCCAAATGCTATATGATGACTACGATGCCCAAAAGGCTTGCATTCTGACATCGATCGATGGTGAGCGATTAAAATATGGTGAAGTCTCGAGAGTATGTTTGGGCGATCGGATCGGACGATCGCTTCCACACAATGAGAGAAATCTTGGCGTGTAGGTTGGAAGAAGAAAGTTCGGTTCATGAACATGTCTCCACATGACTCGTCTCATGGATAGTCTTAATCGGTTGGGAGGAGGTATTGACGGTGAAGCGAGGTCGATATCATCCTCAACACCTTTTGAGTCTTTGAGAATTTTTGCGTGAACACGATCATGAGCAAGGCGGTATACACTTAGTCGGTTGCTTAATGATCTCGTGGCCGCGGAATGTGTCGTGGAAAAAGAGCACATGCCGCTAGCACATCTAAGGGCCAAATTTTCCGTTGAAAATGGAAGAAGAAAAAGGGGGTGCCAAAGGTGGTAGAGGCGAAGGAACCGGTGGGAGCAGAACTTGGTTGCCGGAGGCAGAAAAGCGAGGAGAGCATGTGCTTGAGTCATGGAAAGGCCCAGGCATTGGAGGCTAAATGCCCTATGCTCAAGCTCAAGTACACCATTTTCTTTAGTAGCGAAAACATGTTTAGCGACTTGTTCTACTCATTCATGGGTAGTAGTGAATCTGGTCTGTTGATCATGTTTATTACGCCTTGAGGGTTCCTACGGACGAAGGTTGCATGATGGCGAGATAATGATCTCCATGGAGCAGCGGCAAAAAGTCGAGGTTGCGAGTTGGAGATGTTTTTATGCTTTGATAGAATAGTTTTAGTATTAAAGGCGTTTATATGTGCGGGAGTTTCGACGGAACCTTATTCAGTTTTGAAACTATTTATTCATGGATATTGATTATTTTGATAGTGGTGTTTCTATCATAAGAAATAACGAAGTTATCTGTCGAGATACTTTATATAATTAAACTTTATACTATTTACGCGAGCATAATACCTTTAATTGTGTTGCATGTACATCAAACCTTAAGAAGAGGAAGTCTTTGCTAGATGACACCACATTTCTACGGCATTTAGATTAGGTCACATCAATTTAAATAGGATCAGGCGGCTAAGAATGGGCGTGGGGTGATATCATAGTTACTCGGTTCGATCGTGAATCATGTATAGAAAGAAAGATGTCGACGGGACCTTCAAAGCAAAAGGGTTATAGAGCTAAAGAGTGTTGGAGCTAGTCCATTCGACTGTGTGGACTATGTCTACCTGGCTCGTGGAGAATGCAGTATTTTGTCACTTTCATTGGCGATTACTCAAGAATGCGGATATATATACTGCTTGAAAGTCAGAATGCTTTGAGAAATTCAAGAATTTAAAAGCGAGTGGAGGCGAAGCTGGGTAAAATATCAAGTCGCTGCGATCGATCGTGGTGGCGAATACCTCGATGTGAGTTCATGGACTATTTGGTGCGGTGTGGGATTACTCCCAGCTCACTGCAGGGCACACCACAACAAAATGGCGTGTCGGGCGAAAGAAATATGACTCTCTTAGAAATGGTTAGATCCGTGATGAGTTATGCAACATTGCTTATTTAGTTACGGGGTATGTCTTAGAAGCAGACATCTTGCTAAATCTAGTGCAAATCAGTCGGTCGATAAGACCCGCTTCAGGAGTTATGGTTTGGTATGACTGGTTTAAACCACATAAGGATATGGGGTGTCCAACACATGTCTTGAACAAGAAAGGCGACAAGTTGGAGGCTAGATGCGAAGCAGTGTTTATTGGCTATCGAGAGGAACAAAGGGTGGTTATTTCTATAGTCTAAGGATCGAAGGTGGTTATTAGCACTGCTTGGATTCTTAGAAGAGGATTATATGAAACCATAAATCCAAGTTGAAATCGAACTTAAAGAATTAGAAGATGATCGTATTTAGCCACTGATAAAAACAAAAGTACGAGATGTGGGTGTCAGTGGGAGGGATCTACACCAAATACTTCAAGAAATTGAAGTGGGTGGAGTTCCTTTGGAGATACCCATTGTGCAGTGGTATTTATCCGACAAGTTGTGCGAAGATGAGAGAACCAGGGTTTACTGCCTGGTGCCGCCATTGTCGATGGCGCCTCGTCGTAGTGGGAGGTTGTTCGTCGACCCGGCGATTTATGTTCGTGGGTGAATCTTGGTTTAGTCCGAAGCGAGCAAGTATGTCGACCCATGGACATACGGTGAGCGATCTGAAGACAACGATGCAAGATCATGGCACCGCTATAGACTTAGAAATTGAGTCCATAATAGCTATGGATGTATACGAAAGACACCTCTACCGGATGGCAAAAGCCATAGGTAGTAAGTGGGTATCTGAGAGGAAGAGAGATTCGGATGGATGGGTTTGACTTTTAAAGCGGACTTGTGGCGAAAGGGTACACTTTCAGTTGAGGCATCGATTTCGATAAGACCTTTTACTTGTAGCAATTCTCAAGTCCTCAAAATTCTTCTTGCTATAGCAGCCGCTAAACCTTGAGGTTTGGCAAATGGATGTGAAAACCGCTTTTCTAAGCGGTTACCTTGAAGAAGGTAGAGACGTCTATGTCACGACAACCGAAGGTTATGTGGTGAAGGTGAAGATCATCTAGTATGGAAGCTTAAGAAGTCCATTTTGGACTCAAGCAAGCTTCGATCATGGAACTTATGCTTTGGCGGGTGGTAAAGTCTTATGGATTTACCCGGTTGCCTAACGAAAGTTATGTGTATCGTTTGGATGTCAGCGGTGACGTGGTATTTCTTGCACTACGTAGATGACATCCTTCTACTTGCAACAATGTAAAGCTATTATCGGGGCGTAAAGAGTTGGTTATCCGATCGGTTTCAAATGAAAGACTTAGGAGATGCAGCGTGCATTCTTGGGATCAAGGTCTCGAGATCGCGAGAGCAAAATGTGAGATTATCTCGGGCGTCTTACATTGATCTTGTAATTACTCGTTTTAGCATGCGAGACCGTCGAGAAGGTTGCTACCTTTCGGGCATGGTATTCCTTTATCTAAGGGCGATCACCTATGTTTGCAAATGAGATAGAGGAAATGAGACAAGTTCCTGCGCTTCCATGTGGGAAGTCTCATGTATCACAATCTTGAGTACGAGACCCGATATCACGCTGTCACGGTGGGTATAGTAGCTAGATATCGGTCTAACCTGAACAAGCTCATTGGATTGCGGTGAAACATATACTCAGTACACGAAAAGACTTGAGATTATAGGCTAGTTACCAGCGGATAGTCTAATGCCTTTGGGTTATCGGACTCGGTTTCAGTGGGCCGTGATGTGAAAAGTCTACTTCACGCTATGTGTTTACCTTGGGAGGAGGGCCGTATCTTGGCGGAGTGCAAGCGGCGATGCATTGCGGACTCTACCATGGAAGCCGAATATGTAGCCGCTTGGAGGCTGCTAAGGAGGCGGTATGGTTCAAACTACCTCGTGGATCTAGATATGGTACTGGTTTGCCCGAGAGTATCATAGTATCTTGTGATAACTCGGTGCGGTGGCAACTCGAAGGAACCACGGACCCACAAGGCCACCAAACACATAGAGAAAATACCATGTCATCGAGAAATCATTAGGCGAGGAGGCGTCTGATTGAAAAGATTGGTACTCTGGATAACCTGGTGACACATTCACGAAGAGCACCCGCAAAATGTCTCGAAGATCATATTCGAGGACTTGGATTGCGCAAGATGGCACCAGCTTAGAAAGGAAACTTTTGTAGAAGTGGGAGAAGCAAAGTGATGGTGTTGTTTGTAATAGCTAGTAGAGATACACATTGTATACTAAAAGTTTGCTTTAGTATAAGTGGGAGATTGTTGGATTTATATCTTTGGGCGGTTTTGGTTGAGCTTGTATACAATGTTTCTGTTACCACTATTACAATCTCTATCTGAATTGTTTACTTGATTGCAAATGTATGTCTATTTATCTCATATATAAGTTAGATCATACGATGTGTTGTAGATCATAGAAGTGCGTATGATTAGTCGAGTTTAATGAGATATAAAAGAATCATGGTGAGACAACTTGAGGACAAGTTGTCGGTATAAAACTGCGGTATAGATAAAGTGACTTGACTTAGTTGCTTGTCTATCTTTGATGCGTCCACGGCGTATTGATGGATCACGGTGAGATGAGTTCTTCTATCTAACAAGTCGTGAAGAACCTAGATCTCGGTGACTTTATGTTGATCTAAACCTCGATAAGGTATTAGATGAGTATGAGTTGCTAACCATCACTTTGACTTGTTATGGGTGGGGTTACATGAGATAACCATATTCTCGCATCTTGGGTAGTGGCGGTGCTTGTATGTCATCTTAGTTTCCTATATCAGTCACCAGTATCCGTTTAGGATGATGGCGTCCCTAAAGGAGCTCAAAGGTTTATTGTACTAAACCCTCCGGGTTGAGTTATCTCGAGTACAATAATAAGGTTGAGTGGTACTACTTAAGGAATTAAAGTAATTAATTATTTTAAGCGATCGAGCGGCGTAAATAATTAATGGACGTCGATATCTTAAATATGGGGGTTTGTTAAGTCTAAGTGCGAGCAGACTCGACTTCAAAAATAAAGGGTAAGTATGCATTTATTCTCAGTGGAATGAATAAATGTTTATGAATTAATTTATATTACGGGCTGAACATAAGATAATTAATTTATTTTAGGCCGTCTTTATTCCTTACATTTGATTCCTAATTTGGTCCATCAAGGCACGTAGCTTAGAAATTTAGTCCTTCCTTATAGAGTCCATCGGGACTCTGTTTTGATCCTCTCTATCTAAAGAGATATTAATATATTTATTAGATATCGAAATCTATCATGATATGATTTAGGGTTGCCTTATAAATATAAGGTGAGGAAAATCAATAGCTAATCCTAAGTGTGAAAT
This sequence comes from Salvia rosmarinus, assembly GCA_036937905.1. Taxonomy (NCBI): domain Eukaryota; kingdom Viridiplantae; phylum Streptophyta; class Magnoliopsida; order Lamiales; family Lamiaceae; genus Salvia; species Salvia rosmarinus. The sequence goes on from CM072814.1 coordinate 19,250,180, forward strand.
TTTCGAAAACTATACTTCTCAAAGTTGGGAATTTGAAAACTTCTAAGAAGGAAGAAGGTGAATTTACGATACTCTCCATAGATTGTCCTCGCTCGACATTGGAAATTAAGCGATCGGATTACAGTCGAGAAGATCAAAGCACGAGTCTTGATCGATTCTTGCACGACAAATTCGCGGTAAACACGAGAAAACATCAGCGTGTTGCAATTAATCATATAGGTGCATGCTAGATATATAATTAATGTATGGTGAATTAAACATCTAAGATAGATCCTCGGAGAGGTTAAATCGATTTCACTACACTAAACTCAATCTGGGGTTTAGTACAATAAACCTTTGAGCTCTTTAAAAGTGTCGTCATCCTAAGCGGATATGGTTGTAATACCCCAAATTTTAATTAGTAATTAGTTAACGATTAAAGGTTAAGCAGGCATTGTATCCTTAATCAAAAGAAAATAGATATTCTTATGATCTAAAATACATAATGACTCTTAGTAAAATAAAATATGATTAACAATTTAATTATAAAATTATAAATGAAAGATTTTGTTTAAGAGTTTAAAATAAAATTTCGATCGATTAATTGATCTTAATGATCAAATAAATTCTATAAATTTTGGAAAGCTTAAATTTTTCCATAATAAGTGTTATATTTTCATAATATATAGTAAGCATAATTAAATGAATATCAAGTATAATATGACCTAAAGTAGGAAATTAAGAACATAAGTTATATATGTGTAATTAATAGCATAAAATAGAAAGTAAATACACATGCTACATTATTAATATTACATAAATATATATATGTATATTCTAGAAAGTAAGTGACTAAGCACTTATTTAATTTTCTTGGTGACCAAGTAAGAGCATTAAATAGGTTTGGTGAATAATTATGCTTTTAATTAAATGAAAAATAAAATAAATTTGGGTATATAAATATACTATCACCCACTCTTAAAATTTTTCCTAAAATGCTCAATTCTACTCCCTAAACTCATGGTTACACACACATAACACACTAGAACAAAAAATTTCCTAAGCTAAAAATCTTCCAAAATCTCCATTTCTAATCTTGATTCCAAGGTTAAACAAGGTATATTTCTAATCTCTCTTCAATCTTTAAGCATGAATTTTATTATATATTTATGAAATTAGTGAACATGTTAGTTGTAGGATTTTATGGATTTTGTGATATTTATGGATGAATATTGATATTATAGTGAAGAATTGATAAATTAGTGTTGAATTGATGAAATATTGATGGTTATGTGTAAGATTTGTGTTGAGATTGAAAAACCATAGTTTATATGCTTTAGGCTAAAGTGAGGAATTATTGATATTATGTTAGAAATAAGTTATAATTATGTGTTTAAAGCATGCTTAGATTGAGAAATTGAAAGAAAGATAAAAATAAAGTTAGAATATATATATATATATATATATATATATATATATATATATATATATATATATATATATATTTTTAAATTTTGAAAATATTGAGGAAGTGAGATATTGATTTTATTTTCTTCACTTACCTTGATATATGAGTTTAATATGATAATTTAAGCATTCTATGAATTTACTAGAATTTTCTAAATTTATATGTTGAAATTGAAAATTTTAGTTTAGGTGTTAATTGCTATATATATATATTAAAGTTAATACATGATGTTAATATTGATGATTAAGCTCACATATGATACTAAAGTAAGAAATTGGGAAGAAATTAAAGGAAATTATAATTTATGCATATGTTAGTGAAATTTTGAAATTTATAAGAAAATGGGAAGTTGAATATTTAATGTTGTTCTTCATATATCTTATGAATTGTGAACATATTATGTAAGTAAGGAGTAATGAAGCTTAATTGAGGAGTTTAGAACTAAGAATCTGAAAAGTTGAATTTTATAAACATATTATGTTGAAATGAAAACTTGATGACAAAGAGATTAGATTATATGTTGTTAAGTGATTAGAAAATGATTGATATACCTAAAAGTATACTAATAGTAAGAAAAATATTAATATTGAACAAGGTTAATTGCTTATGACTTAGTTATGTGAAAAGTTTAACGTGGGCGATTAATTGGAAATGTTATGTGAACAACTTAAGAAAAGAATATAATGTTAGAATAAAGATAAGAAGGTGAGTTGAAGCTACTAATGTACAAAATGATTAGTTGTTCATTGAATATTTAATAGAGCTGTGGAAGTTGAGCGAGAAAAAAAGTAAGGAAAAGTTAATGAATAAAGGATCGATGACCGGAAAGACTTAAAATTCTTATAGTAAAAGTTTAGACAAAACCGTCTAAACAAAACACAAGAAAATGAAAAAGAAAGAATAAGAGAATTTATAGTTAGATAAATAAGAAATGTTGTTTATGTGAATACTAATGTTATCAAATAATTAAAGGTACATCGAGAAAATGGAAGGCGGTTAAGGAAGAGAGGAAGAAGAAAAGGAAGGTTAATTAAACTACAGACTAAAAAGCGACAGTGGGCTTCGATCTAAATAATAAGCGTGCTAATTTATATTGTTTCATTATGTATCTTGCATGACTTCTAAATTCATTGACTTGCCAAATGTTTGAGCATGGCGGATGCATTACACATCACGGAAGAAAGAGAAAGAAAAGAAAGAAAGAAAGAAAGAATGAAAAAAATTTACCGGCGTCGGATAGCGACCTTGGTCATAAGCGTGTTTGCGAAGGAGGCTACTTCTCAACACATAGGCAGAATCCATGGATATGGGAAGAAAAGATGTCTGGAGACAAAGATCATGCGTGTGCATAGTTTTAAAGTTATGAAAATGAAAGCGAAATTGTTTACTTTGAAATGAATGCACGGGTTTTTCACTAAAACTCACATGTATTGCAAAGATTATGGCAAGTCGATCTTATAGCTCTAAGAGCAAAGTTTTAAGCATTTTCGGCATATGTCCTTGAGTGCTTATGTCTCTCACGCCGCCATGTATTTCTAAACATGCGAGGTTGAGCTTGGGTTTTGGAGATGGAATTGGCGAGGAACACTTGTGGTTATAGTTGAATTGTTTCTATGTTATGGTTAACGATGATTGAATCACTTTATGTCATGTTGATGGAATTGGGTCGAACTCCTTATTATATTTGGTTGGAAATGTTCTTGAGTTGAATAGTCGTTTTGATTTGTGAATTATGTTGAAACCGAACTCGTGATATCCTTAGTTATTGAAGTCTAATTGATTGGGTTGTGATTATGATTTTCGAGGATTTTGAAGTCGAAATTGTTTAGTTCTATTTTTGAAAATTGTCTTGGAAAAGCATTGTCAAACATGCGCTGGCGATAAGTATAAATCTATGTGAGTTGTTATACTTTGTTGCCCGTGTTATATGTCTTCATACATGTAACTTCAACTACCCTTTACATTGCCATACTCGACTTGAAAAGTGGTTATCGATTGTTGTCTTTGTAGAAATAAAACCACTTTCGCGATAAAGATTGATTGTTGATTGATCATTATATTAGTAAGTTCTTGCATTCACTTGAATCTTTGGAACCTAATTATACTATTTGGATCAACATTTACATCTCAATTGATAACACTCTTTAATTAGTCTCCATGTTCATTGTCGTCACAACTTTGTTGATCTATTGGTATCGTCATAAGTCTTAATAGTTCATGATAAGTCATTAGTCATGATCTAATTTCTTGTTTAAGAAGTTGGGTCGTGACAGATTGGTATCGAGCTTGGTTCTATTAGGGTCGATTAATATGTGAAGTTGTTTCAATTCTAATGTAAGTAAAGTCAAGTAAAGCACGGTGTTCCAAATCCATCTCCTTGACTCGACCGGTAAGTAAGATGAAAATTTTATAATGAGCATTTTGAAAGGAAAGCTATTTGATAAAGTCGTACTTTTGATAAAGTCATGCATTTCACAAAAACATTCATATGATCAAGTTCTTTATATGATTGATAAAGCATGTATATGATAAGTTATGTGAGTATGTGTTGAACTATGATAAGTATAATTTTTTTAAGCTTTAAGTATTTAAGCATATTAAGACAAGAACATTTAGTTAGTAATTCGTTTTATGTTAGGATGGCGAGGACTAGATCAACACCCGGAAAAGTCGACACAAGACCCCTTACTATTGGAAGGACGGATCAATTCTATGAATATCGTATGGAGGAAACTCGAATTTAGTAGAATTCCTAGATAGATTTGTGGAATTATGGACATAAGTTAGGGAATTAGCGTGATGAGACTGGATGGCATCATGCAATTAGTGCGAAACTCTAACACCGGGATGGCGAGGAATGGGCGGTTGTGGTTGCCCTAGATTACGTCATTGAATATCGTAGCTTATTTGAACTTCGAATTTGTAGAGATTATTGAAGCCAATATAATTCTACCTAGAGTCCACCTCACGCAACTATCCTCCAGATGGAAGGCTATGTTTTTGCCATCTATAATATCCTATCATCGGATATTTCCATTGAAAGTAATGAATCTCAATTTGAAGTGGGTGAATCTAGTGCATATGCTATAGTAGATTCGACAATTTCGAGAATCCTTAATGGAAACTTCGATACCCTTTCTATGAAGATCAAGTTGTACCAACCGATACTACCACTTCTTCTAACGGTTTACATCTGTTGATGTTACTACTTCTCTTGGTGAGCCCCGTTGTTCACGACAATTATCTAAACCTTCTTGAAGAAGAGTTTTCCTTGAAGAACATGTTGAAGAAGAACTTACATGAAGAACTTGATTATGTTGATTTTGATTACGATATGGATGTTGATGACTTAACGATGACTTAACATGGTATAATCACCTCATAGCTATAAATGTTTCTCCACTTGATCCATTATCTGAATCTCCATGAATCTGACCACCGCATACCGAAAAAAACCGGTTTGAGGCTGAAGGCTTTGGAACATCTAGACCCTTGGACTCACACGATCCTTTAAATATGAACACGAGTTTGTACACAGTTGGTACCACACAAGTACAACCTCTCGACAGTGATCTACCATTTGTCGCGGACCGCTTCTCGCAGAAACCGAAATCAGTTTTCTCGTCCTAAATCCATGGCTAAGCGTCTTTCGAGCCTCCACGGAGAAGGAATGTATCGAAGAGGTGTCGGACGAAGAAAATCTTGAAGACTTACGGATGCAAACATGGAAGTTGAAAGAATGAATGATGAGAATGAAATCTAGGCCACGATGATGGAGATGATCTGACGTAAGGTGAATTAAAGATAGGCGGAAAATGACAAGTAGCATTGTACATTTATTAATAGGTAATGAAGTAGGATTGATGTAAATAGCATGTATGTATAAAGTTAACCTAGACTAGATGGAAGAATTTCCGATGCTACTACTTGCGAGGCAAAATTTTCCTAATGTAAAAAGTCTTCTTAGAAGCGATTTTCCACGATATGTAAATAGTTATGTTATGTTGCTTGTTGTTTTCTTGCTTAACTTTGAACCTATTGTCTATACAATTGTGCAAATTTATTTCCATGTAATCCTACTTGCTAAAAACACGACATTTTACTACTTTCTTATAAATTTCTTACGTACCAACTACATACATATTGTTCTCATAAATTAAATGCAGACATGCCACCAGGCATTGAAACCCGAAATCACATGGCGGAAGAACAAGCCGGTGAAAACATACCCCACCTACCCTTGAACTCACCCTCCTCATCAAACCTAGAAAAATTTACGAATTATTTCTTTGACAAAATCCACCCTCCTTTAGTGGAACAGGTAACCTACAGAGAGGAATGGGTTCGGGCGATGGAAGAATTTTAAATTCTTAGAATGCTCGGATAAGGAATGCCTTACATGCATTTCCTTTCAATTAAAAGGACCGACCGATTTTGGTGGGAATCACGCCAAAGACCCTTACTCGGAAAGATTGGAAAACTTTACAGGAACAATTCGAGGAAGAATTGTTAGCAAAATACATTCCTCGGAGTTCTGAAACAAAAAGAAATCGAGTTCATGAATTTAAAACAAGGAAAGAAAACGTGGCGAGAATATGATGAGAATTACACTCTATCATTCGCTATGCTCCGTCGCGGGATAAGCGGCGAGAAAATGGTTGAGTTGTTCCGCTCGGGGTTATGTCGAAAATAAGAATCATTTGGCAAGTCGACACTGCCTTTTCATATCTTTGAAACCTTGAGCGAGCTTTAGACATGGAATTAGAGATGCGGCGAAAAAGCGCCCAACCAAACAAACCCGACTCCATCCCAAAGCCAAACCCACAAAGTTGATGCCTCTGATCAGCGTTTTAAAGGAAAAGAAGATGGAAACAAGAGACTTTCCAAATAAGAAATCTTGGCAACGACGAAACCGTCCTATTCGAGTTCCTTGAGCCACCCTTCCAAAATCAACTACCACCAATTCAATTCTTCCCGAATACCTTTGTGCCCAAAATGTAACAAAGCTCATCTGGAACACGTAAATGGGGTACCAATAAGCATTACAAATGTGGCCAAATGGGTCATTATGCTAACAAGCGCCCAAACCGACAAAGACTAGGAGGTGGAAGAAAGTCGACCTCTAAACAAATGCCACAAATGAAGGCCATGGGTGGCGACTTTCAACGACAAGCGCAATCAACATCGGTGCCACAATACGGATGATTTTGCCACCACGGCCTCAACAAACTCAACCCCAATATCGGAGGGCATTAGCCTTAAATCGAAGCGACAAGTAGAATCTTTGAAAACTTGGCGGTATGGGAACATTAAGCAGCGTCCTATTGTAATTCTCTTTGATACGGGAGCTTAGCATTCTTTTATCTCGACATGTATAGATGTTTTAAGTTGAACATAAATGAAGTAACGGGGATGCGAAATTAATGACTCCTTTAGGTAAATTCTGATAATTTCCACATATGTCCGGACTTAGAATTTGAGTTGGGAACTCTCAAATTAAAAGCAAGATCTTTACAAGTAATATCAATGTGGGATGTAGATATTATCTTAGGAATGGATTGGTTAATAGAAAATCATGCGTAATTCGATGTGAGCGGCGAGAAATTTTGTTCCATCCTCAGGAAAGAACCCGCTGTTTTTATGGTGTTGAGATGAAAGAAGAAGAATTCCCATAATCTCGGCATTGAGTCTTGAGAAACTAATGAGGAATAAGGAAGCGGCGCCTATTTGGTGTATTTGAATCTTGATGATAAGAAAAGGGACGAAGAATTGAGGATGTGCCGATGGTTTAAGAATATCGAAGTTTTCACGAAACTTTCTGGGATTACCTCAAGATAGGCAATTGGAATTTGCGATCGATTTAGAGCTCGGTTCGGCCCCATTTCAAAAGCACCTTCTTGCATGGCACCCGAAGAGCTACAGAGTTAAAATCGACTCAGGAACTCTTGGACTTAGGATTTATTCGACCGATTGTGTCTCCATGGGGGCATCTGTCTTGTTTGTGAAAAGAAAGATGTTACCCAAGAATGTGCATAGATTATAGAGAATTAAACAAGCTCGCCTTGAAAAACAAATATCCGTTGCCACGTATAGATGATCTATTCGATCAATTGAAAGAGCTAGTATTTTCTCTAAAATTGACTTAAGATCGGTTTATCATCGGCTGAAAATTCATTGAGAAGATATTCTAAGGCGACTTTTCGAGCGTGATATGGACACTATGAATTTATGGTGATGCCTTTTGGATTAACAAGCGCTCACGCCATGTTCATGGATTTAATGAATCGTGTTTTCCACGATTATCTCGATAAATTGTCTAGTATTTATCGATGATATTTTAGTATATTCGAAGATGAACAAGAACACATGAGACGTCTAAGAGTTGTATTAGAAACTCTAAGAGCTGAAAAGCTATATTCAAATTCGATAAATGTGAATTTTGGCTAAAGGAGTAAATTTCCTTGGATATATCGTGTCGGTGAAGGAATCAAAGTAGATCACGCTAAGGTGCAAAATTTGTCTGAGAGCGGAGATCGCCTCGACACAGAATGAAATTCGAAGTTTCTTAGGGTGGCGGACTCTTCTGGCGATTCATCGAAGGATTCTCCAAAATAGCAAAACCGGTGACTCAACTACTCGGGAAGGAGTAAAATTTCAATGGACCGGGAATGTGAAGAAAGTTTCCATGAACTTAAGGCGATTGACTCTGGCACCTATATTAGCGGTGCGAAACACGATCAAGGATTTACCACATATCACCGATGCTTGAAAGAATGGAATAGGATGTGTACTTATGCGGGAAGGAAAAATCATCGCTTATGCTTCACGATAATTGAGATCGCATGAATTTAACTACCAGCATGATTTAGAATTAGGCTGCGGTAGTCCATGCGTTGAAGATTTGGAGCATTATTTGTATGGATCGAGATGTGAAATTTTCACGGATCATAAGAGCTTAAAGTCTTCTTTGAGCAAAAGATTTGAATATGTGCCCGAAGAAGGTGGCTTGAACTAGTCAAAGATTATGATTGTGAAATCAAATATCACCACAGCAAGCGAGCGTGGTAGCGGATGCTTTGGTCGGAAAAGTCGGGGCGGCTAGGAATGATTCTCGCTGAGAACAAGAGTTGATTAAAGATTTGAGAAATTAAAGATAGAAGTAGTACTTTCACGGATACCACTGCGAGTATCATATCAACTTTAGTGGTTGTACCGGTTTAAAGCGAGGATCATTAATGCTCAGCGACAAGATGAACAATTGGAGAGTTACGAGCGAAGATCGAGCGGAAGGACTACAAGATTCTGCGAAGCTCGGGACAATGCAATTATGTTCCGAAAGCGAATAGTGATACCTAATAACCCGGCGAAGGATGAAATTATGAGCGAAGCTCATAACTCGCTTATACATCGCCCACGGAAGCACGAAAATGTATCAAGATCTCGAACAACAATTCGTGTGGATGGGAATGAAGCGGGGAAATAGCATTATTAGTGGGCGATGTCTAGCGTGTCGACAAGTCGAGCATTACATCAACGACCATATGGGGCTGCAACCTTTAGAAATTCTTGAATGGAAATGGGACCACATCGCCATGGATTTTGTAACGGTCTACCAAGATCAAAGCGTGGAAACACGGCTATATGGGTGATTGTGGATCGTCTCACTTAAATCGCTCATTTCATTCAATTCACATTACTTATGGAGCTAGCAAATTAGCTCAAATATATGTTCGCAAAATAAATGCGGCTACATGGAGTACTGTATCTATCACCTCGAGATAGAGACTCTAAATTTACCTCGCGATTTTGGTCGAGCTTCGAGAAGAATTGGGAATGCACTTAAATTTTAGTGCGACTTTTCATCCTCAAGCGGACGGACAAACTGAAGAACTATTCAAACACTTGAGGATATGCTCCGAACCGTAGTCTTTGGATCGAGGCGAACAATGGGAACAAGTCTTACCATTAGTAGAATTAGCTTATAGCAATAGTTATCAAGCTACAATTAACATGGCGCCATCTGAAGCTCTCTACGGTAAGAAATGCGGTCGCCTCTCTATTGGGATGAAGTCGGAGAAAGAAAAAATCTTGGGACCGGAAGATATTGAAGAAATGATCGAAATTGTTCGACAAATAAAGAAGAATTGAAAGCTCAAGATCGCCAAAAGTAAATGCGTAGATGTTCGCCGTCTGAACTCGATTTGAAATTGGAGACAAAGTTTTCCTCAAAGTTTCTCCAACCAAAGGCGTACATCGATTTGGAATAAAAGGAAATTGAAACCAAGATTCATAGGACCATACGAAGTTTTAGGAAGAATCGGACTGTAGCATCTGAGGATTGCATTATGCCACCAAATTTCGTGAATATACCTGACGTATTCCATGTGTGCAATTACGAAAATATGTGTTTGATCCTAAACACATCATTCATCAAGAAGAAATAGTTCTGAGCGAATCTAAGTTACGAGGAAAGACCGAATGTATCACAGAATCGAAAAGAACAACAACTAAGGAATAAATCTATTTCTTTGGTTAAAGTGCGATGGAAACATCATGGCTCGAGACGAGCGACATGGGAACTAGAAGAACAAATGAAGCAAAATATCGAACTATTTATCTAAGGTACTAAATTTGGGACGTAATTTCTTTAAGGGAGAGAATGTAATACTCAAAATTTTAATTAGTAATTAGTTAACGATTACATATTAAACATGGCATTGCATCCTTAATAAAAAGAAAATAGATATGCTTATGATCTAAAATACATAATGACTCTTAGTAAAATAAAATATTATTAACAATTTAATTATAAAATTATAAATGAAAGATTTTGTTTAAGAGTTTAAAATAAAACTTCGATCGATTAATTGATCTTAATGATCAAATAAATTCTATAAATTTTGGGAAAGCTTAAATTTTTCCATAATAAGTGTTATATTTTCATAATGTATAGTAAGCATAATTAAATGAATATCAAGTATAATATGACCTAAAGTAGGAAATTAAGAACATAAGTTATATATGTGTAATTAATAGCATAAAATAGAAAGTAAATACACATGCTACATTATTAATATTACATAAATATATATATGTATATTCTAGAAAGTAAGTGACTAAGCACTTGTATTTAATTTTCTTGGTGACCAAGTAAGAGCATTAAATAGGTTTGGTGAATAATTATGCTTTTAATTAAATGAAAAATAAAATAAATTTGGGTATATAAATATACTATCACCCCACTCTTAAAACTTTTCCTAAAATGCTCAATTCTACTCCCTAAACTCACGGTTACACACACATAACACACACCAGAACAAAAAATTTTCCCTAAGCTAAAATTCTTCCAAAATCTCCATTTCTAATCTTGATTCCAAGGTTAAACAAGGTATATTCTAATTTCTCTTCAATCTTTAAGCATGAATTTTATTATATATTTATGAAATTAGTGAACATGTTAGTTGTAGGATTTTATGGATTTTGTGATATTTATGGATGAATATTGATATTATAGTGAAGAATTGATAAATTAGTGTTGAATTGATGAAATATTGATGGTTATGTGTAAGATTTGTGTTGAGATTGAAAACCTAGTTTATATGCTTTAGGCTAAAGTGAGGAATTATTGATATTATGTTAGAAATAAGTTATAATTATGTGTTTTAAAGCATGCTTAGATTGAGAATTGAAAGAAAGATAATAAAATAAAGTTAGAATATATATATATATATATATATATATATATATATATATATATATATATATCAAAATTTTCGAAAACATTGAGGAAGTGAGATATTGATTTTATTTTCTTCATTAACTTGATATATGAGTTTAATTTGATAATTTAAGCATTCTATGAATTTACTAGAATTTTCTAAATTTATATGTTGAAATTGAAAAATTTTAGTTTAGGTGCTTAATTGCTATATAGATATTAAAGTTAATATATGATGTTAATATTGATGATTAAGTTCACATATGATACTAAAGTAAGAAGTTGGGAAGAAATTAAAGGAAATTATAATTTATGTATATGTTAGTGAAATTTTTGAAATTTATAGGAAAATGGGAAGTTGAATTTTTAATGTTGTTCTTCATATATCTTATGAATTGTGAACATATTATGTAAGTTAAGAGTAATGAAGCTTAATTGAGGAGTTTAGAACTAAGAATACGAAAAGTTGAATTTTATAAACATATTATGTTGAAATGAAAACTTGATGACAAAGAGATTAGATTATATGTTGTTAAGTGATTAGAAAATGTCATATCCGACTTTCTTAATAAGATTAGAAGGACTTTCGAACTTAGAATTTAAATGATTAGGTGCTAGATGAAAGAAATTTTAAATTCAACAAAAGAATTTATTTCATTTAGCGATTCTGAAAATTATTATATAATATAATAATTGAATATGATTTATACATATATTTATAAATCATTATATAAGTAATATATGTCGAGTTTAATTTATAATCTTTAAGATCGGACTTGAGCAGTAAGAATAAATTATTTAATGGGCTTTAGTTTACAAAGCCCAAAAGTAAAGCCCGATGAACAAACGAAACCCTACACTATATAAGCTTCTCTTATACCAAATTTTTGAACCTAGCCTCCATTTCACCAATTTCACTCACTCTTTTCTCTTGCAACTTCAATAAGAGATCCACAAAGGTATAAAATTTTAACTCTATTAAATTATGTATTTGTATATGCATATAAGTTGTGTGCGTGTGCGATAATGTTAGAGTGTGTGTGTGCGTGAGTTTTAAGGGAAGAAATAATGGGTTTGTGGGTTGTGGTGTGTGTGCGTGTGAGTCATAGAGAGAGAGAGAGAAAATATGGTTATAATCGATGGTGGTGGTGGTATTGGAAGAGCGCGGCGTGGTGGTGGCGGCAGGCGCGAAGGGTGAAATCTTGTTGTGCCATCGTGTGTGTCGTGTGTGTGTGTGACGGTGTGTGTGTGTGGGCTGTCGTATGTGTGTGTGGTGTGGATACACGTGAGTCTTGAGAGAGAGAATAGAGGCGAGTGAGAGGGAGGCGAGGTGTGAGGGTAGTGACTTGGGCGGCGGTGGCAGAATCCGATCATTATGGCGGCACTAGTGAGAGGAGAAGATGGAGATAAGGAAGAAGAGGGGAAGGGTTTGATTCTAGAGAGAAGAGAGAAAGAAACAAAAAAAAAAAAGAGGAAAAATGTGGTCGCCGAATTTCCGCCGGCTGACAACAACAATGGAAAATTCCTGAATTAGGTTTAGGGTTTTTGTAAAGGTATTGGGCCTTGTCTTTATTTTTTTTAATTCAAAATGAAATGGGCTCATTTAAAATATGAGTTGGGCTCATTCTTTTAAAACGTTGGGCTGGGCCGTTTTTTTTTAAATGAAGGGTGAGTGGGCTGATTTTATTTTAGTTGAGGGGCTGAAAGTATTTTAATTCATGAGTTGGGCCTTGTTCTTTTATTTTTATTACTCATGAGTGGGCTGAAATTTTATTTAAAATGATGGGCCTCGCTTTGGTAGAGAAGGATTTTAAAGGATGAAATTTGGACTTTTAATTAAATGCTAATGGACTCTAATATGTTTTAAATTAAGGCCCAAATTAATTAAGGAACATGGGCTATAAATTGTTTTAATAGTTGGACCTTAACAATTAAATAAAATGTGGGCTTAGATTTTAAATAATAATTGGGCTTAGATTTAATTAATGATTGAGCTTTAATTTAATTAATTACTTAACTTGTTTTAATTAATTAAATCCTTGAACTTTAATTAATTAAATAAATAAGGTTTAACTTTAAGACTTAATTAATTAAATTATATTAAGTCTTATTAATTAAATAATTAACTTAAACTTAAATATAAGTTTAAATTATTTAATTATGGTAAGTTAATTAATTAATTAATTACTATTAAGTTTAATTAATTAATTGATTAAGTTAAGGTTAAGTTCAAGTTTAAATTATCTTTAATTTATGATTATGACTTACTTAATTAATGTAATTAATTTCTTTTAATGAAATTAATTAAGTTATGATGATTAAATAAATTAAATTATGTTAAACAAGTGCATAATTTGATAATTTTATTGTGTGTTATATTAGCGAGTCCTTAATATATATGATTTTGTATGCATTTAATTGTATTATACTTTTGTAAAAGTATTTAACAAAGGAAGATTATGAAATTTAATTAGTTTTTAAGCGAAAAGTCGAAACAAGGGTATTGTTGGTGCCTTAGCGAGATAAATTAGTTTTCAAATTTAATTACATTTGAAAACCAGACTAACGAATCATAAGCTAGTATCCCGTTTACTTGAATTTAAGGCTAGCTTTTGAGACCTATTAAGAATAGTCTTCTTGTGGGTTTTATCGATCAAGGGATTAATGCTGCTTTCCGAGGCCAGCATATTATGTGATTTCTTGAGCTTTGTCCTATCGAGGTGGGCTTACTTTACAAAAGTATATTTGAGTTATATGCTCGATATTTCATGAAATCTGTTGTTTATCGATAAAATGTTTTTGTGCGCTCTACTACATTTTAAGGCTCGTATAAGAATCGATCGAGATTCTCTTTTAATCTAATACATTAATTGAGAATTGTGTACTTGTTAGTTGTTTCGGTGGGTTGATCTCCATCGGGCACTAACCAAGTCGTGAGGCGTTATAAGGGTGCTTGTGCGGATGTGTTCGAGATGCGTCATGTTATTATGGTGCTTATCGGATCGTTAGAAGTACATCATGAATTGTCGGGTTCGTCCCGATGACAATAATAGGGCATGTGATCCGGCGGTGGCTAGAGGTCAGGGATCAAAGCGAGTATGAAGAGTCGTGACAATGGGCCCCGAATGAATGAAATATTTTGCATGCTTAGAAGTGGTTTCTCTTTTAAAACCTTCTAAGTTATGTTATCATGATTGGATAAAGCGCTTTTACGGTTTATGAAATGTTTATGAAAATGCATGCCAGCTGGTACATTAGTACTTAGCGAATATTTTCAAATGTTTTCGGGTTGATCGATGGGCGACGGCGGGCGGGAGATTTGAGTTCACTCCGTATTTTGTGGATTATTTCCGTATTTAGACTTCGTGATGAATTAACTCTAATTTTATTTTCCTTCTTGTCTATGACTTGAATTGTACCTTTTGATGAGCTTAGACTACGAATCCTTGATGTTTAGCATTTTGGCGTATTTTGGCTATTAGAAGCGAAACTAAACTTGTGATCCGAGGATAAATATTGTTTTGATTGGATTACATCCTTGATGTCTTCCATTTTCATTTAGGAAGCTATTCCCAAATTCTAAGGGTTTATTGCCTCGATCATTTGAGTCGACTCATTTACTTTATATTTTCCATTATTTTTATTAAATCGCCTCGATTTCTGAGCTTAGTCATTTCTAGAAACCGGTGACGAGAAAATGATTGATATACCTAAAAGTATACTAATAGTAAGAAAAATATTAATATTGAACAAGGTTAATTGCTTATGACTTAGTTATGTGAAAAGTTTAACGTAGGCGATTAATTGGAAATGTTATGCTTGAACAACTTAAGAAAAGAATATAATGTTAGAATAAAGATAAGAAGGTGAGTTGAAGCTACTAATGTACAAAAATGATTAGTTGTTCATTGAATATTTAATAGAACTGTGGAAGTTGAACGAGAAAAAAAAAGTAAGGAAAAGTTAATGAATAAAGGATGCAATGACCCGGAAAGACTTAAAATTCTTATAGTAAAAAGTTTAGACAAAACCGTCTAAACAAAACACAAGAAATGAAAAAGAAAGAATAAGAGGATTTATAGTTAGATAAATAAGAAATGTTGTTTATGTGAATACTAATGTTATCAAATAATTAAAGGTACATCGAGAAAAGGGAAGGCGGTTAAGGAAGAAGAGGAAGAAGAAAAAGGAAGGTTAATTAAACTTACCGACTAAAAAGGCAATTGGGCTTCGAACTAAATAATAGCGTGCTAATTTATATTGTTTCATTATGTATCTTGCATGACTTCTAAATTCATTGATTTGCCAAATGTTTGAGCATGAGCATGAGCATGAGCATGATGCATTACATCACGGAAGAGAAGAATGAAAAGAAAGAAAGAAAGAATGAAAGAATTTACCGGCGTCGGATAGCGACCTTGGTCATAAGCGTGTTCTGAAGGATGCTACTTCTCAACACATAGGCGAATCCGTGGATATGGGAAGAAAGATGTCTGCAGACAAAGATCATGCATGTGCATAGTTTTAAAGTTATGAAAATGAAAGCGAAATTGTTTACTTTGAAATGAATGCGCAGGTTTTCACTAAAACTCACATGTATTGCAAAGATTATGGCAAGTCGATCTTATAGCTCTAAGAGCAAAGTTTTAACTATTTTGGTATATGTCCACTAAGTGCTTATGTACTCACGCCTGCATGTATTTCTAAACATGCGGGTTGAGCTGAGGTTTTGGAGATGGAATTGGCGAGGAACAACGTGGTTATAGTTTGGAATTGTTTCTATGTTATGGTTAACGATGATTGAATCACTTTATATACATGTTGATGGAATTGGAGTCGAACTCCTTATTATATTTGATTGGAAATGTTCTTGAGTTGAATAGTCGTTTTGATTTGTGAATTATGTTGAAACCGAACTCGTGATATCCTTCGTTATTGAAGTCTAATTAATTGGGTTGTGATTATGATTTTTCGAGGATTTTTGAAGTCGAAATTGTTTAGTTCTATTTTTGAAAATTGTCTTGGAAAAAGCGTTGTCCGCTTATGCCTTGGCGATAAGTATAAATCTATGTGAGTTGTTATACTTTGTTGCCCAGGTTATATGTCTTCATACATGTAACTCGACTACCACTACATTGCCATACTCGACTTGAAAAGTGGTTATCACGATTGTTGTCTTTGTAGAAATAAAACCCTTTCGCGATAAAGATTGATTGTTGATTGATCATTATATTAGTAAGTTCTTGCATTCACTTGAATCTTTGGAACCTAATTATAACTATTTGGATCAACATTTACATCTCGATTGATAACACTCTTTAATTAGTCTCCATGTTCATTGTCGTCACAACTTTGTTGATCTATTGGTATCGTCATAAGTCTTAATAGTTCATGATAAGTCATTAGTCGTGATCTAATTTCTTGTTTAAGAAGTTGGGCCGTGACAATGGTGACAATCTGATGTAACTAGCATGATATCTAACACTTGCCACCAGAATCGAGAGAATCTTGGGTTATCTCATAAACCTCGCCCATAACAAGTCAAGTGATGGTCATCAACTCATACTCACCTAAAATCTTATCGAGGTTTAAATCGATGTAAGGTCACGAGATCTAGGATATTCACGACAGTCGGCGATCGAGATAGAAGAACTCGTCTCATTGTGATCCATCGATCGTCGGAGATGTACCAACATATATAAGCAACCAAGTCAGTCACTTCTTATCTATCTGCGGCTATACCGTCAACTCGTCCTCAAGTTATCTCGGTGTGATACTTTTTATATCTCATTAAACTTGACCAATCATATAGACTTACGTGATCTCCTACACACGATATGATCTAACTTATATATGAGATAAATGGACATACATATGCAACCGGTAAACAATTCGGATATGAGATTGTAATAGTGGTAACATGAAACATTGTATCTGAGCTCAACCATTACGCTTCGATATACAAATCAACAATCTCACACTTATACTAAAACAAACTTTTAGTATCTGATGTGTCACTCTACTAGCTATTACAAATAACACCATCACTTTGCTTCTCCTGCTTATACAAAGTTTTCTTTCTAAGTGGGGCCATCTTGCATAATCGAGTCCACGAACATATTAAGTCGTAGACTTTT
Organism: Salvia rosmarinus; assembly: GCA_036937905.1. Lineage (NCBI taxonomy): Eukaryota > Viridiplantae > Streptophyta > Magnoliopsida > Lamiales > Lamiaceae > Salvia > Salvia rosmarinus. Next base: position 19,267,482 of record CM072814.1, read on the forward strand.
GCGGCGGACTCTTAGTGAATGGGTCACTAGGTTATCCCAGTGCCAATCTTTTCAATCGACATTTCACCTCGTTGAGCGATTTCTCGTATGACATGGTACTTTCTACTATGTGTTATGTCATCTTGTGGGTCCGTGGTTCCTTTGGGTTTGCTCTGCATCGAGCTATCACGGTACACTATGATACTCTTAGGAAAATGCGGTACCACATCTAGATCCATGAGGTAGTTCTTGAGCCATGCTTCCTCCTTAGAAGCCTCGGATCGGCTATATATTCGACTTCATGGTGGAGCACGCAATGCGTCGTTGCTTTGCACTCCGCTGAATCGGATCCACTCTAAGGTAAACACATAGCACAGGTGGACTTCTTCTCATCACGGTCGACTTGGAAATCCAGTCTGAATAACCCAAGGCATTAGACTACATGTTTGGTAAACTAGCTATAATCTCGAGTCCTTTTCGGTACTAGAGTATATGCTTTACCGTAGTGATGAGCTTGTCGAGGTTAGGCGATATCTAGATACTATACTACCGCATAGCGGATATCGAGCCTCGTACATAACATTACATACATGAGACTTTATGCGATGGGCGTAAGGAACATATCTCATTTCTCTATCTCGCTTTGTAGTCATAAGTGGCGCTACTTAGATAAAGAAACACCATGTACGAAGGAGCAATCCGCTTCTTGGCGATTCGTGTAAGCGAGTAATATGATGTCGATGTAAGGCCTTTGAGATAAGCTCAACATTTTCCTCTTGCGATCTTGGTAAACGCTTGAACCCGAGAATGTCTGTTGGATCTCTAAGTCTTTCATCTGGGCGATGGGATAACTAACTCTTTACTTGATATGACTTCACGTTGTTGTCAGTAGAAGGATGTCATCTCGTAAAGTCAAGATATACCACGTCACGTTGACATCTAAGCGATACGCGCAACTCTCGCTGAACAGCTGGGTAAAACCATAAGATTTTACCACCTCGTCATAGCGGTGTGCCATTCTCCGGCATCTATGTCTTGTATCGTGTCGCTGTATGTCCATGAGTCGATTAATGCATGTTCGTTTGCTGGGACTAAATTCGAAGATTCACCCACGAATATAAATAACTCGGGTTGATGAACAACCCTCCCACTGCGACGAGACGCTACTGACACAATGGCAATGGTGGGTGCAGTAACCTATGGTTCTCTATCTTGCACATCTTGCTGGGTAGGTGCCACTTATACAGTCGGTTTCCCTATTGGAACTCGATCCACTTCAATTTCTTGAAGTATCCGGTGTTGTTCCCTCTCACTAAACACGACATCTCGTTTCTTTGGCCGAATCAGTGGTGGAATGCGATCATCTCCTAATTCTTGAAGAATTTTTTCAACTTTGGATTTGTTGTTTTTCATGTAGTCCTCCTCCAAGAATCGGGCGTTGGTGATAATAACGACCTTCTGATCCTTATGACTATAGAAATAACTATCTTTCGTTCCCCTAGGATATCCAATAAACAACCTTGCATCAGATCTAGCCTCCAACTTATCAGACTTCTTGTTCAGCACATGTGTTGGACTGCCCCATATCCTTATATGGCTTAAACTAGGCTTGCGCCCAAACCATAACTCGAAAGGGGTCTTGTCGACTGACTTGGACGTTACTAGATTGAGCAAAAATGATGTTGTTTCTAAAGCATACCCCCAGAATGAAATAGGCAAAGTTGCATAACTCATCATTGATCTAATCATCTCTAAGAAAGTCCTATTTATTAGATTACGACACACCATTTCTTTGTGGTGTGCCGGTTTAGTGGTTGGGATGAAATCCCACTGCACCAGATAGTCCATGAATCGTTACTAAGGTATTCTCCACCGCGATCAGACCGCAGTGACTTGATACTCTTACCTAGCTTCATCTCCACTTACATCTTAAATTCTTTGAATTTCTCAAGCATTCAGACTTGTGGTGAAGCGGTATACGTATCCGTACCATGAGTGATCGTCAATGAAAGTAATAAGATACTCGTACCCTCAAAGAGCTTTTTGTAGACATCGGTCCACACATATCAGAATGGACTAATTCGATACTTCTTTGGCTCTATACCACTTAGCTTTGAAGGTGCAGTCGACATCTTTCCTTCATACATGATTCTGAGTTGGGAGCGGAGTAACCATAATATCATCTAACATTTAATTCTTAGCGATATTTGGATCCTATTTAGATTGATGTGACCTAATCTAAGATGCGAAGATATGTGGTGTCTTCTAGCAAATAAAACTTCATCATCTTATGGTTTGATGTAGATCTGACATAGTTATATGTATTATGCTTGTGAAATAGTATAAAGAGAATTATATAAAGTGTCGGCCACAGATAAATTAGTCATTTATCATGATAGAAACACCACTATAAAAACAATGAATAACCATGTGTAAAGAGTTTGGAAACGAAATAAGGTTTCACAGAAACTCGACACATGTAGAACATCTTTAAAACTAAAAGCATCCTATCAAAGCATAAAGTAACATCTCTCATTATAGCGGCCTCGACTTTCGTCGTGTTGCCCATGGAGATGGTTATCTAAGCCATCACACACTCACTTGTTAGTAGAAACCCACCTGGGTGTAACAAACATGATCGATCGCTTTTGTATCTACTACCCATGAATAAGTAGAACAAGTTGCTAAACATGTTTCCGTTACTAAAACGATAGCGTACCTTGAGCCTTGAGCATATGACACTTGGTCTTCCGGTGCCGGTCTTGCCGCACTTGAAGCTAGGGTTATGTCGAACCGAGCAGAGTCGAACACCACCGTGCTCGAGCTTGATTTTTTATTATCGAGTCGAGTCAATTTTATTTATCGAATATTTTGAGCTCACGAGCTTATTAGAGCTTTAGTCGAATCGAACAAACTTTCAAATTTATATATATGTTTAGAATATTAATTATTTTATTTTAAAATAAATTATTTTATCCACAATAACATAATATATTTATTGATTTCTTATAACAAATGAAAGTAGTTAAAGATTTTATCTGATAATTACCAATTATAGAAATAAAATAATTGTATCGAGTTAATAATTTTATATTTTTAAGCTAAATCGAGTTAACGAACTTGTTCACGAGTTAATGAGCCAAATACTACCATGTTCGAGTTTGGTTTGTTCATTAACGAGCTTCATTAAACAAACTCGAACGAACTTTTATCGAGCGAAGCTCCGTATAGCTCACGAATAGTTTGGTTCATTTACAGCCCTACTTGAAGCACCTGCCCCTCTCCTCTGGCTTTTTCAAGCCTCCGGTGTGACCGAGTTCTTATTCCCATGTCTCATTTGCCTCTACCATTTGGCACCTTTTTTCCACTTTTCAATGGAAACTTGGGACCATTAGATATCTGAGGGCATGTGCTCCTTTTCTCATGGCGCCTTTGTAGAAATCGATTTTAACCCTCTCCCAGGATCTATCTTGGATGTTTAATTCACCATACATTGATGATATACCTAGCATGCACCTATAAAATTAATTACAACACGTTGTGTTTTCTTGTGTTCACCTACAATTTGTCGAGACAAAGGAGGATCAAAACTTCGTGCTTTGATCTTAAGGGTGTATCACGTTCCCCAAAACTCAATCTTTGAGTGAGAGCAATTTATGGAAATCTTGCAAAATTAGCCTTCTTCCTCACTTGGAAATCTCGAAATCATAATATACACTATAATTTTTGTAAATCTCTTAGCATTGATTCCATGATTTTCTCTCACCTTATATTTATAATGCAACGTTAGAAACCTATTAGGATAGGATCTCTGCATATCTAATAAATATAATCATATCTTTTCTGATATAGAGATCAGAACAGAGTCCTAGTAGGACTCTCTATGAGGTGGACGAATTTTATGCAGCTCCAGGCCTTGATGGGCCAGCTCCGGGATCAAATACAGGGAAAAAAAGATGGGCCTCAAATAAATTAATTATCTTATGTTCAGCTCAAAACATAAATTAATTCATAAACATTTATTCATGCCACTAGAGAATAAATGCTGACTTACCCCTTTATTTTCGAAGTTAAGTTGGGCTTGCACTTAGACTTTCTGAATCCCATAGTTAAGATATCATGCGTCCATTAATTATTTAAAAGCGTTACATTGCTTAAAATAATTAATCTCTTTAATTCCTAAGTAGTACCACTCGACCTTATTATTGTACTTGAGATAACTCGACTGCGGTTTAGTCAATAAACATTTTGAGCTCCTTAAGGGGCGTCATCATCTAGCAGATCACGGTGACTCGTCTGGGGTAACTAGCATGACATCTGAAACTTGCCACCACCCAGATCACGAGAGAATATTGGGTTATCTCGTGTAACCATCAACCATAACAAGTCAAAGTATTGGTCGGCCTCGTACTACTAAAACTTTATCGAGGTTTAGATCGGCGTAAAGTCATGAGATCTAAGTTCTTCTGCACGGTCGGATAGAAGAAGTCATCTCCTTTGTGATCCATCAATACGTCGAGAGCATACGGTATAAACAAGCAACAAAGTCGAGTCACTTCTTATCTATACCATAGCTTTATCTGATAACTCGTCCTCAAGTTGTCTCGGTTGTGATCCTTTTTATATTTCATTAAGCTTGACCAATCATCTTGACTTACGTAATATTCTACACACTATGATCTAACATATATGAGATAAAGGGACATACATATGCAATCAAGTAAACAATTCGAGATAAGATATTGTAATAGTGGTATGAGGAATCATTGTATACAAGCTCAACCAAAGCGCTTCGGTATACAAATCGACAATCTCCCACTTATAATAAAGCAAGCGTTTAGTATAAAATGTTTCTCTCTACTAGCTATGACAAACAACACCATCACTTTGCTTCTCCCACTTCTACAAAAGTTTTCTTTCTAAGTGGGGATATCTTCACAATCGAGTCCTCGAACATGCTTGTCGTAGACTTTTTGCGGTTGTCTCTTACGTGAATGGGTCAGCTAGGTTATCCATGATATCAATCTTCTCAATCGGCCACGACTCATCGTCTAACGATTTCTCGTATGACATGGTACTTTCTTTTTATGTGTTTGGTCACCTTGTGGATCCGTGGTTCCTTCGAGTTTGCCATTGCACCTGAGTTATCAAAGTACACTATGATACTCTTGGACAAGCAGTACCATATCTAGATCCATGAGGTAGTTTTGAACCATACCGCCTCATGGCTTGACCTCAGAGTGGCTACATATTCGGCTTCCATGGTAGAGTCCATGATGCATCGTTGCTTTGCACTCTGCCGAGATCGACTCCTCCTCCCTAGGTAAACACATAGCTGGGTGGGCTTTTTCTCATCACGGTTAGCTTAGAAATATGTGTGCAGAATAACCCAGGCATTACTGTCTACATGGTAAACTAGCTTATAATCTCGAGTCCTTTTCGGTGCTTGGTATATGCTTCTAGCCTTCAATGAGCTTGTCGAGGTTAGGCGATATCTAGCTACTATACACCGCATAGCATATATCGGGTCTCGTACATAGCATTGCATACATGAGACTTCCTCTGGCGGAGACCGTGAAGAACTTGTCTCATTTTCTCTATCTCCTTTGCAGCCATAGGTGACTGCTCCTTAGATAAAGAAACACCATGTCGAAGGGTAGCAATCCACTTCTTGATGGTCTGCATGCTAAAACAGTAATCACGGTATCGATGTAAGGCGCTTTGAGATAAGCTCGACATTTTCTTCTTGCGATCTCGGTAAACCTGATCCCAAGAATGTATCTTTGCATCTCCTAAGTCTTTCATTTGGGCGATCGGATAACCAACTCTTTACGTCGATAGCGACTTCACGTTGTTTCTAAGTAGAAGGATGTTATCTCGTAAAGTCAAAATACCCATCACCGTTGACATCAGACGATACACACAACTTTCGCTGAAACAGCTGGATAAATCCATGGGACTTTAGCACCTCGTCAAAGTGTAAGTTCCATGATTGGGAAGCTTGCTTAAGTCCGTAAATGGACTTCTTAGCTTCCATACTAGATGTTCTTCACCTTCACACATAACCTTTGGGTTCTTGCATATATATGTCTACCTTTTTCAAGGTAACCGTTTAAGCGGTTTTCCGTCCATTTGTCAAACCTCAAGGTTCGGGTGAGCTACTATGGCGGAAGAATTACGATGGACTTGAGCATTGCTACTGGTGAAAAGGTCTCATGAAATCGGCCCTCAATCTGAATGTACCCTTTAGCCACAATCCACAGCTTTAAAGCGAAACCTCTCCATCAATCTCTCTTCATCTTGAATCTCTTTCTTGCCATACGGTAGAGGTCTTGTATACACCACTTACTACCTATGGCTTTCTTGCCATCTGGTAGAGTGTTTTCTCGTGAACATCCATAACATAAATCGCTCGGTTTGTTATGGACTCGATTTCTAAGTCCATAAGGCGGTGTCTTGTATTTGAAGATGAGTTTAGCTCGTTTATCTTGCATACAGAAGATCTGTCTTATATCATCTCATTGTATGTCCATGGGTCGATTATAGCACATTCGCATGGTTTCACAGGACTAAATTGGTCGCGAGGCAGCCGAAGATTCACCCATGAACATAAATCGCTCGGTTTGACGAACAACCTCCAATCTTTTGTCCGATCGTTTCGTTTGTTTTCCGTTCGTTCGCTTGGGAGGATTCAAGACTCTTGGCACGGGTTTTATATATTTAATTTACGATTAATTAAGTATTTCATTCCGTTTATTATATGCAGCTGGTTTTCTATTCTAATCCTAGTTTGCATGATTCGATCTATGTTATATATGTGATCTTCCGTCTTATGCGGATTAAAGCGGTTAATAATAAGCGGAATAAACATCGTTGTGGATAGGATTGGTGCATCCCTAGGGTTAGTCTTTCTTTATATATCATCTTTGATGATTTTATCGCTTTGTTTTATAATTACATTTGGTTACCTTTGCTTTGGATTTATTTAGAAGCCTAAAACATCTCACCCTTATCTGTGCTTGGATAATGATGAATTGTCGTTGAATTAACCACGTGTTTCGGATTGCAATCTGCGTGGATACGATGCTTAACACCCTATAATTACACTTTTTCGTGTGAAAAAGGGCGATCAAATTTTAGGCGCGTTCTTAAGATTATTAAGATCACATAGGAATAATTTGACGATTTGGATTTATTAATTCAAGTTATATATATATATTATTTTATTTATTTTTGTTAGTGCTAAATTCTCTACGTTTCTCGAATGGTTTATGCGTACAAGATCTCGGGGACCTCACGAAATATTTTAGATCTCGAGATCGAAAGTTCTCAAAAGGAGAAGAGGGCGAGAAAGAGCGGATGACATGGCGGCAAATCCATGAGCAGGGCATTCCTCCCGAGCAAGTAGCACGCATGCTAGGCGACTTTGCAATCTCGGACGTCGGATAAGCGAACATAGGAATCGTTGTCCCTGCTCGGAGGATAAACCTCACGAACCACATGTATCGACATCCCACGAGCAGTTCAGGAGGCGGTTGGGGCCCTTGCGTAGATCTGAGCAATTTTGAGCTCAAACAGCCTGATCGGTATGGTCGAGGAAGCGGTTTGGGGAGGAGTCACGGAAGACCGAATCGCATCTCGAGGCGTTTCGACATTTGTGACCTGTCAAGCAGAATGGGGTGCCACACCACAATCCGGATCGCATGTTTGGTTTCTCGGCTGTGACGGTGAAAAGATTGGTTCGAAGTTTGGACCGGTGGCATCGACACTTAGGAAACTTTGTGAAGTTTCTTTGAAATACTCATCCGGCGTGATGAAGATCATCGCCGAAATCTCTTCTTACGCGAAACCCACGACGAATCATTATTCGAGGCATGGGAGAGATTGGAGGGCTATTGAGGCGATGCCCACAACATGGGTTCTCAGGAGCAACAAATCACGCGGTTCTCGGTGGGTGACATGGCGGGGCGAGGAGCATGGTAGATGCATCGGTGAGGCTGTTTATTAAACCGACCCGATCGGCCAGGCAAGCCGTGTTATTGTAGAGATGGTGCGCCAGCTATCTCGATGGCCAGCGGAAGGCATACATCGTTCAGCATTGCTTTGTTGAGTGATTGAATCTGACGACCTCGTGAAAAGTTCACTCTTTTGAAGAGTCGATTGAAGCAGAATGTGAGCCACGTCAATCGGAGGTCGTTCAATTTCCAACAACCTTGACGGGCTTGAATAGTCGATTGATTCGAGCCGAGGAAGCCAAGTCTCGAAGATATGATCTGCGGATTGGTTGTAAGCAACCAACAATTGGCAATCGAGTCGTTCATCGGCAACACGGGCGGAGATAAATCACTTGGAGTCGACTATGGCGGCTATGGGAAACACATAAAGATGTTGGAAAATCAAATTGGTCAAATAGCCGTGCAAGTGAATGCGCTTCTGAAGGCGGGCGATTTCCAGTGTCTGGTGAACCCGAAGAGTCGATGCTTCGCCATTCGGGCGAGGTGGGCGAGCCTACGGAGCCCTACCCAGAAAGAAGAGCGAAAGCACAGCGGTCTCGGCTTCGCGACCGAGCTCGCGACCATGACCCGATCGCGAGCCATCTGAAGTTGTCCTGAGGCGTTCGCGGCGACCAGCGCCCGCACACCGACCCATGACACTCGATTAGCACATGGCGAAATCTGTAGCATTCGCGCCATAGCTTCGCCGCGAGAAGGAGTCAGCGCCTGACATACTCCTCGCGACCATCCGGTGATCGAGGTCGACCATGAGCACTCTCGAGAGGCTAATTCTCGCACGTACATTCCTCCGGTCCGTTTAAGTCGACTTGTCGAGTCGAAATATGACGAGGAATTTGCTCGTTTGGTATTCGAAAAGTTGAGATAAATCTACCTCTCTTTGAGCGTTGCGAAACATGCTTGAGACTACATGAAGTTCTTAAAAGGCAGCTTGCAAGTAAGAAGAAACTTGGGAAATTTGAGAAAATTTCCTATCCGAAGTCTTGATGCCGTCTTGCAAAACTCCTCGAAGCGAAGGATCGGCGGTTTCACGTTAGAGTCACGAGATCGCGAGCGATTTTCCCAAATGTTTTATGCGACTTGGGGGCGACATCAATCGATGCCGTTGAGCGTTTTCAACAGGCTACACCTCGGAAAAATGAAGCCGGCGAAGATTTCGCGATGATGGGTGACCGATGATCACATATCAAGGTATCGTCGAAGGCGTGTTGGTAAATTCGGGTTTTTGTTTTTCTGCGACTCCGTTATTCTTGATATTCCAATTGAAACAACAACCACTAATCCTTGGTAGACCTTTTCTATGGCGGTGCGTGCGTTGATTGATGTGCGGGAAGGAAACCTCACGTTTCGTGTTAGCGATGAGGAGCTCAAAATTTCCATATCTGACGCCATCAAGCAACACGGCGTTGGAAAGTCGGAAGATTGTTGTTCGATCATAGCTGCTTTGCTGCTCGCGTCTCAAGTTTAGGGGTACTCGACCGATCGAAGAAAGCGTGAGGAGAAAGAAGTGGACTCGGCATGGGACTCAGGTGTTTCGTTCGAGTTTGGGGCCCTTCCATAGTCGGTGGTGGTCGTCCAGTAAATGCGCAAGTTTAGAAGGTTCCACAAGTCGAGAGGATTTACATTGCTACTAAAGCGCCCGGATTAGCGAGGTTAGTGATGGTCTAGCTAAAGGCGTTAAAGTAAGCACTTGTTGGGAGGTAACAGCGTTTTCTTTATTTTGTTTTCGTGTTTTGTCGTTTCTTTCGTTTGTGTTGTTTTGTCGTCTTTTGTTTGTCTTTTCGTTTTTAATGCGTCGATCAAGCGAGTTAAGTGAAGTGTGTTAATCCATGTGGCGATGGCGATAGAAAATTTTTGTGAAATTTAATGATAGTGCACATGATATGTTGAAAATGCCGCATGAATGACGTGAGATGGCTTAGGCTTGTTGTTTTCACCTTTGCTTAACCGTGAGACTTGAGCTTCAGCTTATACATATCTTGTCTGATTTCTTTTAATTGTGTGATATCATGCATGTGATTATCTTCTAGAACTTGCCGTGTTTACGTATCGAGGCTGCGGTATGTGTTTGAATTTGGAAAGGATAAAGGCCGTCTTTGTTAACCACATATTCACCCAAACACTAACTTAGATGATATATACCATTTGTCACCTTCTTTGAGCCTTTATTAGACTTTTCTTTCGATTAACCGGACGATAGGAGGTGAGGATGGATATGGGAATCAAAGGGGTTGAAATTTTGATGTAGTATGGCGAGAAAAGTTTATTTTAGAAAAATACATACGTGGTGAAGAATAGTACCTTGTTCGTGAAAAATTAAACCTATAAGCTCTAGAAAAGAAAAGAAAAAGAAAAATGATAAGTTCACTATGAGTGTTGAGCATAAAGATTGGTTAATCAAAGTATAGGTACCTTATGGGGCATAAAGCGTCGATTTGTACGTTGGGAAAGAAGAGAAAATGGACAAAGTCCATATGTGTGAAAAGTATAAATGGGGTGCTTGGAATATTTTGAGTCACTTAGCCATATTATCCTACCTTAACCAATGTGCCTACATTACACCTATGAAAAGTCCTCTTTGATCCTTATTTGAACCTGATGCCGAGTGGAGATGTTAGAAAGCAGCAAGCCTATGGTAAGATGTTGCATTGCATTGATCTTTGAGTGTATACACGTCCTTAATTTCTTTATGAGTTTGGTGTATCCTATATTTACACACATGCCTTTGTGAGGTTGAAATAAGCGAGCTTTGCCGTAAATTGTTGTTTGTGTTGAGTGGACTAGCATTAAGTGGTAATGCGCTAATGTTTTGAGCGTTGATATGTTTGGAGGAGCTAGAATGGTTATCCTCTTTGCTATGCTCGTTGATCTCTCGTTTGTCTTTCTGTTACATTTTTTGTTTGAGGACAAACAATGCTTTAAGTTTGGGGGTTTGATAAGCGCATTTACGTTTATAGTTGATATTTGAAGATGAGTTTAGCTCGTTTAATGTGCGTTTACGTATCGATTCCTAATGTTTTATCTATTTTTAGAAGATCTTGCTCTTGGGTGTTATTTTGGTGTTGTGAAGGTCTATATGTTGAAAATCGAGCAAGGAACGAGCAGCCAAAAGCATAATCTTTGAACATAAATCGCTCGGTTTGACGAACAACCTCCACTACGCTTTTAGCGAGGCTAGTTTTCTATTCTAATCTAGGGTTTGCATGATTCGATCCATATGCTCTTATTTACCTTCCGGGCATGATTCATGCACAATAAGCGATGGTGGGTGCGATTACATGTAGTTCTCTATCTTGCACAACATCTTTGGGTAGGTGCCACTTATGCAGTTAGTATCTCGGTGGAACTCGACCCACTTCAATTTTTGAAGTATTTACACAACATGTTGGGTAGGTGCCACTGAGACACGATATCTCATACCTTTAGCCTAATTGGTGGCGGAATATGATCATCTTACGAATCACAGTATGATTTCAACTTTGGTTGTGGTTTTCATGTAGTCCTCTTCTAAGAATCGGACGTTAGTGCTAATAACGACCTTCTGATCCTTAGGATTATAGAAATAACCATATTTCGTTCCTCTAGGATAACCAATAAACAACCTTGCTTCAGATCTAGCCTCCAACTTGTTAGCTTTCTTGTTCAGCACATGTGCTAGATTGCCCCATATCTTTATATGGCTTAAATTAGGCTTGCGCCCAAACTATAACTCGAAAGGGGTCTTATCGAATGACTTGAATGGTACTAGATTGAGCAAATATGTCGTTGTTTCTAAGGCATATCCCCAGAACGAAATAAGCAATGTTGCATAACTCATCATTAATCTAACCATCTCTAATAGAGTCATATTTCTTCGTTTGGCACACCATTTTGTTGTGTTGTGTCCGGTGTAGTGGTGGGATGTAATCCCTGCTGCAAATAGTCCATGAACTCGTTCTTGAGGTATTCGCTACAGCGATCGGACCGCAATGACTTGATACTTTTACCTAACCGTCTCCACTTCCGCCTTAAATTCTTTGAATTCCTCAAAGCATTGAGACTTGCGGTGAAGCGGTATCGTATCCGTACCTTGAGTAATGTCGTCGATAAAAGTGAAAAATACCGTACCCTCCACGAGCTTGTGTGGACATTGGTCCACAGTCGAAATGGACTAGCTCAACACTTCTTTGGCTCTATACCCTTCGCTTTGAAGAGTGCGGTGATATCTTTCCTTCATACAAGATTCATAGGCGGGAGCAGTTAACTAAAATTTTACCAATGCTTCATTCTTAGCGGTCTTTGGATCCTTTTTAGATTGATGTGACATAATCTAAGATGCGAAAGAAATGTGGTGTCATCTAGCAAGAAAACTTTCTATTCTTATAGTTTGATGTATATCAACATAATTAAAAGTATTATGCTTGACCTAAATAGTATAAAGCGAATTATATAAAGTGCCACCACAGACAACTTCGTCATTTCTTATGATAGAAACACCACTATCAAAAACAACAGAATATCCATGTATAAATAGTTTAAAAACCGAAATAAGGTTTATTGAAACTCCGGCACATATAAAGCGTCTTTCAATACTAAAGCGTCATATCAAAGCATAAAGAAACATCTTATTTATAGCGGCCTCGACTTTCACCACGTTTCCATGGAGATTGTTATCTAGCCATCAAACGACTCCTTATGCATGGAACCCTGTAGATGTAACAAGCAGGATCGATCGCTGCGTATCTACTACCAATGAATGAGTAGAACAAGTCGCTAAACATGTTTCCATTACTAAAGAAAATGGCGTACCTTGAGCCTTGAGCATGTGGCACTTAGCCTTCCAATGCCCAGTCTTGCCGCACTTGAAGCACCTGCCCCTCTCCTTTAACTTTTTCAAGCCTCCGGTGGCCACCATGTTCTTGCTCCCACTAGTTTCCTTGCCTCTGCCACCTTTGGCACCCATTTTTTTTCTTCAACTTTTCAATGGAAAATTGGAGCCTTTAGATGTGCTAGTAAGGGCATGTGCTCATTTTCCCATGACACCTTCATGACCATGAGATCATTTAGCAGCGAGTAAGTGTATACTCGGTCTTGCTCGGGATCGTGTTCACGCAAGTTCTCAAAGACTTGGGCGGTGTGTAAGGATGATATCGACCTTGGCCGTCGATATCTCTGCCCATGTAATACCACGAAATTTTAAAACCTAATTACGATAATAAAATCGTAAATTAGGGTTTCGTCTCGATAAATGAAATAGTAATTTATCGAATATTAATTTCGATTAATTATGATACGAGGATTAGTATATTATATTCACTAATGATTAGTGAATTAAGGAATATAATTTTATTATTCCTTTGAAAATAATTTTCTAACGTCGATTAACCCGATAGTTAATCTTACGATATTTTCTAAGCATCAAAGCTTAGAATTTAATTTCTTTATTTATGGAAGGAATGAATAAAGCGGTGAGACTTTATTATGAACATTTTAGAGATGATTCGAATATTAACTTTTTAAGGCGTTTGACGTCGACATTTAGAGACGATTCGAAAGTTTATTCAAGCGATCAAGGAATTATATTATTTAAATTCCTATGATTATTTTAGGTAATAAAAGTATTATTTAGCATTAAAATAATGCTAGAAGATTAAGGAATAGAATTGAACAAAATAATGTGATTTTGAAAACCTAGTTTTGAAAATTAGGAGTTCTTATCTAAATTTGTTCCAATTATTATTCTATGATTTAATTCATCATCTAAGACTTATAATATGTCACATAGCTATATATTAGCTATTTGTTACAAGAAAATAAAATGTATAGCTTTATTATTTGATAAATGTCAAAATATGATCTCGTGGTGTTAATTAAATTTAATTGCTATCAAATTGATGATGTATGGTAATAATTATATTAATAATATATTTATAAGGATAAAAAGGAAGTGTTTTGACAAGTTGTGCAAGTGGGAGGACCTTATCCTCCAAAGTACGAAATTGTTGAGATATGGTAAGGAAAATTGATCGATTCAAGTCTATGATTATGATAGTGATGTGTATAATAGAGATGCATTAATTAGTATGATAGGTGTTGAAAAAATAATTTATCTTATGTTCTACTATAATGACCGAAAATATGAGAAAAATATGATTTTATCCTATGTTATTGTAATGATCGAATTATGTATATATAAGTGTACAAAGAATTTAATTTTCATTATTTCATGATAATGATAGTTGATCTTGAAATTTATCATATAATTAATTCTTATATGATATAGTATGATATTAAATGAGGTGAATTATTAAAACCAACAAGTGTGAAGTTTTCAATTGTGTTGGCGATTTTTTTAAATAAATGTAGAATTGTGAGATTTAATTGAAAGTGATAGGTAAAGGTATTAATTAAAGGATAAAGCATGACATAAGAGAATATGATGTGATTAAATCAATTTTGTCTTCTCTTGCTTAGATGGACCGAAAGGATTACAACTCTTGTACAAGTATGTGATTTAATTTCATGAAATAATTAATATGCAAGTGGGATGCCAACTCATGTGTTATAATTAAAGCTTGATAATGAAAGGCAAAATTAATGTGTATTACATCATAGATAACAATCTTGTCTCTAGCAAATCCAATAGGACCGAAAAGTTGGGAATAAATTATATGATCAATTAAAACTTTTTATAGCTTGGCAATGAGGACCGAGAACTTGGATGGTAAAATAGAAATAATTTCCAAGCTTTGTTAGATATGTTGCAAGTGGACTTTAACTTTATAAAGTGATAAATTAAACTTCCTCTTTCATTTTGAACAAAGAACCGTAAGGTTTGGAGAGGAAAAAGAAGAGAGTCTTTTAAATTTCTTTCTTAGATCTTGGGTAGAAAACGTTCGTCGTCGACGATCGACTCCGATCAAAAGGTTAGAATCGTACGATCTATCTATTCATGCTTAAATTTTTGAAATCCAACCGTTAGATTTTATATTATGTACATATGTTATCTTAGATGAAATTTTCGAAAACTATGTTATAATGTTAGGATGTTTATTAAATATGTTTATATGATGTATATGAGCTTATATTATGAATTTAGTACAAAGTTAAGCATGTATAAATATTATGTGAAAAGACCGAATACATAAAGTGTGTATATGTTGGTTAGAATGATTTTTAAATGTTGATTTGAGCATGGAATAATGATCTATGGAATTAAATATGCTTATATGAATTTATTTAGAATTTTTGGAAAACTTTAGCATATTTATTCAAAATGACGAAAATTATAAAATGAGATTATGTTGATATATGATTGATGTTTGAATGATATATAGCATATAAGTGATGTAGATTCATAATATGGGGTTGTTTGAATTTATTGAAATTTTTGAAAAATGTTTGGTATGTTTAATATAATTACGAAAACTATATGGTCAATTAAGGTGATGTACAATTTTATATGATTAATATTATTACATATTATTGATCCTATGTTGATATAGAGCATTATGTGAAATTATAAAATTTTTAGAAAAGATTTGATATATATATATATATATATATATATATATATATATATATATATATGACCGAAACCTTAAATAAAAGGTTTGAAAGTTTTAAAATTTATTTTATCATGATTAATCACATATTATGTTCTAAAAATATGTTTTAGACATATTATGAATTTATGTGATTTTTAAAGTAAGGTATACTAAGTATATGATGAAGCGTTACGTTATGTAGCGTATGTTGTGAAAATGATATGTATTGTATCATATGGACTATACTTAAGAATAAATTTAAGTTTGATTGTTGATTAACGTGAAAAATTGGGGCGTATGATAATATGATTGAAAATCGATTTATATGTATTGATAAATATTTATGAATAATTTGAAAATTATATGTTAATTAAAGTCAAAATTGTTGACTTTGGTCAAAACGTATGAAATACGTTAATACGTGAATAACGTTATGTCGTACATCTTATAGAAATTGGTATACGTTAAATAAGTACGCTAATACGTGTGAGAAGTATTATAATTATAAGAATATCTCTTTTATAAGAGACGATCTCATAATCGAGATCATTTTATCGAATGACGTAAGTATAAACAGCGTTTGACCAAAATGATTAATATAAGGTCATAAATCATACTTCGTCTTTATCGAAGTACAAAACGTTAAGTTAAGATATTTGATGAATAGACGTACTAAGCTAGTTAAAGGATGCGAAATATTATTTTAGAAGGTTATCAAGGTTTATTAGACTTTGACGTTCTCGAAAAACGTGACAGACATACTAAATTAACTTCTTACGTAAAGGAAGGACGCGACGTGATCGTTGACGTTAAGGAAAGTCTGTGTAGAAAGCTTACGTACCAGGTGGGCTTTACTATACTCAACATTGACAAATGCTTTATTTACGATGCTTTCTTCGGAATGAAAAGTATTTATTTACAATGCTTATCTCAAGAAATGATGATGAAATTACCTGCCCAAATGTTTATGTTTTTATGTATGTATCCTATCCATGAATGAAATGTTATGAATGTTGTTGGGTCGCTCCCAACTTATGAATGAAATCGATATAGGATCTATCTTGGAAGGATTATACAGCTAGGGTTAACGTGTACACTTAAGGGTATTTGTGTCTTTGAAAGGATAATTCTCGGCGGTCATGCGGCGTATAAGGAGGCTACTTCTCTGACGATATTAATGATGTTATGATGAAAGAAAAGGGATATGGATCATACATACAAGGAAAAATGCCTGCGCAGGCGAATGTTTTGAGAAATGATGAAAAATGTTTTAGTAAGCACAAGGCATTTTCAAATAAAACCCTTGTGTCTTACCATGATGGGGCAGTGTAATTTAATGATGATAAAATGTTTTGGCATGTGTCCAGGTGCATTTTGTACTCGACCTGCATATTGTTTTAAATAAGCGAGGTTGGTGAGTGATCGATGGAGCGTGTTGGCGATAGGAGCGTTTGTCATTGAAAGTTTATACCTTGAATGTACATCGTCGTATGTCCATATCATATGTTTTCATTGCAAGAAATTAAGTTATGTATTGAAGTCCAAAGTATTCTCGATTTAGGTATTACGATTCGATGTCGAATGGTCTTTCATTTAATAATTCATGTTTTAAGTAATGGTCCCTGTTAATCCGTACTTAGGATTAAGGGGCTGTTACAAAGTGGTATCAGAGCGGTTCGCTCTTAGAATCCAAAACCCCCTTTCAAAGTTAAGTCTAGATTGAGTCACTAGACTTCTAAAGGTCGGTGACAATGCTCAACACTCCATCACATCAAGCTCGGTAGGAATGAGGTAAATGATTTCTCCTCAAAGTTTTGAAATGAAAAGTTGAGAGTAAAAAGTTGAAATGATTTTTCAAAAGAGATGAAAGTTATGAAGGTGATGATATGATGTTTCAAGTTATGAAAAGAAAGGAGATAGGAGAAAGTATTGACAAAAATGTGTCAATAGTGAATGGAATGAATTCATGGAATTTAATGAAGATTCATTACTATAAATGAATTATGTTTGAAATGGACATTGATATGTCAAAATGATATGTTGAATTCTTGAAATTCAAAGAAATATATATGCGTACAAATAAGCTACGCTATGAATATTTAAAATTTTATTTCAAATCTCAAAGTTGATTATGATGATGAGCATGCTATCCCAAAAGAACATAAACTGTTTAAGACGCATGATCCCTTTTGCGAAAGAACATAGGTGCTATTAGAAGCATGATCACTTATTTCGAAAGAATATAGAAGTACAAGGAACAAAAAGTGAAAACGAGCTCGAAATTGAAAGTTAAGGAATGAGCTTGACATCAGTATTGGTATGAATGACAATGGTATTATCTTCGGCCTCAACATTTAAAATTATAACTTTGGTGTCTTGACTTGAATTGGCATCTATGACCTCGGTATCGTCATTTATGACTTGATTTCGACTTGGCGCCGCCTTCTATGACTTGACCGATTTGGCGTCGATATTGACATCGGCGACCTCGGCGACAACATCGGCATCGGTATCGACGACCTCGGCATTGACATTGACATTGTCGACCTCGGCATCATTTATGACTTCGACCTCGGCATTATCTATGACTTCGACCTCGGCGACAAGCGGTCTTGCGAACGCGGGCATGGGCAAAACTGCATTGCGCAGTGTTCTTGTTTTGACCCGTTCTCCTTCGTTTGAACTCCGTTTTGAGTAAGGTTTTCGCCTACGTACTCCTATCACAATGAAATGTATTTCTTGTAAAGGAAAAAATCCTAGATTCTTTCTCTAAAATTTATAGGAATCAGTTGAAGTTAGTTATGGTCTACATTGAACGAAAATTCTCCAGTGTGATAAAGATTTTAGAATGCTACCAGAGAATGAACTTTTCCAGTAGTGTAAATAGTATATGATGTGTGTTGCACACAAGAATATTTGATGATGACCTAGTGCGAGTTATATAAGGTTTCAAATCCTATTCATTACCAAATTTACGTCATTGAGTTTAACTACATGACTAGTTCAATTGAAAATCAATCTCATTTTTACGTAAAATTTATAACCTGATTTATAAAGTATCCTTGAAACTAAGCCCTTGTGTGGTGAGAAAATATTTATGATGGGCACAGCAAACCCATATGACCAAAGAAATCTCGATGAGTCGTCATTACGGTCTTGGGACCTAGATCCCAATTATTCGATTCAAAGAACATATGGATTCAAACTGTAAAATTTGTCATCTTGAATTGTGAATCCATACCTTTGGTAAGTGGTTATGATGAATTCTCTTCAATCCTTGAAACCAGTAAGTATGATGAAGTTTGACTTACCTTGTCACCTAAGTTCGAATTAGTAAAGTGATAAACATCAGGTATGATATAGGTTGACTGATTTTGGTCACCTAAAAGTTCAGATCAGTAAAGTGATAGACATCAAGAAGTTATGATGTAAAGAAGATCTCGATGAAACGAGATATATTGATCCTTATGATGCACATCGATACAATGATCTTTGATGGGTTTACCATGTACTGATGGCAGTAAAGTTATACCCCATGTGACTGTTATGATAATGAAAGTTATGAATAAGATACTCTTTAGCATTGAATGCAAGAGTAAAAGTAAAGAAAGGTATATGATATCCATGGGATATAATTTTCCCTTATCATGTCATAATGAGAGAGATTACAACTTATCTTTAAGATAGTTGTTTGTCCGTAATACCTCATTAGTAGGTTGGACATGTCTAAAGAATGAAGATGCGTAATATTCTTTTCGAAAGATATATATATATATATAAAGAAATTATAGCATCTCAGATAACAAATCTCTCGCCTTATACCTCAATCGATGAGGTTATGCTTGATCATAATCGATTCCAAGCAACTGAGACTTGGTTAAACCAATGAAAATTAGATTGAGGAATCACCATCATTTGAGATGTGTGAACGACTAGGATAACCCTAGTATGAGATTTAAGCATAGAGAAAATATCTCAGTCGAGACATGGTAATGAGATCTTATGCTTAGAAATTTAAGTTATGGTGTACAAAGGTACTACCTTACCAAGCTATCGACCATAATGGCGGTTCTAATTAGAATGTGAGAACTAAAGAATAATGAAAGTGATATTACCTTCAGATACCATGCTCAAGAAAAAGGGACAAAAGTTAAGAATAGTAAAAAAAATTACGAGCTATACGATTATGAGATAGCCCACAAGATCAAATAAGCATTAGAGATAATATGACCTCGATATGTAAAGCCATTACTCTAAAGTAAGAAGCGGACTAAGAAGTAGATTCATTCTTGGGAATAAATCTTAGTACCCAAAGTGATATAGACACAAAACGTCTGCCTTGCGTGTCTTAGAAATTAACAAGCAAGATAGCTTCTATAGACCTTTTAAAGGGAATACATCCAAGAGAACATATAAAAAGATTCACATGGAAGGATCTTAAGGTGAATCTAATTGGAAAGATTATCCCCCATACTTTTGTGACGAGCAATGAAGTGAAATATTAGGTATCTCTAACATGGAAATGATAGAGATATTTGGCGTCAAGGCAAAAGTATAATACATCCTTAGTGGATAAATGATTTTATCCTATATGAAAACTCTTGAATCAAGCGATTGGAAGATAAAGGCAAATGTCGTATATCGATAAGGATATTACTAGTAGTGACGCTAAATGCGAAATAAGGATTCCTTTTGAAAGGAATTTAAAGTAAGGATATATGAAATATATTCCTAAGATCGATAAAGAAAAAGGAAGCTGAATCATTCATCTTGGATTAAGGATGAATGATAATGACAAATCGTCACGATTTATACGATAAGATTTAATTATTAAGGTATCGATACCAAATGGTAGTTTAATGTAGACCTAACCACAAAATGCGATTGGTAAAGTATAATAGTAATGGCCAAGAAGGATATGGTGAATAAGGTACCAGAGGCCATAGCGAGGGACATAAAGTCCCAAAGACGAGGATAGTGATATATGAAATAGATGTTTACTTGAGTATATGGAAACACCGTAGACCAGAACCTATACTTCGCACCGAAAACGGAACGAACAAAAACCAGGAAGACCTGATGAGTATGAGAAGAACTTCTCAGCATACCTATAATATTGTATTCGATATAGGTGTTTCACATTCTAACATCGCACAAGTATGTGTAGAAACAATAGAACCCAATTTAGGATAAACGAATAGAGAAATGAAAATCCCTTCACCTATAGGAAGAATTATGACCGTCGCAGGTGTCGCTCAGACTTAGAATTGGACCTAGGATCACCTAAGGTTCTAACGAATAATCTGAATCATAATATCTATGTGGAGCGTAGATATAATTCTAGAAATGGAGGTTTTGAAAATGAATGTCACTCACGTGATTAATGTGAGGCATAGCCTCTTCATTTGAATCTACATAGCAGAATTTTAATTCACTATTTCTTATATGAATTGATTTAGAGCGGTATAAGAATGGAGATGTAATTATTAAATGGGGAATTAAATAAGTGTCTATGAATTGTGTTGCAAGTGGTTTACAAGTTTATGGCTTAAAGTGTTTAGTCCGTAGGAAATCCTTCTAGTTTAAATTTCCTTTATTGTCTTAGTAAGTTTGGCTTATCTAGAACTATCTGTTTACAGATGGCAGGAAAAGGAAGTCTTACGGGTAAAAGGTTAACCACAAGGCCTACAAGCCTAGAGCTCACACAGGAATATCGGCTCTTTTATTATAAACTAGGCTCGGATTTAGAACAGTTTTTGGTGAAGTTTTTGCACCTTTGGATGGATGATCGTAACTATGGAGTGACGGATGAGGATGGCATCCAGCTGACTTATCCGTCGTTTGTCGATGGTGGCGAATTTTGCAAAAGAGGTATCAAAGTATATTCTCCATGTAGAAAATTCCAAAGTTTGGGCGGTTACGAGTTTGTCAGCGAGCTCAAGTATACATATGAAGCGTATGGATCAGCACCTACGAGCACTTATCCTGGTCCCAGGCAAGTTACACAATATGAAACAAAGGAATGGTTATACCCTGATGTTCCGGGTGCCGCTCCACGTCTGTTCACGATTGTACACGAAAGAGGCGAAAATGGCGGAGGACAGATCTTACCGTCCTAGAGGATTAGGAGAACTACCGCTACCAACCCAACCTTATTTTGTGATAAAAGCAAAACAAACTTCTCGTATCAAAGAAGAAACATGGAGCATTGTGACCCCTGGCTCTTTAGAAGAAATAGACCGTCAGATATATGAGATAAAAACGTACCTGGAAACAGGCAAATTTTCAAGTAAGGAATACGACTCCGATGAAGGACACTCGGAGACATAAAATTCTAGGGTAATATGAGACTTATATGTAGGTAGTAGGTTATGATGTAAATGGTATAGTTAGAATGCATATAAACGTAGTTTGGTAATATCTTTTGTAATATGTTGATGTGGTGTCAAAATTTTAGTATAGATAGAACAAGACGCCATGTAATTAATCAGTTTGATAGACTGACCCTCATAATTAATGTATGAAAAGTCCTCATAGAGGCGTTTTGATGGTATATATTACGTGGTCTTTGTAGAATGATATCGGGTGTCGAAATGAATTTTCGAACAAGATATGGCCACCATGAGATGATAGTTATGTCATTCGGACCGACTAATGCACGGACACATTCGGGAACCTCAAAATCGAATGTTCCACACGTGCTTAGGCAGTTGTCTTAATCTCTAGAATGATATTCCTATCTATACATAGAATAAGAAAGAACATAAAACGGTGAAGAAGCATCTTGCGGACATTTAGAGCCAACGGTTATGCGAGTTTGTGATGAGAATTTTGGCTCAAGGAATTAATATTCCGTGAGACACATAGTGTCTTTAGAAGGAATCAAAGTGAATCCGGCAAAGGATAAAGCAATGCTAGAATGGAAGTTGTCGACAACCCAAAATGAGATTGGGAATTTCTTGGGTTAGCGGCTACTATTAGAAACTCATTGAGAATTCTCTAAGATAGAAAGGCCGATAATACTGACTACCCCACGAAATCAAATTTACATGGAACAATAGATGTAAAGTCATGTATTAATGTAAGAAGGATAATAACCTCGCATCACAATGACTTAGACCATATGAATGGAATTACCCAACTCACGACTTGAAGTAGCAACAATAGTATCGTCTTAGAGTTTTGAAAACATCACTCATATGGAATGAATTGTGAATTCTTCACAAATCACAAAAGTTAAAATATTTCTTTGAGCAAGGAGACTCGAAAATGAGATAGGAAGATGGCTCAAATTAGTAAAGGATCACGACAGTGGAATAAATTATCACCTACGGAAGATTTATGTCGAATCTAATGTCCTAAGTTATAAAATTCAATCTAAATTATGATGTATCCTTATAGAAAAGAAAACTCATCGAGAGAATTCGAGAAAATGAATATAGAAATAGTTAAGCAATAGGAGCGATCATGAGCCGTGTTTCCACACTCACAATTATGTCAGATTTGAGAAAAAAGGATAATAAAATGATAAAGGATAGATGAGAGATTTGAAAAAAAATACGAGCTAAGAAGAGGAACAAAGGGTTGAAGGATTTTAAAGAAGCACCGAACAATGTCATATTGTCTAAGGAAAGATTATATATTTAAGCAATGATAAGTTTAGAAATAAAATCATGAGTGAAGCTCATGATATCCTTATATCGCCCAACCAGACAGCATCGAGATATATCATGATTCACGAGAAAAGTTAGATAGTAAGGAATAAAATGAGATATAACCACATTTGTCGAGCATTGTCTCGGTTACCAACAAGCGAAGGCATTGTATCAATGACCTTATAAAGTTATAATCTCTAGAGATATACAAATAAAATGGGATGACATAACAATGGATTTTATGACGGGTTAGCGAAAGTCATATAAAAGTAACAACTTGCTATATGGGTAGCGATGGATTGACTCATAAATATGTTCATTTTGCTTATTAGATGACCCATGGATTTGATAAGTTAACTACATCGTACATGAAGAAAATCATATTTTCACATGGGGTATCAAAACTATCACTTGAGATAAAGATTCAAGTTTACCTAGATTTTGAATTAACTCATCTAAAGGAGTTAGACATGAGATTAAACCTTAACATAGATGTCCACTCACCGGAAGATGAGCGATCACAAGGACGATCTGACGTTTAAAGATACGATGAGAATGTGAATGTTAGATCGAGGTGCAAATGGGAACATGTTGTACCACTTATCAAATTCATCTATGACCATAGGCATCAAACAGCGATCGATATAGCCCATATGAGACATTATGTGAAAAGAAATATCGACCACCACTTTATCGTGATAAAGTAGGTGAGAGAAAGTTTAAGGTCCTGACAACGTAAATGAAACGATTAAGAGATCTTCCAAATTAGGCAAAGAATGAAAGAAACTCAGGACAGACAAAAGTTTTACGCTGATGCAAGTAGATCTGAACTGCATTTTGAATGCAGAAATAAAAGTTTCTTAAGACTCATACATCGGAAATTATAAAGTTCGAGTACAAAGGAAGTTGAGATCACGTTAAACAAGCACCTTACGAGATCCTAAAAATAATAGGCCCGATGGCGATAAGTTGGTACTTCCACCAAATTTGGGAATATCGTAATGTTTTCCACGTGACAAAGTTAAGAGAATACGTATATGATTCGAAAACACGTGATCCATCATAATGGCGTGATCCTTGCTCGATTATGAGCTATGATGAAAAATCTTGACTATTTCGATCGTAAGATTCAACGATTAAAAACAAGTCTATACCTTTAATGAAAGTCGATGGAGAAACCATGGACGAGAGAAACCACGTGGAAGATTTGAGATTATTATGATGTTAAGAAACCCCATACCTTATGAGGTATGCAAATTTCAGGACGAAATTTCTTTTAAGGGGGGTAGAATGTAATACCCCGAAATTTTAAAACCTAATTACGATAATAAAAATCGTAAATTAGGGTTTCTTCTCGATAAATGAAATAGTAATTTATCGAATATTAATTTCGATTAATTATGATACGAGGATTCGTATATTATATTCACTAATGATTAGTGAATTAAGGAATATATTTTTATTATTCCTTTGAAAATAATTTTCTAACGTCGATTAACTTCGATAGTTAATCTTACGATATTTTCTAAGCATCAAAGCTTAGAATTTAATTTCCTTATTTATGGAAGGAATGAATAAAGCGAGTGAGACTTTATTATGAACATTTTAGAGATGATTCGAATATTAACTTTTAAGGCGTTTGAAGCGTCGACATTTAGAGACGATTCGAAAGTTTAGTCAAGCGATCAAGGAATTATATTATTTAAATTCCTATGATTATTTTAGGTAATAAAAGTATTATTTAGCATTAAAATAATGCTAGAAGATTAAGGAATAAAATTGAACAAAATAATGTGATTTTGAAAACCTAGTTTTGAAAATTAGAGTTCTATCTAAATTTGTTCCAATTATTATTCTATGATTTAATTCATCATCTAAGACTTATAATATGTCATATAGCTACATATTAGCTATTTGTTACAAGAAAATAAAATATATAGCTTTATTATTTGATAAATGTCGAAAATATGATCTCATGGTGTTAATTAAATTTAATTGCTATCAAATTGATGATGTATGGTAATAATTATATTAATAATATATTTATAAGGATAAAAAGGAAGTGTTTTGACAAGTTTTGCAAATGGGAGGACCTTATCCTCCAAAGTACCGAAATTGTTGAGATATGGTAAGGAAAATTGATCAATTCCAAGTCTATGATTATGATAGTGATGTGTATAATAGAGATGCATTAATTAGTATGATAGATGTTGAAAAAAATAATTTATCTTATGCTCTACTATAATGACCGAAAATATACAAAGGTGTACAAGTGTGTAAGTTGAAAATTCAAAAGTGTATAATGTTGACTTTTCAAAGATAAGTGTTTCCTAAAGTATTAACATTTAAATATGCTTGATAATGACACATATGAGTTATGAATATAGTGTAAAACAAAATAAAAATTCATCTCTTCATTTTTGTATTAGCCGATGCATACATATATGCATTAAGTGATGATTTTCTCAATTCTTGATAAATATTGAGAATTAAATTGGTATAAATTAATTATGAGATAAGATGATGTATTAAAGCATGAGAAAAATATAATTTTTATCCTATGTTATTGTAATGATCGAATTATGTATATATAAGTGTACAAAGAATTTAATTTTCATTATTTTATGATAATGATAGTTGATCTTGAAATTTATCATATAATTAATTCTTATATGATATAGTATGATATTAAATGAGGTGAATTATTAAAAACCAACAAGTGTGAGGTTTTTCAATTGTGTTGGCCGAAACTTTTTAAATAAATGTAGAATTGTGAGATTTAATTGAAAGTGATAGGTAAAGGGTATTAATTAAAGCATAAAGCATGACATAAGAGAATATGATGTGATTAAATCAATTTTGTCTTCTCTTGCTTAGATGGACCGAAAGGATTGCAACTCTTGTACAAGTATGTGATTTAATTTCATGAAATAATTAATATGCAAGTGGGATGCCAACTCATGTGTTATAATTTAAGCTTGATAATGAAAGGAAAAATTAATGTGTATTACATCATAGATAACAATCTTGTCTCTAGCAAATCCAATAGGACCGAAAAGTTGGGAATAAATTATATGATCAATTAAAACTTTTATAGCTTGGAAATGAGGACCGAGAACTTGGATGGTAAAATAGAAATAATTTCAAGCTTTGTTAGATATGTTGCAAGTGGACTTTAACTTTATAAAGTGATAAGATTAAACTTATCTTTCATTTTGAACAAAGAACCGTAAGGTTTGGAGAGGAAAAAAGAGAGTCTTTCAAATTTCTTTCTTAGATCTTGGGTAGAAAATGTTAAGTAAATCGATGATCGACTCCGATCAAAGGTTAGAATCGTCGATCTATCTATACATGCTTAAATTTTCGAAATCCAACCGTTAGATTTTATATTACGTACATATGTTATCTTAGATGAAATTTTTGAAAACTATGTTATAATGTTAGGATGTTTATTAAATATGTTTATATGATGTATATGAGCTTATATTATGAATTTAGTACAAAGTTAAGCATGTATAAATATTATGTGAAAAGACCGAATACATAAAGTGTGTATATGTTGGTGAGAATGATTTTTAAATGTTGATTTGAGCATGGAATAATGATCTATGGTATTAAATATGCTTATATGAATTTATTTAGAATTTTTTGAAAACTTTAGCATATTTATTCAAAATGACCGAAAATTATAAAATGAGATTATGTTGATATATTATTGATGTTTGAATGATATATAGCATATAAGTGATGTAGATTCATAATATGGGGTTGTTTGAATTTATTGAAATTTTTGAAAAATGTTTGGTATGTTTAATCTGATTACGAAAACTATATGGTTAATTAAGGTGATGTACAATTTTATATGATTAATATTAGTACATATTATTGATCCTATGTTGATATAGAGCATTATGTGAAATTATAAGAATATTTAGAAAGATTTGATATATATATATATATATATATATATATATATATGACCGAAACCTTAAATAAGCGGTTTGAAAGTTTTAAAATTTATTTTATCATGATTAGTCACATATTATGTTCTAAAAATATGTTTTAGACACATTATGAATTTATATGATTTTTAAAGTAAGGTATACTATGTATATGATGAAGCGTTACGTTATGTAGCGTATGTTGTGAAAATGAGATGTATTGTATCATATAGACTATACTTAAGAATAAATTCAAGTTTGATTGTTGATTAACGTGAATAATTGAGGCGTCGATAATATGATTGAAAATCGATTTATATGTATATGATAAATATTTATGAATAATTTCAAAATTATATGTTAATAAAAGTCAAAATTGTTGACTTTGGTCAAAGCGTATGAAATCGTTATTACGTGAATAACGTTATGGCGTCGTCTTATAGAAATTGGTATCGTTAAATGAGTGCGCTAATCGTGTGAGACATATAAGAATTATAAGAATATCTCTTTTATAAGAGCGATCTCATAATCGAGATCATTTTATCGAATAGCGTAAGTATAAACGGCGTTTGACCAAAATGATTAATATAAGGTCATAAATCATGCCGTCTTTATCGAAGTACGAAACGTTAAGTTAAGATATTCGATGAATAGACGTACTAAGCTAGTTAAAGGATGCGAAATATTATTTTAGAAGGTTATCAAGGTTTATTAGACTTTGACGTTCTCGAAAAATGTGACAGACATACAAATTAGCTTCTTACGTAAAGGAAGGACGCGACGTGATCGTTGACGTTAAGAAAAGTCTGTGTAGAAAGTTTACGTGCGGTGGGCTTTACTATACTCAAAATTGACAAATGCTTTATTTACGATGCTTTCTTGAATGAAAAGTATTTATTTACAATGCTTATCTCGAAATGATGATGAAAGTACACCTTAAATATTTATGTTTTATGTATGTATCCTATCCATGAATGAAATGTTATGAATGTTGTTAGGTCGCTCCCAACTTATGAATGAAATTGATATTGGATCCTATCTTGGGAAGGATTATACTTAGCTAGGGTTAACGTGTACACTTAAGGGTATTGTGTCTTGAAAGGACAATTCTCGGCGGTCAGCAGGCGTAGAAGGAGGCCTACTTCTACGATTGTATTAATGATGTTATGATGAAAGAAAATGGATATGGATCACACTTACAAGGAAAAATGACTGCGCAGGCGAATGTTTTGAGAAATGATGAAAAATGTTTTAGTAAGCACAAGGCATTTTCAAATAAAACCCTTGTGTCTTACCATGATGGGGCAGTGTAATTTAATGATGATAAAATGTTTTGGCATGTGTCCAGGTGCATTTTGTACTCGATCCTGCATATTGTTTTAAATGTGCGAGTTGGTAGTGATGCGATGGAGCAGTGTTGAGCGATAGGAACGTTTGTCGCTGAAAGTTTATACCTTGAATGTACATCGTCATATGTCCATATCACATGTTTTCCGCTGCAAGAAATTAAGTTATGTATTGAAGTCCAAAAGTATTCTCGATTTATGTATTACAGTTCAATGTCAAATGGTCTTTCTGTTTAATAATTCATGTTTTAAGTAATGGTCTCTGTTTATCCGTACTTAGGATTAAGGGGCTGTTACAACCCAACTGATCAAGACTATCCATGAGATGAGTCATGTGGGAGACATGTTAATGGACCAAACTTTCTTCTTCCATCCTACTGCGAAGATTTCTCTCATTGGGTGGGCGATCATTCAATCCATTGCCCAAACTTACTCGACACTTGACCATATTTCAGCGCATCTACCATCGGTGATGTTGCGGTGAAAGCCTTTGGACATAGTAATCATCATATAACATTTGGCAATATTATTTGACTTATGCCAAAGTCTGCTTGACTCTCGCTGCTCATTCATTGATGCGTCTGTAAGGGCATCGGGTTTGGGAGTAGTGAGAACAAACATATGTTCTTCTGCGATAAGAACATATTCCATGTTTTGTTTCCACTCGATAAAATTTGGACCCGATAGAGGATTTTGTGCAAGCATATTGATAATCGGTGTAAGAGACATATCGAAAAAGTAATATAAATACATAAGCATACGATCACACATAATTCGTAACAATAATATTGTAACCTTTTGATAAAACAATATATTAGTTGAAACCTCGAATCACCCAAGGAATCCCTCATGCAAGCCACGCGTGTGGACGTTTACACATGAACCCCTCGACCAGACTAAAAAATACCTTTTAGTCGTTTAATTTCAATCCATGTCAACTTATCCTTATGACAAATGAAATTAATGATTTGTAATAACCTGAAAAATTTAAAACTTTTATTTGTGATGTTTAAATCTCTTAATTGTGGTTCTTAGACCTTAATTATGTTTTAGGTAACCAACGAAATGAATTAGAATCGATTAGGATATCGAACACTAGAGAAATAAAAACTAGTGACTAGTCCTACGGGATTAGGGTTTTCTAAATAACTTTGAACATAGAATGAAATATCGAGAATGAATTAATCTTGACAAAAGGATTTCATTTCTAGAATCCTCTCGCGAAAACATGTGAGAAGCGAAGAATGAGAATTTTAGGCATACTTGCCGGTCGATCTTAAAAGCACTATTCTGAGCGAATCAACTTTCAGTCCGTGCTAACCATGATAATTCATGATAACAATTAAAATCATGAATGAATATATTATTATGAATTTAGAAATTATAAGAATCAATTTAGAAAGAAATTCTGAAGAACTTAACGAGCGCAGGAAAATATCTGGAAAAACCCTAAAGCTGTTCGAACAGAACGAAACTCGAACCAAGGGTCTAAATCAATAAGAAATGATTTATAAGACTCAAATAAATTATAAAGCTCAAGAATTCAATAGAATTTCGAATGAGCATAATTTAATCATGGAGACTATTTTTTTCGCGATAACTCGGAATTGACTTATCGGATGCCGTCCGAACTTCATGAAAATTTTATAAACATTGAAATAAGTCTTTTAAAGTCTATTTAAGAAAATAAAACCTTAAGGTTCAGATAAATCAATCGAAAGTGCGTTAAAACTTAAAGAGTCGGTATTAACATGCCAAAACGGGTAATTTGACCAATCCTTCTCCCAACTACCACCAAGACCACCCCAAATGAGTAATTACAGCCCTTTAGGCTGCCAATACATTGTGTGAACCGTCCATTACAGCCTCACAACCTTTGGAACACATTTTCTCTCTCATTTTCAAAATTCTCTTTTGTTCTTCACATTTTGTGGCCTTTAATCCTCCTTCTCAAACCCTTCCAACCTCCAAATAATTATTCTAAGACCATACAAAGGTAGTACTCATCATTCTCTCCATTTGTAATGGAGTAGAAGTTTTTTAGATTTTTCTTGATTTATTTCACAAAAAACCCTAGTTTGCTCCTCAATTTTTTTTGTGACTTTTGAGCCATCAAATGCTCTGAAGCCATGAATGCAAAATGCTTAGAATTATGTTCTAAGGCTGTAGTTAAAATTTCAGAATTTTTGGAGCATGTTTAATAATTTTCGATTTATGCTTTATTTCTTTTTATATGTGATAAAGCATGCTTTTGTGAATATTATTTGATATTATTGCTTGTTAATGTATTAGGAGCATGTAGAATAAATATCATAATTTTTCAGAATATTTTTGGAATTTTCTTTTATTTTGATTTTATTTGTTGGAAAATAGTTGAGGTATAGTGTTTAATATATGATATGAACATCATATATTAATCTTGAAATTTTCGAAACACTACTCCTATTTTTCAAAAATGGGTAGAATATATTTAAGTATTTTTAAGCCATTTTTTTGATTTTATTTGTTGAGAAATACTTGAGATATAGTGTTTAATATATGATATGAACATCATATAATTTGATTTTATTTGTTGAAAATGATAGGATATGTAATGTGTAGAAATAATATGAACCTAATATGCATTGTTGGGAATTATTGAACACATATGTAAAATATGTGAGAGACAAAAAGAATTCAAGCATTTGGTTCATATTATAAATATTAATTGATATTTAATGTTAATATTACATGTTATTGCATAATATAAACATGTTGTGAAGGAATGAAATTTATTGAGTATGTATATATATATGTGATTACCGAAAATATATAAGGGTGAAAAGCATGGGTTTAAATTTTAATGCATGATATGAAATGATATTTCATGTTTAGTATATGGTATAAGCATGATATAATTTTTGTGGAATTTATTGAACACCAAAGCTCATTAAATGGTGATTGCCAAAACTATATGTTTTAACCTATGATTTGAAATTTTATATGATGATATTGAGTTGGTAATTAAACTATATAGTATGATAGGAGTATAACATGATTTTATTGGAATTTATTGGATACATATGCTAATTGTTGCTAATTATCAAAAACGTAACAAAATGGCTAAGTATGAGTTTACTTCTAATGTTAAATAATGCTATGATAGTGAAATTATAAGCTTAGAATAAATGGTTGTGATTATGGTGAATGAATGGAATATTTATGCACACATACACATGATTGTATATTATGTTAGAAATTAGGGTTTTCTAATGCTTTAGTATAGTTTATGTTGTGTATGGTATTGTTAGGTGTTGAATGTTTATGTTTATGTTGTGCCGACAAACCAAAACCCCAAACATAAACAACATAATACTATATGTACGAGAATCGAAAAAATCGACCAATTTCGATAACTTAAGAATGAATCAGCGAGAATCGAAGTTAGACATAAATTATGGTTTGCAACTATTAAAGGATACTCAAAGTGAGTTCCTAAGTTAGAAAACCAAAAGCCGAGCTAC
Source organism: Salvia rosmarinus (assembly GCA_036937905.1). NCBI lineage: Eukaryota > Viridiplantae > Streptophyta > Magnoliopsida > Lamiales > Lamiaceae > Salvia > Salvia rosmarinus. Next base: position 19,299,444 of record CM072814.1, read on the forward strand.
AACGTTAATACTCGATAACGACAACCCAATACGATATTAGATTGAGCGTTAAAACAACTCGATAACGAATAACGATTATCGACTTATATAATCTCCGACGAGTTAAGAGAAACAAACAATGTCGTAATGTGTAAGCAAAGATTAGAACATAAGATGTCGATCCTTATGTCCCAAAAGTCGAGTTAATATTCCCAAAGCACTTCGTTTATTCTTAAGTACTTACTTACATGATAGCATGTGCTCACTTGAATCATAAGTCGATACTCGTCTTTTATTTGTCGTGCTAATCGACAAGTCGTCAACATAACCTACTAGGGGCGTAACTATAATTGTTAAGTCTAGTTGGTGGCTTGAGAATATCCTAATATACCAATCACAATTTGATTACGACAATCTATAGCGTAATAACGTTTAGAATAAAACTAAGGTTAAGAGTCGAGGATAGACTCGGAATATGTGATTCATAATTGAAGTTCACCTATGAATGATGAAGTAATATAGCTTGGGAATTGGGAATGCGAGATAATAGAAATTATCTTAAAACAATCACATGAAATCATAAAGAAACCCTAATTGGGAACTTTAAGTCGTAATCTATAAGCGACCTTGATCGATAGAAAGAATCTAAGAAAGGTTATTTTCTTATGAAGGGTTTGATCGTACATAGTCGTGAGGAAGAACAACCACGCCTGCTCACTTAGACTTACTAGCTTTGGATTAACGGTGGGCTTTCTTGAAACAAAGTGTTATGCATAAACTCAAGCATGATTTACAAAGCTTTATGAAATATTATCACATGAAATGTTATTGACGCCAAATGTTTATGTTTTGTTGTTATCCTATCGAGATTGGTATATCGATGTGGTATGAGAATGTGTTGGTCCACCAGCGTTAAAAAGAATAACGATCGGATCCGACTTAGTTAAGGACTAACTCGGATTGTGTACGTGTGTTGTGTGTTAAGGTTAGCTACCTCGACGGTCACGGCGACTATGTGTAGTGGCCACCTCCATAGTCTTGTGAATGAATGATCATATATGGAAACAACGTGAATGAAATAGTCGGGCACGATGCTTTTGAGAAATGATAAAATGTTTGATGGCGAGTCTTTCAACTAAAATCCTCATGTGCTATTGTGGGCAGTTCAATAACTTTTGATAAAGAAAATGTTTTCGGCAATGAGTCCACTGAGTACTTTTGTACTTAGCCCTGCATCTCGTTTTTGATGTGCAGGTTGAGCAAGGATCGATGATGGGTGCGGGTGGTGCGAGTAGCGATTGTTTTGATGCTTTATTAGAAAGGTTTCTAGAACCTTGGGCATGCATCGTCATATGCATGTTCACACGTTTATTTTCTGCCTAACTCTGATATTATTTTGATGTTTTGATTATAACTACTTTCATACCGTATTGAACTTGAGGTCGTACCTCGTTCCTTAAATTGTGCCCTGATTAGGTTATATTTGAACCTCGAACCTTTTGGCGAGTCATACGTGACTCGAGTTGGTGATGAATAGCCTATCCTTTTTAGTCTATCGTTATTGAGTAGTTAAATGGTTAATTGCATTGATTAGTTGTGTTTATATCCGCTGCTTTATCATACCAGTGATGATCCATATGATCCGTACTTCCTTGGGAAGTCGGGTCGTCACATGATTTGACCTTACTAGACCACATCACTATCGCAAGAAGGGACTTCGCGGAAAATTGTACTTGATGTGATGCCTAAGCAATGACCACAATTTTGACAGCAGAAAATGAATTCTTGAATTGGCATACTCACTCGGATCATAACGCTTCCAATTCAAATTCTTTTGTCATCTCATTTTAAATCTATCTCTAAAAAATTTATGAAAATCGCATATGCAAGTCACACGTGTGGACGTTTACACATGAAACTTCCACTTCTCAATAGATTAAAATGTTTTATTTAGAAATCTCATCTAACAAACTTATGATAAACAGTGCAAGCAAGCCACGCGTGTGGACGTTTACACACAGTGCGTACCACTTTGTTTAGAGATCAAAAAGTGGAGGTCTTGACATCTTTAATTTTAAAAAATTTATATGTCGGGTTTCTTGCTTAGTCTTTTGTTTCAAAGGTTTGTCTCACGAGATCACGTAATCTAGCATGCTTTCTATAAAACTCGACATGTAAAACATGCTCATGAATTCTAAAACTTGCTCCAAAGCGATAAAACTAGCATGCTTGCTATCGCATCAATCACGAAAACATATTACATGTTTATCTACGTAATTAAACATACATAGCATGCTACTGCATAATTTAAACATCCAAGACATGCTTTGAACGATAAAAATAAAATAAATTCGTTCATCGCAGCCCACTCGTGGATCCTATACTTCACTATCTAATTTATTACATAAATTCCAAAGTACAGATCTTCAAAAAATCTCGAAACGGGCCTCGGTGCATGGGCACGGACCGGACTCATCAAAACTGGATTTAGGTCGAAAATCAGAAAACGGGCCGAAATAGTGGATCTGGCCGGGTCAGGTCAAAAATCTAGATCCGCATCTAAAAATGGGTCTAGGTTGAAAAATGGGTGCAGGCGCTAACGGGCGGATGCGCCCAAGATGGGTTGGGCAGCACTAGGGACTTCCATATATAGATATCCATATCTAGTGACTCATACAAAAGTACAACTATTAGTTAGATATCTATATTCTTGATTACTACCATATAACAGAACATAATATCAATTTATAACGGGAGAATATGTTTGATCAAATTTTGGGTTTCTGCTTAAACTCTTGAGCTGCTAACCTAGATTGAGCTGCTAAACTCGCTATATTAAACTCTTGAGCTGCTAACCTCACAATATTACCGGGTGTTTTTGGCACTCAATTGTCATTTGTTCTAAATCTAGATTATTAACTCAAATTGAACAAGCAATTTGTTGAGGTAAAAAGTATTATCGACAATTGTGATCATACGTTTATCCCGTATTTACAAAGTTTATGAAATTAGATTTTCATCATTTCCCTCCATGTTTTGATCTGACCATTCTGTAATCCCAATGTTTATAATCATTTGGCGCACGTGCAAATATATTGGAATTCTTGTCTTCAAAACGATCCTCTTCGAGAGGTATCTAGAGTGATATAATTTATTTATTTGATTTTATATTGCGCAGACTTTTTATCTTTAGCACTAATAGGTTAAGTCTCTCACGCTTCTAGCATCGAGTAGTATTAATAAATTTATTTCATCCACAATCGACTTCAATTCTTTGTGGTGCATATATAACAAACATATGAGATTTGTCACTCATTTGACAATCAATAACTTGTTGAACTTTGAGTTTATAGTGCGTAAATTTAAATGGTTAATCCAACGAGAATATTTCAGCATTTTCACATTCATATTTCATATCTGCCCTTAATGGTAGAGATAATTTGAGTTGAATTATAAAATCAATATATCAATTTATAAATTAATCCCTAATTATTGACTCTATATATAATATATGTATGCGATAGAGTATATATAATATTTTGTAGAGCACATATAGGTATGTTTGAGTGGTGATAAAAAAATTAGCGAAATGAAAAATCATATTCTAGAGGTATTATAATCACGCACTAATTGTAAAGATGATAAACCCAAATATTCATGTCTTGATAATTTGGATACTTGAACTTGAAATTCAACGCAACATGATTATTAGATATAATAATACATCATGTATAATTGATTTGATACTCATAGGGAGAATCAATTAAAGCTCTTTCGACAATAAGAATATTGTCATTTGGAATTGTAGCAATCTTTCAGGATTGTTTTAATAAGATATTTCAACTCAATTTCAATATCATTTCACAAATAGTAATTGAGTAAATCAATGGCAATATGATATAAAGTTATATTTTTCCATCAGAGATAATCTGAATTCCATTCTTATCACCATAGCTAGAAAAACTGGTGTACCATGATAAACAATATTGATAGTTTATTTCAATTTGGTCGGGGTTATGACAGTTATATTCGTCGTTCTTGGACGGACTTTCACTATGTTAACAACATCCTCATATTCAGGTTTGCATGTCTCATGCTTCAAGCTACACACCACCTCCATATAACATTATTTTAAAAATATATACCATATCAAAAGGTTTAAATCTGAGTTAAAAAAAATCTTCCTTTTGTGATATGGAGGCTTGAGACATGAGAGGTGCAAACCTGAATAAAAGGAGGATGTCGTACGTCAACATAGTGAAAGTCCGTCCAAGAAAGATGGATAAACTATCATAACCTCAACAAAATATCAATAAATGAGGACAACAATTACCATAATTTACTCTAGGTCTACTGAAGAAGATATAAGGTATCAATGGAAGGGTTTTATCCAGACCAAAACCAATAAATAAGTATCGGTTTTGGTTCTAGAACCGACTCATTAGATATTGGATCCGGACCGGACACGGACCATCAATTATGGATGCAAAACGGCCGGATCGAGAGGTGCGGAATCGAGGCGAACCGAAACTAAATTGGGCTGATGATTTAGAATTTAATGGGCTATAAGTGACTCGAGATCGGTATGGATAAAACTGGCTCATTATCAGAATCGAAACTGGAATCGTTGCTTTAGAATTTAAGCATTAGACTTATCAATAGACGGATTTTACTCAGACTATAACTAATAAATAAGTGTCGGTTTGGTTCTAAAACCGAAAGCGGACGGACGAACCATCAAACTATGGCTCTAAGCGGTCCGGGTCTAAAGCGAATCTGGATTGGAAGAACCAGAACCGGAACCGCTTTTTTAAAGTATAATGGGTTATGCGTAGTTACAGATTGATTCGGGTAAAACTCACCCATTAACATCCTAAATATGACTAATAACAAGTCATATTTGATAGCTTGCTTATGGAATTGAAATAGTGTGCAATCTGAACTCGAGCATAAGAATATCGTGAGTGCACCAAAAGTCCCAATAAAGCGACTAGCGCAAATAACTCGATACTCATTTCTATCAAGCGGATTATATAAATACATCGAGTTTCTTTAGTATTTATCTAAGAGGCCGAAAGAAGGCCTGCAAGTCATCAAGTTTCTTTAGTATTTATCCAAGCGGCCGAAAGTTGAAAGGAAGGCCTAGGTCCGGAGCCAAATGCATCAAAGCTTTTTAGTTTGGCTTCCAAAGAAATATCCATAGATTTCTTAAGCTCAGACAGACTCCTTTTTGGCAATGGCTGCGGTTGTCGGGGTGAGCGGACGCAAAGCCGAGAGAGAAGGCCAGCATCGGCGTGGAATAGAGTAGGCTTAACTCCAACAACCACACTTATCAGACAAACATTATAACAAAGTCAATCAAACCTGAAATCTCTCAAACTTAATAATTAAAAGGCACATGCACCAAATCAAAGCTACATGATATGCAAAAATAACACTCGATTCGTTAGAGTAGAAAATTGCATGATAGAGTTAAGGCGAATAAGCGAAAGAAGAATGTAGATTGAGCGGAAAACCTCAAAGAGGCCCAGGCGAGATGCTCGCCAAAGCGATAATATCTAACAATAATAATATCTCAATAATCTAACCTAATCGCAACAACTATAAATACCTACTAAGGCCCATGTATGCATAAGAACTTACAGGGGCACGTAACATAATAAATAATAAAATAACACCGCATAAGAAATAATTAAACTCACATTATTTTCTTCTGCGGAAATAAACCCGCCACACCTACGCCTTGCCACGGTCCCGCTCTATCAATTGCCCTCCCATCAAAACAGCCTTGCCTCAAGGTGAAGTCGGCGCGCCTAACATGTCCGCTACATCCATCCACGTCAATCTTCTTCGCCCAAGCCTCGCTGCATGCACCAATACGATCCACAAGGATCCCATCGCACTCCATTTGCCGCCGTTGCAAAACCTTGGCGGGAAGAAAAGAGGATCCACTGCTAATAATTCTTCCGGAAGGTTGGGTGCTGCAACCGCCGCGCGATAGGGGCTTCGGAAGAGACATGAAACACGGGATGAATTCGAGACTCATGATAACCCAACCGATGGGCCGGCGCCCACACGCCTTTCTACTTCAAAGGGTCCAAAGTGCGGGGCTAGCTTAGAATTAGAGGCGACAAAGAGAGTCTGCTGCTGTGAGGCCTAAATTTTAGGTACACTTTGTCGCCCAACCCAAACTCTAAATGCCGGCGATGCTTGTTAGCTTCACGCAACATGCGTTCTTGGGCCTGTCCAAGTGAATGCGGGCTGCTCAAAATACCATCCCTCTCTTTCAAACATTACGCAATGCACGCACTCGTACCTCCCGGTAGGAACGACACAAGTGGTGGAGGAGCTCGGCCGTATCTGACCTCAAATGGGTCGTTCCGCGCTTGATTGAAATCGATATTGAAACAAAACTCCGCCCATGACATCCAATTACCCCAACTCTTTGGGCGCTGATGATGAAACAACGAGATAGGTCTCCGGCATTGGTTCATGACCTCGGATTGACCATCCGTCTCGGGATGATCTGTGAGCTCATCCGTAATTTGGTGCCAGTTGTATGAAATAATTCTGCGGAAAAGAACTTAAAAATAAGGGATCTTGGTGCAAAGCGATCGATCCGACATCCCATGCAAACGAACCACTTCTTTAGTAAAATTTACGCCACCCTTTTGCGGTAAAGGATGCTTCAAACCCATGAAGTGATAATATTTGGAAAGTCTATCTACCACCACTACGATGCGGTCGAAGCCACGGATCGCGGCAATCCGTGATGAAGTCCATACTTATGTCTTCCCAAACTACGGTTGGAATCGGCGGTGGGTTGAGCGAACCTGTTGGACATTTAGTCTCTATCTTATTCCTCGGCAAATGTCACATGCCGCCACAAACTTTGTCACCTCCTTCATCATCCCCGTCGATACAAGTTTACGGCGAGCCGTGGTGGGTGCGATCGCACGAATGTCCCCTTCTAGGGTTGCATGGAACTCTTCAATAAGCTTTGGAATCCATGCGAAGCCTTAGGAAGAACAATCGCCCTTATAAAACAAGGTACCATGTGAGAGGTGTAGTGCTTCACTTGACCTAACGGATCGATGTAGCCAAAATGTTTGTAGAAAGATCGGTATAGTGTATGTTTTTATGTGCAGTATGCATTTAGATATTTGGATGTTAAACTGTTTTTGTTAATCATATAGTTTTTCTTTGAGTTGGGAAAAAAATCAGTGAGAATTGAATCTTTAACTTTACTTTTTACATAAAAGAGTCTCACCGCTCAAATATATATTAATTGATTATTTAGAAGGATTTAATAGGTGAATGAATTGGTTATGGATTATATTATAGGGAGCAGGGAAAGGCTAATATTTAGTCTTGACATTTTGGACACTTGTTGTGGGGTTTTAATTGAAATTGAAGTAGATATATATACAATACTGAATGTAATTAAGGATGCTGAAATATCAAAGATTCTATTTCAATTATTTTTTCTTGTTTTTATTTCTAATTATTAACCTTAGTTTCTTATTTTCCATGGTTTATTTTGTTTAATTGTTCAAAGATGTTGGTGAAATCACAAGTCGAATGATGTTGATGCACGATCGATCTTAATTTCGTAAGGAATTAAATCATGAGAACACCAAGGATTTACGTGGTTCGATCTATGAATAAGATCTCGTCCACGGAGAGAGAGAGTATTTGATATTGATAATATGAGGCGATTACAAAGAGTGTAGATGATCTTTTCCGTCTAATCTAGCCTCTGTTTATACGTGATTATAATGACCTAGATCTCGAATCCGAGATCTATTCTAAGATAGGTTTGAATCTATCTCCTCTCTAATTAGGATTCCCTAGATATGGTGAATCTTACTGCGTTCCCACCGGTTCGGGAGCTTTCTTGGGTCGGACTCATTGGGCGAGCTTCATGTTGAGCTTATTTATATTGGGCGATGCTTGGGCACGGGAGTTGGGCAGATCTTATCATATCCCCCAAAAAAGCGCAGGCGAGGTCGTGATGGGTTTGGGGATCGTAATTACGAGATGTGTGCATGACGAAGTGGAGTATGGTCGATCTAGTAGTTATCCTTCTATTTTGACTTCGTATGTCGTCGGCTTCACCTGATGAGGCGTTTTGCCGAGGTCTTCGGGTTGGCTTCTCTTGGCGAGGTGTTTTCCGAGGTCTTCTGGCTGGAATCACCTGACGAGGCGTTATGCCGTGGTCTTCTGACTGACATCGCCTGACGGGGTGTTATGCCGAGGTCTTCGGGTTGGCTTCACCTCTCGAGGCGTTACGCCGAGGTCTTTTGACTGGGTTCACCTAACGAGGCGTTATGCCGAGGTCGTTGGATTGGCTTTACCTGCCGAGGCGTTTGCCGAGGTCTTGGCAACCGCTTTGATGAGGCATTCGCCGAGGTCTTTGAATAGGCTTCACCGACGGGCGTTATGCCGAGGCTGAACACTGAGATGCCTTATTAGCATTTAATCGCATTTAATGTGGCGGCAGTTGGATTCGATAAAGTGCATATTGGGGAATAACTTCCATGATACGCCTTTTAGCCTATCACTTTGCACATTCCTAAATTCAAATCCTCTAAAACTCTTTGTCGTGCGAAAATTCCATTATGCGCCATTATCGTTTTACATGAGGTTCAACGCTATCCTCCTCGATTCTAAAACCGATGAGTTATGACTTTCTGCTTCTTCTTCCTCCGATGAATCTCACGGCCGGGTGGTGGCGCTTTAGTTGAGTATTCGTCGCATGCGATTACGTGGACATGGAAGTTTATACTTTTGATGTCCTCCTCCCTCATACCTAAAGTTTGCTTTCCATTTTGATAGATCTTGGTAAGGTTTCTTGGTTTCTTCAATTTTAGAAGCCTCAGTTAGACTAGAGCTTGCCTCTAATTTTCATATTCGAAATCCTTGGTTTTATTGCTCCCGGCGGAGGATAGGGCTTCGCTCCTCCGGACGGTTACATCACGATGTATGAGGATAGCACGAAAAATGGCTTTCGTCTTCCTTACCCTCCCATATATGTTGAGTTCTGACAATTGTTTGCCATTCCTTTAGCTCGATTGACACGAACTCCTTCCGCATTTGGTAGCCTAGGTGTCTTTGCTCACCGCCATAACTTTCCTCGACCTTAGGACTCGTCCTTAGGTTCTTTCGATTCAAGTCCGGTGGGGTGGTATTATTTGACACCTCGTCGCAATTTTAAATTAAAGATGAAGTCGAAAATCTCCAACTGGCACCAGAAATTTTTCTTTTGTTATTTTCCTCGGTCACTCCAGTTCGCTTGGAACCGTGAGAAGCTGTCAGATATGGCCACGGATCATGACTTCGGTAGCTTTGAGCAATCCTTAGATAGGATTGGCCTGGTAGACGAAGTCTTTTCCGAGGCCGAGCTTGCGGATGCGGGGCTGAGCCATTATGACCCTACTGCTGCAGTGGAGTGGGCGAGGGGTGAGGCCCCTCTTTCTCTTCTCCTTTTTTGTTGCTTGGATGTTTTCCTGTTGATGTACTTATGTATTGTTTTCCTCGTTGTAGTGAATTTGGTCGCAGACAGGAAGAAGAAGAGGAATGAGCCGAGTTCTGAGGCGGGAATGCCCTCTTTGACGTTGAAGGATGTCGTTGAGGAAACCTCTGAGAGGGATGGAGGCGACGAGAAGTCCCCTTCGCCTCAGCCTTTGAAGCGCCTGAAGAGGCTTAAGCGCGCGATCATTGACGCCCCGTCTGCTTCCGATCCCGAGGTCGAGATCATTGGTTCTCAACCTGCACCTCGCACTTTCCCCGAGGTAGCGTATCTGTTGTATATATTTAAGATAGCATAATTATGGTATCTTGACTTGGTTGGTCATTACGGTCGAGGCCGTATCGACCGGCGGCTAAGCGTCTGCCTTTGTGACGGGAGCGTCCACTCTCGTGACGGAGTACCTGAAAGGCGCCGTTGCCCAGTTCGACGGAGTGGCTCGTTACGTGCAGGAGATGGACGATGAGAAGACTCTTCTCATCCAGAAGGTTTCGAGGTCGAGGCACAGGCTCGGGATGCGGTCGAGAGGGCGGCGCCGTGGCGGCGGGCGGCGGCTAGGCGGCGAGGCGGCTAAGCGCGGACGGGCAAGGGCGGGCGGCGGAGGCTGAGTCGATTATCGAGGCGGTTGTTTGGTATGATTTTGTGATGATTCTTGGTATTGTTTTACATGTCAATTTCAGTAGTTTGTCCCATTTATGCCGTTGGTTTGATTTATATTTATCGATTCGGACTCACTTCGTTCGTCTCGATGTTTTGTAGGAAAACAGCAGAAAATAGGATGAATTAGATCTATCAAGGATCAAATATAATTGAAGATCATCTCAACAGGAGTTCATAGGCGGCGGATCGCCGTCGGAGTTCGGGCGATAGAGAGCGGGCGAAATCTTCAAAGTAGCGCCGCGTGCACTCCACTCGCCCAAGTCGCGCGCCGGCGCTGAACACTTTCAATGATTCTCATGAATTTTGGAGAAGGAATCAAGGTTTTATCCTTCATAAGAGTAAATTACGTTGTGATAGGAGTCCGTGGCGAAAACCGTGTGCAAATTGGAGTTCAAGCGAAGGAGAGCGGGCTGAAACAAAACACTGCACAAAGCAGTGTCACGCGCGCGCGCGCCAGCGCTTGGCCACGCTGCAATGCACGCCCAGCGAACGCGGTTCATTGTGAACGCCGGTTCACCTGGTTTCAGCCTCCAACTGGCGCGTTCACAATTGTGAACGCCAGTTCCTGCTGCCGCTTCCATCTTGGTAGCGTTCACAATTGTGAACACGGTTCCTCTTGCCGACTTCCATCTTGGTAGCGTTCACTTTGGTGGCGCTCACAAATGAAAGCGAGAATGGTTTTGAGCGGCGCTTCAACCGGCGCTCACTCTCTTTTTAATATATAAAGGCGCGTTAGGTCAGATTTTAGGGGGGCTCTCGGTCCGCCATTCTCAGTCCTCAGTTTTTCAGTTCTTCTCCACGCAGCCGCGATTATTCTTCACTGTTCTTCATGGTTTCCTTCAGACAACAACAAACAGATAATCGTTAGTTTTAATTCATGTTCTCTTGTTCATCATTGAATGTTTAATTTATCAATTTATGCTTTGGATTATCAGTTTTATTGGATTCAATTCATAGTGACAGTGGATTGTGTTCATGTTGCTTTAATCTTTCTTGCTTTCGATTATTTCAAGTTCTTGTTGGATGATTGATAGTTATAGTTTAAGTGCAATTAGATTTAGATTAGGGATTGACAAACCCTATGAATAATAGAATTGCATATGCTTTTGTTTGTCGCTTTGATTTATCGCTTTCATAGTTCAACTAGGGATTGACAAACCCTAGTTTAGATTTATTGCTTTATTAGTATAGCTCGGGATTGACAACCCCTAGCTTAGGTTCGCGTTTATTTCTCCGTATTTCAATTCTTGCATGTTCAACCCTCGTTGTTATTAGAATGTTTAGGATTTAATCGCTTCACGCACAACACACGAACAATGGCCTGTTAAATTTTCCTTGAGAGGCGACTCGTGTTAACTTATCACGCTACGATTACCTCGCATGCGATTGCGAGTGAATTTGAGTGTGTTTTAGCTCGATCAATTTTGGCGCCGTTCTTGGGAAAACTTTAGCGTATTGTTTGTGTTGTTTGTTTTCCGTGTTTCTTTTTGTTACATTTAGTTATTTTCTCCCCACAGTGCGTGTGATCTTGTTTTTGTTGTTGGTGTCACATTAATGCGGGGTTACGGTGATGCGAATGTGGTCAGCGGTGGGGGAGGAAGCTCCCATATTGGGCAAATTCTTCTTCGAAGAAGGAGCCCAGTTCGATTTTTCGAGGATGTCCGTTAGGCTACGAGCATCAAGCGTATGATCCCTATCCTGAGCAACAAGCCTATAATCCATATTGGGATCAACCACCTCCACCGTACTATGAGGATCAAGCCTCCAATCCCTACTGGGAACAACCGCCTCCGCAGCAATATGAGGATCAATCCTACAATGCCTACTGGGAGCAACCACATCCTCCACCTCAATATGAGTACCCACAACAACCACCTCCACCTCAGTACTCATATCCACAACAGCCGCCTCCGCTTCCACCGCAACAGTACCCACAGCAGCCGTATCCACCTCCGAGGCCAGCTTGGGAGGATGAGTTAACTCAAAAAGAGAAGTTGTCCATTCAAAAAACGGATGCTTTAGTCCAAAGTTTGGATGCTGCAAACGCCTCAGCTTTGCGTTTGGAGACGCAAATAGGATATTTCGAGCACCTTGCTGATGAATTGCGACAAGGGAGGAACTTCGGATCAATCCAATCAAGTCCGGTGGTCACTATTCTGGAAGTGACCCAGTATTGAGAATGGGTGGAAGAGACATCAGATGAGTGACTTTCCCACACCAACCCGATCAAGCTCTGACGGTCACTACTCTTGAAAGTGACCCAATTATTGAAGATGTGGTGGGAGAGCCACCTGAAGAGCCGCTGCAGCCAGAGGAAGTGGAAATGGTGGAAAAATGGGCACGTGAGGATGAGGAGCAAAATCAGAGCCACAAGGAAGTTGATACCAGGGCGGCTGACGAGGAAGAGTGGGCGTGCGAAGTTGCAAACATGCCAAAGCCCACTCGGGAAGTGATTGCACTACCTCAACAATTGGAGTACGGGATCCCAGAGGAGGACAAATCGAGGACAAAGGTTGAGGTAACATCCATGATTTGTCAACTTCCTAATTCTCCAAAGTATTGTGCTTTGGGAATTGAAATTATCTATTTCACTTTGGAGAATAGGATGTTCGACTTGAGCTTAAATGATTTGTTATTTTCTTTCTTTACTGTCCTTTGTGCATATATGGTTACTACTGATGTTCTGGCCGAGATGGTATTCCTGCAGGTGAAGGACTATGGATAGTCCGTTGTTGACCGGAACACGTCGTGCTCACGACGTTAAACTGAGTACTGCGTGGGAGTTGACCCACGGATTTTTATTTGCTTTTTCTTTCTTTCTTTTCTTTGTCTTGTTTTGTTGTTCTTGTTGATCTATCTGTTGTTGTTGAGTTTGTTTTGCTCAGATCTGGAAAGCTGTCAGCTGCGAGATGAAGCCGTGATGCTCCAACTCTACAGCGCACATTCGTCGATTATCAGGGAAGTATCATCCTCTATGGCCATTTTGAGCTTTTTATGTTTTGAGCACTGGGGATAGTGCTCGAATTAAGTGTGGGGGATGTTTACTCAGTTTTGTGTGCGTTTCATATATAGTTTTGTATGCTTAATGATGTGCCCTTGTGCTTATTTTGATTGTTTGGACGTAAGCTTTGTCTATGCGAGTAAGTTAGGATCTTGATTTGTGCAACTGAACTCTGTGGTATTGATCAAATTGATTTTGAATTTCCAAAACTTTTGGTGATATATGATTTGAGTATAATGTGAATTGACGAGACTGTGATTGATAGAAAATGAATAGGGGGAAATTGATGTGATTTGTCCGGCTAATGTTAGGGGTAGTGTTAACATTGTGGTTGCCTATATACTTGTTTCATTTTATATATATAAAAAAAAAAAAAAAAAAAGTGAAAAAAAGAAGAAAATGAGGAGAATGAAAACTCCAGTATTTTGTTGAGATTGTTGAAATGGAGGATGGGATTATGTCCCTATTTCTCGTTAATTGAGAAATGGACATGGAAAACCACGTTAGGAGACTCGAGTTCATCGAGAGTTCACCTTTCGAATATTGTTCCAAAATCTGTTAAAACATTCTTTGTGCTTTATAAAAGAAACTTGTTGCTAAAGGTGACCACATTAGTTAGTTCACCTAACGGAGAGTTGGGTGCGGCAGAGATTACCTTTTATTTATTGGAAATCGATTGTCGTTCTTGATTTATTTCACATTATCTTTGAATTCGTAAACACCAAGTGTGGGGAAATCGAAAGAGGTTTGATTGATTGGATTAAGGGTTAAGTTGCATGAGTTATTCTTCTACTCTTATTAGTATAGACTTTGCTTGAGGACAAGAAAATGGATAAGTGTGGGGGAGTTATTTGGTATGATTTTGTGATGATTCTTGGTATTGTTTTACATGTCAATTTCAGTAGTTTGTCCCATTTATGCCGTTGGTTTGATTTATATTTATCGATTCGGACTCACTTCGTTCGTCTCGATGTTTTGTAGGAAAACGGCAGAAAATAGGATGAATTGGATCTATCAAGGATCAAATATAATTGAAGAGCATCTCGACGGGAGTTCATAGGCGAAAGCGGATCGCAAATCGGAGTTCGGCGAGGAGAGCGGGCCAATCTTCAAAGTCGCGCACGTGCACTCCGCTCGCCCAAGTCGCGCGCCGGCGCTGAACACTTTCAATGATTCTCATGAATTTTGGAGAAGGAATCAACGATTCTATCCTTCATAAGAAGTAAATTACGTTGTGATAGGAGTCCGTGGCGAAAACCTTGTGCAAATCGGAGTTCAAGCGAAGGAGAGCGGGCCAAAACAAAACACTGCACAAAGCAGTGTCGCGCCCGCGCCGCGCGCGCTCGCGCAAATGCACGCCCAGCGAACGCCGGTTCATTGTGAACGCCGGTTCACCTGGTTTCAGCCTCCAACTGAGCGTTCACAATTGTGAACGCCGGTTCCTGCTGCCAGCTTCCATCTTGAGCGCGCGTTCACAATTGTGAACGCCGGTTCCTGCTGCCAGCTTCCATCTTGAGCGCGCGTTCACTTTGAGCTGGCGCTCACAAATGAGGCAGAATGGTTTTTGAGCCGGCGCTCACATTCATCCGGCGCTCACTCTCTTTTTAATATATAAAGGCGCGTTAGGTCAGATTTTAGGGGCTCTCGGTCCGCCGTTCTCAGTCCTCAGTTTTTCAGTTCTTCTCCACGCAGCCGCGATTATTCTTCACTGTTCTTCATGGTTTCCTTCAGACAACAACAAACAGATAATCGTTAGTTTTAATTCATGTTCTCTTGTTCATCATTGAATGTTTAATTTATCAATTTATGCTTTGGATTATCAGTTTTATTGGATTCAATTCATAGTGACAGTGGATTGTGTTCATGTTGCTTTAATCTTTCTTGCTTTCGATTATTTCAAGTTCTTGTTGGATGATTGATAGTTATAGTTTAAGTGCAATTAGATTTAGATTAGGGATTGACAAACCCTATGAATAATAGAATTGCATATGCTTTTGTTTGTCGCTTTGATTTATCGCTTTCATAGTTCAACTAGGGATTGACAACCCCTAGTTTAGATTTATTGCTTTATTAGTATAGCTCGGGATTGACAACCCCTAGCTTAGGTTCGCCGTTTATTTCTCCGTATTTCAATTCTTGCATGTTCAACCCTCGTTGTTATTAGAATGTTTAGGATTTAATCGCTTTCTGTGCACAACACGAACAATGGCCCTGTTAAGTTTTCCTTGAGAGACGACTCGTGTTAACTTATCACGCTACGATTACCTCGTACGATTGCGAGTGAATTTGAGTGTGTTTTTAGCTCGATCAATTTTGGCGCCGTTGCCGGGGAAAACTTTAGGCGTATTGTTTGTGTTGTTTGTTTTCTGTGTTTCTTTTTGTTCTGTTTCGTTATTTTCTCCCACGTGCGTGTGATCTTGTTTTGTTGTTGGTGTCCGTTAATGCGGGGTTACCAAGAGTACGCAATGTGGTCAAGCGGTGGGGAGGAAACTTTCCATATTGGGCAAATTCTTCTTCAAGAAGAGCCCAGTCGATTTTTCCGAGGATGTCCGTTGAGGCTACGAGCATCAAGCGTATGATCCCTATCCCGAGCAACAAGCCTATAATCCATATTGGGATCAACCACCTCCACCGCACTATGAGGATCAAGCCTCCAATCCCTCACGGGAACAACCGCCTCCGCAAAGAATATGAGGATCAATCCTACAATGCCTACCGGGAGCAACCACATCCTCCACCTCAATATGAGTACCCACAACAACCACCTCCACCTCAACTCTATATCCACAACACCGCCTCCGCTTCCACCACAACAAGACCCACAGCACGTATCCACCTCCGAGGCCGGCTTGGGAGGATGAGTTAACTCAAAAGAGAAGTTGTCCATTCAAAAACGGATGCTTTAGTCCAAAGTTTGGATCTTTGCAAGCGCCTCGACTTATGCGTTTGGAGCGCAAATAGGATATTTCGAGCACCTTGATGAACTGCTGCGCAAGGGAGGAACTTCCATCAATCCAATCAAGTCCAGCGGTCACTATTCTAGGAAGTGACCCAGTATTGAGAATGGGTGGAAGAGACATCGGATGGTGACTTTCCCACACCAACCCGATCAAGCTCTGACGGTCACTACTCTTGAAAGTGACCCAATTATTGAAGATGTGGTGGGAGAGCCACCTGAAGAGCCGCTGCAGCCAGAGGAAGTGGAAATGGTGGAAAAATGGGCACGTGAGGATGAGGAGCAAAATCAGAGCCACAAGGAAGTTGATACTGGCGGTGGCGACGGAAGAGTGGGCGTGCGGTTGCAAACATGCCAAAGCCCACTGGAAGTGATTGCACTACCTCAACAATTGAGTACGGATCCCAGAGGAGGACAAATCGAGGACAAAGGTTGAGGTAACATCCATGATTTGTCAACTTCCTAATTCTCCAAAGTATTGTGCTTTGGGAATTGAAATTATCTATTTCACTTTGGAGAATAGGATGTTCGACTTGAGCTTAAATGATTTGTTATTTTCTTTCTTTACTGTCCTTTGTGCATATATGGTTACTACTGATGTTCTGGCCGAGATGGTATTCCTGCAGGTGAAGGACTATGGATAGTCCGTTGTTGACCGGAACACGTCGTGCTCACGACGTTAAACTGAGTACTTGCGTGGGAGTTGACCCACGGATTTTTATTTGCTTTTTTCTTTCTTTCTTTTCGTCTTGTTTTGTTGTTCTTGTTGATCTATCTGTTGTTGTTGAGTTTGTTTTGCTCGGATCTGGAAAGTCGTCACCGCGAGATGGCCGTGATGCTCCAACTCTACAATCGCACATTCGCCGATTATCGAAGTATCATCCTCTATGGCCATTTTGAGCTTTTTATGTTTTGAGCAATCGGGATAGTGCTCGAATTAAATGTGGGGATGTTTACTCGGTTTTGTGTGCGTTCATATATAGTTTTGTATGCTTAATGATGTGCCCTTGTGCTTATTTTGATTGTTTGGACGTAAGCTTTGTCTATGCGAGTAAGTTAGGATCTTGATTTGTGCAAATCGAACTACGTGGTATTGATCAAATTGATTTTGAATTTCCAAAACTTTTGGTGATATATGATTTGAGTATAATGTGAATTAGCGAGACCGTGATTGATAGAAAATGAATAGGGAAATTGATGTGATTTGTCCGCTAATGTTAGGGGTAGTGTTAACATTGTGGTTGCCTATATACTTGTTTCATTTTATATATATAAAAAAAAAAGTGAAAAAAAGAAGAAAAAAAGAAGAAAATGAGAATGAAAACTCAAGATTTTGTTGAGATTGTTGAAATGGAGGATGGGATTATGTCCCTATTTCTCGTTAATTGAGAAATGGACATGGAAAACCACGTTAGGAGACTCGAGTTCATCGAGAGTTCACCTTTCAATATTGTTCCAAAATCATAAAACATTCTTTGTGCTTTATAAAAGAAACTTGTTGCTAAAGGTGACCACATTAGTTAGTTCACCCTAACGGAGAGTTGGGTCCGAGCGAGATTACCTTTTATTTATTGGAAATCGATTGTCGTTCTTGATTTATTTCACATTATCTTTGAATTCGTAAACACCAAGTGTGGGGGAAATCCAAAGAGGTTTGATTGATTGGATTAAGGGTTAAGTTGCATGAGTTATTCTTCTACTCTTATTAGTATAGACTTTGCTTGAGGACAAGAAAATGGATAAGTGTGGGGGAGTTATTTGGTATGATTTTGTGATGATTCTTGGTATTGTTTTACATGTCAATTTCAGTAGTTTGTCCCATTTATGCCGTTGGTTTGATTTATATTTATCGATTCGGACTCACTTCGTTCGTCTCGATGTTTTGTAGGAAAACGGCAGAAAATAGGATGAATTGGATCTATCAAGGATCAAATATAATTGAAGAGCATCTCGACGGGAGTTCATAGGCGAAAGCGGATCGCAAATCGGAGTTCAGACGAGGGAGAACGGGCCAAATCTTCAAAGTCGCGCACGTGCACTCCGCTCGCCCAAGTCGCGCGCCGGCGCTGAACACTTTCAATGATTCTCATGAATTTTGGAGAAGGAATCAACGATTCTATCCTTCATAAGAAGTAAATTACGTTGTGATAGGAGTCCGTAGGCGAAAACCTTGTGCAAATCGGAGTTCAAACGAAGGAGAACGGGCCAAAACAAAAACACTGCACAAAGCAGTGTCGCGCCCGCGCGCGCGCGCTCACGCAAATGCACGCCCAGCGAACGCCGGTTCATTGTGAACGCCGGTTCACCTGGTTTCAGCCTCCAACTGAGCGCGCGTTCACAATTGTGAACGCCGGTTCCTGCTGCCAGCTTCCATCTTGAGCGCGCGTTCACAATTGTGAACTCCGGTTCCTGCTGCCAGCTTCCATCTTGAGCGCGCGTTCACTTTGAGCTGGCGCTCACAAATGAGGCAGAATGGTTTTTGAGCTGACGCTCACATTCATCCGGCGCTCACTCTCTTTTTAATATATAAAGGCGCGTTAGGTCAGATTTTAGGGGGGCTCTCGGTCCGCCGTTCTCGATCCTCAGCCGGTTCTTCTCCACGCAATCGCGATTATTCTTCACATCGTTCTTCATGGTTTCCTTGAGACAACAACAAATGATAATCGTTAGTTTTAATTCATGTTCTCTTGTTCATCATTGAATGTTTAATTTATCAATTTATGCTTTGGATTATCGCTTTATTGGATTCAATTCATAGTGACAATGGATTGTGTTCATGTTGCTTTAATCTTTCTTGCTTTCGATTATTTCAAGTTCTTGTTGGATGATTGATAGTTATAGTTTAAGTGCAATTAGATTTAGATTAGGGATTGACAAACCCTATGAATAATAGAATTGCATATGCTTTTGTTTGTCGCTTTGATTTATCGCTTTCATAGTTCAACTAGGGATTGACAACCCTAGTTTAGATTTATTCTTTATTAGTATAGCTCGGATCGACAACCCCAGCTTAGGTTCGCCGTTTATTTCTCCGTATTTCAATTCTTGCATGTTCAACCCTCGTTGTTATTAGAATGTTTAGGATTTAATCGCTTACTGTGCACAACACGAACAATGGCCCTGTTAAGTTTTCCTTGAGAGACGACTCGTGTTAACTTATCACGCTACGATTACCTCGTACGATTGCATGAGTGAATTTGAGTGTGTTTTAGCTCGATCAATTTTGCGCGCCGCTTGGGAAAACTTTAGGCGTATTGTTTGTGTTGTTTGTTTTCTGTGTTTCTTTTTGTTCTGTTTCGTTATTTTCTCCCCCTGGTGCGTGTGATCTTGTTTTTGTTGTTGGTGTCTGTTAATGCAGGGTTACCAGCAGTACGAATGTGGTCAAGCAGGCTGGGGGGAGGAAAGCTCCCCATATTGGGCAAATTCTTCTTTCGAAGAAGGAGCCCAATTCGATTTTTCTGAGGGATGTCCGTTAGGCTACGAGCATCAAGCGTATGATCCCTATCCTGAGCAACAAGCCTATAATCCATATTGGGATCAACCACCTCCACCGTACTATGAGGATCAAGCCTCCAATCCCTACTGGGAACAACCGCCTCCGCAGCAATATGAGGATCAATCCTACAATGCCTACTGGGAGCAACCACATCCTCCACCTCAATATGAGTACCCACAACAACCACCTCCACCTCAGTACTCATATCCACAACAGCCGCCTCCGCTTCCACCGCAACAGTACCCACAAGCACCGTATCCACCTCCGAGGCCAGCTTGGGAGGATGAGTTAACTCAAAAGAGGTTGTCCATTCAAAAACGGATGCTTTAGTCCAAAGTTCGATCTTTGAACGCCTCGACTTATGCTTGGAGACGCAATAGGATATTTCCGAGCACGCTTGATGAACATTGCTGCAGCGGGAGGAACTTCCATCAATCCAATCAAGTCCAGGTGG
The DNA here is from genome assembly GCA_036937905.1 of Salvia rosmarinus. NCBI lineage: Eukaryota > Viridiplantae > Streptophyta > Magnoliopsida > Lamiales > Lamiaceae > Salvia > Salvia rosmarinus. Next base: position 19,319,519 of record CM072814.1, read on the forward strand.
TCACTATTCTGGAAGTGACCAAGTATTGAGAATCAGTGGAAGAGACATCGATGAGCCGACTTTCCCACACCAACCCGATCAAGCTCGACGGTCACTACTCTTGAAAGTGACCCAATTATTGAAGATGTGGTGGGAGAGCCACCAAGAGCAGCACCGCAGCCGGAGGAAGTGGAAATGGTGGAAAAATGGGCACGTGAGGATGAGGAGCAAAATCGAGCCACAAGGAAGTTGATACTGTATGGTGACGAGGAAGAGTGGCGCATGGTTGCAAACATGCCAAAGCCCACTCGGAAGTGATTGCACTACCTCAACAATTGGAGTACGGATCCCGTGAGGAGGACAAATCGAGGACAAAGGTTGAGGTAACATCCATGATTTGTCAACTTCCTAATTCTCCAAAGTATTGTGCTTTGGGAATTGAAATTATCTATTTCACTTTGGAGAATAGGATGTTCGACTTGAGCTTAAATGATTTGTTATTTTCTTTCTTTACTGTCCTTTGTGCATATATGGTTACTACTGATGTTCTGGCCGAGATGGTATTCCTGCAGGTGAAGGACTATGGATAGTCCGTTGTTGACCGGAACACGTCGTGCTCACGACGTTAAACTGAGTACTGCGTGGGAGTTGACCCACGGATTTTTATTTGCTTTTTCTTTCTTTCTTTTCTTTGTCTTGTTTTGTTGTTCTTGTTGATCTATCTGTTGTTGTTGAGTTTGTTTTGCTCAGATCTGGAAAGCTGTCAGCAGCGAGATGAAGCCGTGATGCTCCAACTCTACAGCGCACATTCGTCGATTATCAGGGAAGTATCATCCTCTATGGCCATTTTGAGCTTTTTATGTTTTGAGCACTGGGGACAGTGCTCGAATTAAGTGTGGGGGATGTTTACTCAGTTTTGTGTGCGTTTCATATATAGTTTTGTATGCTTAATGATGTGCCCTTGTGCTTATTTTGATTGTTTGGACGTAAGCTTTGTCTATGCGAGTAAGTTAGGATCTTGATTTGTGCAACTGAACTCTGTGGTATTGATCAAATTGATTTTGAATTTCCGAAACTTTTGGTGATATATGATTTGAGTATAATGTGAATCGATTAGACCGTGATTGATAGAAAATGAATAGGGAAATTGATGTGATTTGTCCGCTAATGTTAGGGTAGTGTTAACATTGTGGTTGCCTATATACTTGTTTCATTTTATATATATAAAAAAAAAAAAAAAAAGTGAAAAAAAGAAGAAAATGAGGAGAATGAAAACTCCAGTATTTTGTTGAGATTGTTGAAATGGAGGATGGGATTATGTCCCTATTTCTCGTTAATTGAGAAATGGACATGGAAAACCACGTTAGGAGACTCGAGTTCATCGAGAGTTCACCTTTCGAATATTGTTCCAAAATCTGTTAAAACATTCTTTGTGCTTTATAAAAGAAACTTGTTGCTAAAGGTGACCACATTAGTTAGTTCACCCCTAACGGAGAGTTGGGTCTGAGCAGAGATTACCTTTTTATTTATTGGAAATCGATTGTCGTTCTTGATTTATTTCACATTATCTTTGAATTCGTAAACACCAAGTGTGGGGGAAATCCAAAGAGGTTTGATTGATTGGATTAAGGGTTAAGTTGCATGAGTTATTCTTCTACTCTTATTAGTATAGACTTTGCTTGAGGACAAGAAAATGGATAAGTGTGGGGGAGTTATTTGGTATGATTTTGTGATGATTCTTGGTATTGTTTTACATGTCAATTTCAGTAGTTTGTCCCATTTATGCCGTTGGTTTGATTTATATTTATCGATTCGGACTCACTTCGTTCGTCTCGATGTTTTGTAGGAAAACGGCAGAAAATAGGATGAATTGGATCTATCAAGGATCAAATATAATTGAAGAGCATCTCGACGGAGTTCATAGGCGAAAGCGGATCGCAAATCGGAGTTCGCATTTGAGGGAGAACGGGCCAAATCTTCAAAGTCGCGCACGTGCACTCCGCTCGCCCAAGTCGCGCGCCGGCGCTGAACACTTTCAATGATTCTCATGAATTTTGGAGAAGGAATCAACGATTCTATCCTTCATAAGAAGTAAATTACGTTGTGATAGGAGTCCGTAGGCGAAAACCTTGTGCAAATCGGAGTTCAAACGAAGGAGAACGGGCCAAAACAAAAACACTGCACAAAGCAGTGTCGCGCCCGCGCGCCGCGCGCGCTCACGCAAATGCACGCCCAGCGAACGCCGGTTCATTGTGAACGCCGGTTCACCTGGTTTCAGCCTCCAACTGAGCGCGCGTTCACAATTGTGAACGCCGTCCCCGCTGCCAGCTTCCATCTTGAGCGCTCACAATTGTGAACTCCGGTTCTCGCCGCCGCCCATCTTGAGCGCTGCTCACTTTGAGTCAAGCTCACAAATGAGGCAGAATGGTTTTGAGCTGACGCTCACATTCATCCGGCGCCACTCTCTTTTAATATATAAAGCGCGTTAGGTCAGATTTTAGGGGCTCTCGGTCCGCCGCTCTCGATCCTCAGCTTTTCGCTTCTTCTCACGCACCGCGATTATTCTTCATCGTTCTTCATGGTTTCCTTGAGACAACAACAAATGATAATCGTTAGTTTTAATTCATGTTCTCTTGTTCATCATTGAATGTTTAATTTATCAATTTATGCTTTGGATTATCGCTTTATTGGATTCAATTCATAGTGACGATGGATTGTGTTCATGTTGCTTTAATCTTTCTTGCTTTCGATTATTTCAAGTTCTTGTTGGATGATTGATAGTTATAGTTTAAGTGCAATTAGATTTAGATTAGGGATTGACAAACCCTATGAATAATAGAATTGCATATGCTTTTGTTTGTCGCTTTGATTTATCGCTTTCATAGTTCAACTAGGGATCGACAACCCTAGTTTAGATTTATCGCTTTATTAGTATAGCTCGGGATTGACAACCCCTAGCTTAGGTTCGCCGCTTATTTCTCCGTATTTCAATTCTTGCATGTTCAACCCTCGTTGTTATTAGAATGTTTAGATTTAATCGTCAGGCACAACACGAACAATGGCCTGTTAAGTTTTCCTCGAGAGACGACTCGTGTTAACTTATCACGCCACGATTACCTCGCATTTATCATGCAGTGAATTTGAGTGTGTTTTAGCTCGATCAATTTTGGCGCCGTTGCCGGGAAAACTTTAAGCGTATTGTTTGTGTTGTTTGTTTTCTCGTGTTTCTTTTGTTACTGCTTCGCTATTTTCTCCCCAGTGCGTGTGATCTTGTTTTTGTTGTTGGTGTCCATTAATGCAGGGTTACGGTGAAATACGAATGTGGTCAAGGTGCCTGGGGAGGAAACTCCCATATTGGGCAAATTCTTCTTTCAAGAAGGAGCCCAATTCGATTTTTCCGAGGATGTCCGTTGAGCTACGAGCATCAGCGATGATCCCTATCCCGAGCAACAAGCCTATAATCCATATTGGGATCAACCACCTCCACCGCACTATGAGGATCAAGCCTCCAATCCCTCACGGGAACAACCGCCTCCGCAGAAGAATATGAGGATCAATCCTACAATGCCTCTGGGAGCAACCACATCCTCCACCTCAATATGAGTACCCACAACAACCACCTCCACCTCGACTATATCCACAACACCGCCCGCCTCCACCACAACAAGACCCAAGAGCCGTGATCCACCTCCGAGGCCGGCTTGGGAGGATGAGTTAACTCAAAAGAGAAGTTGTCCATTCAAAAACGGATGCTTTAGTCCAAAGTTCGATCTCGCGCCTCGCCTTTATGCGTTTGGAGACGCAAATAGATATTTCGAGCACGCTTGATGAACTGCTGCGACAAGGGAGGAACTTCCGATCAATCCAATCAAGTCCAAAGGTCACTATTCTAGGAAGTGACCCAAGTATTGAATCGGTGGAAGAGACATCGATGAAATGACTTTCCCACACCAACCCGATCAGCTCGACGGTCACTACTCTTGAAAGTGACCCAATTATTGAAGATGTGGTGGGAGAGCCACCAAGAGCAGCGCAGCCGGAGGAAGTGGAAATGGTGGAAAATGGGCACGTGAGGATGAGGAGCAAAATCGAGCCACAAGGAAGTTGATACTGTATGGTGACGAGGAAGAGTGGGCGTGCGGTTGCAAACATGCCAAAGCCCACTCGGGAAGTGATTGCACTACCTCAACAATTGAGTACGGGATCCCGGAGGAGGACAAATCGAGGACAAAGGTTGAGGTAACATCCATGATTTGTCAACTTCCTAATTCTCCAAAGTATTGTGCTTTGGGAATTGAAATTATCTATTTCACTTTGGAGAATAGGATGTTCGACTTGAGCTTAAATGATTTGTTATTTTCTTTCTTTCTTGTCCTTTGTGCATATATGGTTACTCCGATGTTACGCCGAGATGGTATTCCTGCAGTGAAGGACTATGGATAGTCCGTTGTTGACCGAACACGCCGTGCTCACGACGTTAAGCGAAGTCTTCGCGTGGGAGTTGACCCACGGATTTTTATTTGCTTTTTCTTTCTTTCTTTTCTTTGTCTTGTTTTGTTGTTCTTGTTGATCTATCCGTTGTTGTTGAGTTTGTTTTGCTCGGATCTCGAAAGTCGTCACCGCGAGATGAAGCCGTGATGCTCAACTCTACAAACAGCACATCTGCCGATTATCGTGAAGTATCATCCTCTATGGCCATTTTGAGCTTTTTATGTTTTGAGCAATCGGGGATAGTGCTCGAATTAAATGCGGGATGTTTACTCGGTTTTGTGTGCGTTTCATATATAGTTTTGTATGCTTAATGATGTGCCCTTGTGCTTATTTTGATTGTTTGGACGTAAGCTTTGTCTATGCGAGTAAGTTAGGATCTTGATTTGTGCAACTGAACTCTGTGGTATTGATCAAATTGATTTTGAATTTCCAAAACTTTTGGTGATATATGATTTGAGTATAATGTGAATCGATTTAGACTGTGATTGATAGAAAATGAATAGGGGGAAATTGATGTGATTTGTCCGGCTAATGTTAGGGGTAGTGTTAACATTGTGGTTGCCTATATACTTGTTTCATTTTATATATATAAAAAAAAGAAAAAAAAGTGAAAAAAGAAGAAAATGAGGAGAATGAAAACTCCAGTATTTTGTTGAGATTGTTGAAATGGAGGATGGGATTATGTCCCTATTTCTCGTTAATTGAGAAATGGACATGGAAAACCACGTTAGGAGACTCGAGTTCATCGAGAGTTCACCTTTCGAATATTGTTCCAAAATCTGTTAAAACATTCTTTGTGCTTTATAAAAGAAACTTGTTGCTAAAGGTGACCACATTAGTTAGTTCACCCTAACGGAGAGTTGGGTCCGAGCGAGATTACCTTTTATTTATTGGAAATCGATTGTCGTTCTTGATTTATTTCACATTATCTTTGAATTCAGTAAACACCAAGTGGGGAAATCAAAGAGGTTTGATTGATTGGATTAAGGGTTAAGTTGCATGAGTTATTCTTCTACTCTTATTAGTATAGACTTTGCTTGAGGACAAGAAAATGGATAAGTGTGGGGAGTTATTTGGTATGATTTTGTGATGATTCTTGGTATTGTTTTACATGTCAATTTCAGTAGTTTGTCCCATTTATGCCGCTGGTTTGATTTATATTTATCGATTCGGACTCACTTCGTTCGTCTCGATGTTTTGTAGGAAAACGGCAGAAAATAGGATGAATTGGATCTATCAAGGATCAAATATAATTGAAGAGCATCTCGACGGAGTTCATAGGCGAAAGCGGATCGCAAATCGGAGTTCGAGCGAGGGAGAACGGGCCAAATCTTCAAAGTCGCGCACGCACCGCTCGCCCAAGTCGCGCGCCGGCGCTGAACACTTTCAATGATTCTCATGAATTTTGGAGAAGGAATCAACGATTCTATCCTTCATAAGAAGTAAATTACGTTGTGATAGGAGTCCGTGGCGAAACCTTGTGCAAATCGGAGTTCAAACGAAGGAGAATGGGCTAAAACAAAACACTGCACAAAGCAGTGTCGCGCCCAGGCCGCGCGCGCTCACGCAAATGCACGCCCAGCGAACGCCGGTTCATTGTGAACGCCGGTTCACCTGGTTTCAGCCTCAACTGAGCGCTGTTCACAATTGTGAACGCCGGTTCCTGCTGCCAGCTTCCATCTTGAGCGCGCTCACAATTGTGAACTCCGGTTCCTCGCCGCCGCCTTCCATCTTGGTAGCGTTGCTCACTTTGGTGGCGCTCACAAATGAGGCAGAATGGTTTTGAGCTGACGCTCACATTCATCCGGCGCCACTCTCTTTTAATATATAAAGGCGTTAGGTCAGATTTTAGGGGCTCGGTCCGCCGTTCTCGATCTCGATTTTGATTCTTCTCCACGCAGCCAGCGATTATTCTTCACCGTTCTTCATGGTTTCTTTGACAACAACAAATGATAATCGTTAGTTTTAATTCATGTTCTCTTGTTCATCATTGAATGTTTAATTTATCAATTTATGCTTTGATTATCGCTTTATTGATTCAATTCATAGTGACAAAGTGATTATGTTCATGTTGCTTTAATCTTTCTTGCTTTCGATTATTTCAAGTTCTTGTTGGATGATTGATAGTTATAGTTTAAGTGCAATTAGATTTAGATTAGGGATTGACAAACCCTATGAATAATAGAATTGCATATGCTTTTGTTTGTCGCTTTGATTTATCGCTTATAGTTCAACTAGGGATCGACAACCCTAGTTTAGATTTATCGCTTTATTAGTATAGCTCGATCGACAACCCCAGCTTAGGTTCGCCGCTTATTTCTCCGTATTTCAATTCTTGCATGTTCAACCCTCGTTGTTATTAGAATGTTTAGATTTAATCGCTCAGGCACAACACTAACAATGGCCCCGTTAAGTTTTCCTTGAGAGACGACTCGTGTTAACTTATCACGCTATGATTACCTCGTACGATTACGAGTGAATTTGAGTGTGTTTTTAGCTCGATCACGAAGCAGAGGGAGCCCGGCATCAGGAGGTCGAACTGGCGACCTCGCAAGGGGAGATGCTCCGCGCTTTTGCGGAGAGGCTATTCTTCTCTGGGGGCTTCTCTGGGATGGTCGCCGACGTGGCTGCGGTGCTGAATAGGCACGCAGTGGCGGACGTCATTGATGAAGTCGCCGAGGATTACCCAGAGTTGGATAAGTCCAAGTATGGGTATGAGGCGACAGAGGATGACGCCCTGGTTCGAGCGTATGGCGAGGTCCTGGGTCGCGGTTTGAAGGACTTACCCGTGCTGCAGAGGTTGACCTCATCCTCTGTTTTGCTGACCGTGGAGTCTGTCCGTGCTTGCCCGGTGGATCGCGATCCCATGATTGAAGCCTTGATGGCTGACGTTACGAAGGGATCCGGGGAAGCGGTAGCTAAGGTGGCGGGAGGCGGGGCTCGTGGAATCCCGAGGAGAGGAGGTCAAGCGAACGGGCTCTGGAGACTGCCACCGCAGCCGAGGTCGACGCTCCCCAAGATTCGGCAGAGCTAGCCGGGTCGAAGGCGAGCTTCTGGAGGGGTCAGTTGATCCCTTTTTTTTTTTTTTTTGTAGATCAACTTGTAAATACGCCATCATTAGGATGTCGCTGATTTGCCTTAAAGCGATTTAATAAAACCGTCGCTCATCCGGGCGAACTTGTCTTTGTGTTCGCCTTCCCGATATGCCCGATGCTTCCTTGGTTGGGTCAAATCGAAGCTTTGACGCGAGCCTCGGGTTAAAGAGGTCAAGTCCTTCGCTTGAAGTCAAGCTCGATCATGCGCGGAGGAGGCCGTTGCTTTAGGGCTGCCAGAGAACCGTGACGAGCTTCAAGCTCGCCTTTCGAATCGGAGGATAAGCTCGAGATCGCTGAGGCGACGGCTAAGCGGGTTGCTGAGGAACACGCAGAGTATGAAGAAATTGCACGCCGAGGTGGAAGGATGACCATCTCCGAGGCTGAAGCAAAAGTTGAAGAGCTCGCAGCCCTTTGTTGGAGATATAGGAATGAGTACGACTCAAATTCTTGGCAATATCGAGAGCAATATGCCGAGCTTAAGAAGGTCGGCGGCTTGTACAAGATCGTCGTAGCTCGTCATTCCTTTCTTGAACGGGTGCTTCGTTCGGCGACCGAGGCTTCTATTTCGCCGCGACTTCTTCGCTCGCTAGACTTCTACCATTGCCCGGCGCCTTTTTCTCAGAGTGGATAGCTCAAGAGAGGCGCTTCATTGCCAAGAGAGACGAGGCCTCGAGGAGCCGAGGTCGGTGTCGCCGAGAGGTCGAGGTCGCCTTGCAGACCTAGAGGTCGGTGGCGGGGCTCTCAAAGATTGATCGAGGACGGCAGTAGAGGTAGGTTAGTATAGATGAACTGTTGAATCCAGATTTTTCTAGGGATTGGCTCAGTTTTTCTCGGCCTCCTGGGCCCTCTTCGTCCTCGTAATGTATAAACTGTATACTTTGAAATAAGAATTATTTTTCTTCGCTTCGTGTTGACTCTTTAAGAACACTGTCTTTTTATTACCGTAACCAATAAGAAGGTAGGTCGTCGGTCGTCCTCGTTTTCACGAAGGTATTAATCCTCGGAATAAACGAAGGTAGTTCGTCTTCGTACGAAGGTGGTCCGTCCTCGAAATAACGAAGGTAGTTCGTCTTCGTACGAAGGTAGTCCGTCCTCGGAATAAATGAAGGTAGTTCGTCTTCGTACGAAGGTAGTTCGTCCTCGAAATAAACGAAGGTATTTCGTCCTCGTACGAAGGTATTCATCTTCAAAATAAACGAAGGTATTCCGTCCTCGTACGAAGGTAAGGGTTCCTGTTTTGGTAAGAAGTATTGCTCGGGGTGGTCCCCTCTTCCCCAAAGTGAACGGAGGTATAGGTTCCTTTTTTGGCAAGTTTTATCGCCCGGGGTGGTCCCCTCTTCCCCGAAATAAACGGAGGTATTGGTTCCTTATTTGGCAAGTTTTATCGCTAGGGTGGTCCCTCACGCCGCTTAGTTCGTCCTCATATTAAACGAAGGTAGTCTCGCCTCCGTCGAGGGTATAGTTCGCCCTCCGAAGAGGGTATAGTAAAATGGAGAAGATATAGTATGCATAAGTGACAAACAAAACATGCAAGAAAAAGATTTTATTGATAGAGACCGACGTAATAACAAAACAAGACTCACAGATTTAAATCGAATGCACTCGGTAACACGAATCGAACAGACTCAACTATCGACACTTATGCAAAATATTTCTTCGTATGAATGATGTGCCACGATCGGGTATTTGCTGTCCGGATATATGGGCGAGCTTATACGAGCCTTTTCCGAGGACTTCTTCAACCCGGTATGGTCCTTCCCATGTGGCTTCCAGCTTGCCGAGCTTTGCGGCTTTACTGATATCATTGTTTCGAAGTACGAGGTCGCCTACTTGAAATTATCGGTATTTGACACGCTGGTTGTAATACCGAGCTACTTGTTGCTTATACCGAGCTTCTCTGATGTAGGCGAGGTCTCTTTTTTCTTTGAGTAGATCTAGAGCAGATCGTAGATTGTCGTCATTGGCTTCAACGGAGAAGTGAATGGTACGGGGGCTCGGCATACCGATCTCTGCAGGGATCACTGCTTCGGTTCCATATACCAAGCTGTAGGGTGTTTCTCCGTTTGATGTCCGAGGTGTAGTACGATACGACCATAGGACTTATGATAAATTTTCCACCCAATCGCCTTTTACTGGTCAAGGCGAGTCTTGAGTCCTTTCACGATTGTCCGTTGGTGACTTGGTTTGACCATTTGCTTGAGGATGAGCCACCAAGTGAACTGGCACGGATCGAAGCTCTTGACACCATTCTTCAATACTTTATCCGTGAAATGTGTCCCATTATCTGAAATAAGGACATGAGGGATGCCGAAGCGACACACGATGTTCTTCCAGACGAAGTTGAGGGCGTTTTTGCTCGTGATCTTTACCAAGGGTTCGGCTTCCACCCACTTCGTAAAATAGTCGATCGCGACAATTAGGAATTGAAACTGCCCCGAGCTTTGCGTAGCGGGCTACGATGTCGATCCCCCATTGCATAAATGGCCAAGGGCTTTGCATGCTGGCGAGGTCGGTTTGAGGTAGCCTCGGCACGTTTCCATGGATTTGACATTTCGGACATTTCTTCACGAGATCGATTGAGTCCTGGAACATTGTCGGCCAATAGTATCCCCATCGCATGACTTTCTTCGATAGGGCGCGGGGTCCGATGTGACTTCCACACGATCCTTCATGTACTTCTCGTAGTACGTAGTTAGCTCGGTTCGACCCAGGCACCTTAGGAGAGGTGGAGGTATGATTTTCTATAGAGAATTCTCGCTCGCCGTATATCGTGAGAGATTTGCTCAAGATCTTCCTAGCTCCGAGCTTGTCATGGGTAGCTCGCCCTTTTCCGGTATTCTCGAATGGGAATCATCCATTAGTTTTGTCGTCGATACTATGTCGACTTCGGTTCCAGTGTCGCCATCGCTATGCTTCGCTCGACTTCTTCATCTTGGCGAGTTCATCGACGACGAGGCTAGTTTGCTTAATACGTCAGCTCGGCTATTTTGCTCCCTTGGGATGCGAACTAACTGGAAGTGTGAGAAAGCTTGTTGTAGGCTTTTGGCTTTTTCAAGGTATTTCTTCATCCCGCCTTTGCCTCGTACTTTCCCAACATGTGACTTACTATGACTTGAGAGTCACCGTGAACTTGCACGGATCGCACTGGCTTTGAGCTAGGCGAAGTCCCGCAATTAAGGCTTCAGATTCCACTTCGTTGTTCGTATTTTTAAACGCGAACCGAATTGCATATGTGATCTCGCCATCCGGTCCTAAAAGTAGGATACCGCTCTGCTACCGCTTCCCCAAGCCCGCCAACGAGACTCGCCAAGAATCCTCGAGTTTTATCTATAGGTTCGGCCGCATCGCCCGATACGGACACGTTGGGCTTCGGTTTCTCGACGAAGTTAGCCTCGATAAGGAAGTCTGCTAAGGCTTGACCCTTGATGGCTTGACGGGGACAAAAAGATATGTCGTGTTCGCCTAATTCAATTGCCCATTTCGTGATTCTCCCTGAGGTTTCTGGCTTCGTCAATACTTGCCGAAGTGGGTGATCAGTGAGGACTTGTATGGGATGTGCATGGAAGTATGGCCGTAATCTTCTTGCAGCATTTATTAATACCAGCGCGAGCTTCTCCAAAGGTTGATACCGTGTTTCTGGTCCTTTCAATGCTCGGCTGATGAAATACACGGAGTCAAGCGCCCTTCCTCTCGCACTAAAACCGCACTTATGGTTTCGTCCGAGGTGGCGAGGCATAAGGAGAGGACCTCTCCTTCTTTCGGACGGATAGAGTGGGAGTTTGGCGAGGTAGTTTTGAGATCCTCGGCGCGGATTTATGTATGTCATTCCGTGAGAACTCCGAGCCTTTTGAGTATTTTGAAGAAGGGAGCCGCTTATCCGCTGGCTTTCGAAAGAAAACGGCCGAGCGCGGCGATGCACCGTCAACTTGTGTACGTGGATTGTCTTTGTCATCCTCATCTCCACAATGGTTTGAACCTTGACGGATTGGCTTTTAAACCCTCTTGTGAAACCCAACACCCCGTAAATTTTCCTGACCGAACCGCGAATGTGCATTTCGGGGTTTAGCTTTAGGTCGACCTTTCTCGAGTAGGTCGACGACAATCCCGAGGTCGGCAACACATACGGCTTCCTCAATGCTCTCGACGATGATGTCATCTACGACACTTCCACATTCCGCCCTATGTAGGGTCGAATATTTTATCTACCATCCTTGATAGGTAGCCCTGCATTCTTGAGCACGAATGGCATCTTCTTGTATGCGAAGACCAAGTCTCGTAATGAAGGCTGTTTTGGCTGCATCTTCGTCGTCCATCAAGACTTGGTGATATCCTTTATACAGTCCAAAAGTCAAGACTTCGTACCCCACCAAAGCGCCAACCTTTTGTCGATGTTGGGGGGGTAATCTTTAGGGCAATGTTTGTTGAGATCGGTATAATCGATGCACATTCGCCATCCTCCTCCGCCTTTCTTCACCATTACCGGTTGGCTATCCGGTCGGATACTTGACTTCGAACAATATGTGTCTTTAATAATTGCTTCACCGCGTGGATGACTTGATTCCGCTCGCTGCAAAATCCATTGCTTTTGCCGAAATGGTTTTACATTGTTGTCAATGTCGAGACGGTGTAATGATAGATGGCGAGACCCCGGTCATATCAAGGCCACCAAGCGAACACGCCTCGAATTCCCTTAGGAGTTGGATGATCCGCTTCCTTAGTTGAGGTACACCGTGGAGCCAACTTTACGACCTTGGATGGTTCGCTTTCATTGAATGCGACCTCCTCCACCGAAGTTTTCTCGTGGCGGCGACGCCCTCTCCTGCCCAACCCTCGGTTTCTTTGATTGCTATGCTTGCGTTGCCGGACCAAGTCCTCGCACCTCTCGTATGCACTGCATGCATTCTTTAGCCTCTTACAGTCTCCCTGATCACGGCTATCCCTCCTTTTGTGAGGATTTTCATTGTCGTGGTAGGTTGAGCACACCGCCTTACTACGCTTAGCTAGTCTCGCCCAAGTATAACGCTGTATGGCGAATGGGCACCGACCACGAAGAACTGTACCACTTTGGTAGAGCTCGCTCGCGCCCTTCCCATCGTGACGGGCGGTCGATCACCCCGCCCGGGCGTGTCTCTTCCCCGCACGGTCGCTGGAGTTGTAGCCGGGCTCGCGCGAGGCGCTCTCTACTCCTAACTTGTCAAAGCATTCTTTGAAGAGGATGCTTATCGACGCCGCCACCGCCGATATATACGCTGCCTTACCAACTTGTTGGCGATCACCGCTGGATCACCAGCTGCCCCGTGGGGCACCACCGCAGTACGGGTCGCCCCTGAGAAGGTAATCGCCTCGTCCTCCCGAACCTCTTGTCGACAGTGCTCGCTGGTATGGGGACTTGGCCTCGGCCTTCGTGGAGGACTTTGTAACCCGTGGGGAGACCGTGATGGTAGAGATGACCCCGTCAGACCGGGTTCGTCATCTCCTCCTCGCCTTCATCGCTTCGCCTTCTTGTGAGGGCACAATTCCCTTCTCGCATGTTTCCTCTTTTTCCGGCCTCGATGAGGGGCCTCAGACGCCAGCCTTGTCGGTCCCGCTCAGATTTTTAAGGACTCCGCCCTGTACTAGCATCTCGATGTCTCCCATGAGATCTCGGCATTCCTCTCGTGTCATGCCCGTAGTCCTCGTGAAAGAGCAAGATTTGTCCTCGTTCGACGCTTTGACCCTCCCGTCATTGGTCGAGGCTTCGAACTTGTCCATGTGGAGTTCAGAGATTTACTCGCTTCGCCAAAGGAGTGTATTGAGGTCGCCCGAGGTGCCGCGCGTCCGAGTCTCGACTCTATGGGCGGCATATCCTCTCAAAGCACTTCACGCCTCGCTTCGGTCTCCCGTCCCTTCATCTCTTCTTCCTTTTCATAGGGCTCTCATTTTTTCGCCGCGCTTCTTCCTATCTCGCCTCGTCCGCCTTGGCGAACCGATCGGCTATACGCCATAGTTCGTCGCAGACGGGCCTCGATTTGACGATCACTTTGCATGGGCCCCGCAGATGCCGCTTTGAAGGTCGAGACGATGAGGAGGTCATTTATGTCTTCGACTTTCGTGCACCGTTGTTGAACTCGGTCATAAAGTCGCCCACGGACTCATCTCGGCTTTGCCTCACGGTGAGGAGGTGTGCCGACGACGTCTTAGACTGCGCCTTCTGGAAGAACCTTCGATGGAAGGCTGCCATCAGGTCGCGATATGATCCAATGCTCCCAGGAGGTAGGCTGTCGAACCACCGACGGGCGTTGTCGACCAGCAACTCCGGGAAGAGTTTGCACATATGAACTGTGCTGAGGCGTTGGTTGATCATATTGTACTGGAACTGCGAGAGGAAGTTCTGCGGGTCCCTTAGTCCGTCGTAGGGGGCGATGCTCGGCACCCGGTATTTGTCAGGGAGCGGGGTGTCAAGTATTTCGTTTGAGAACGAGGTGACTATATTCCCGCATCCGCCGAAGCCGCCTCGAGAGGGGCGGAGTTCGCCGATCGAACTCATTTTGTAACCGTGACCGCCTCGTGGCGGTCGCGACGCCCTTTTCCGCTGTTCGCCCGTCCCTTGCGCGATTGGTTTGGGCCCCAACGCATGTAGAGGCACGAGCGCCCATGACCGATGCTTGGGATCCACTCGCGCGTGCCTCGTGTTTAGACGAGGCTTGCGTTCCTTTCTTCTGGAAGCGGTCGACCTTGTGTTCACCGAGGTATTGGAGAAAACTCTCCTTATTCTTCTCAAGAAACCCCTTAACGCGCCGCCAAGGTTCATCTCGCGAGTGGAGGTTCTCCTTGTTATTGCTGCGATCTCCTTCGCTTGGTATTCTACTTCTTCACGCATGATGGGATTGCCTCGCTCGTCGAGGCTCGATGTGCCCTTCAAGGTCGAATCCTCGACCGGGTTTTTCCCAGCGTAGCTCGGCGTGTTTCGTCGCCGTTATTGATGTTGTTGCCGGCAATGCCCCGATGCAAGACTTCTTGTTCTCATTGTTGTGATTGATTCCTCTAAACAAACTTTGATCGAAAACACGTAATTTCGATTCCCACGCACGATGCCGATCGATCTTAATTTCGTAAGGGAATTAAATACGCAAGAACACTATGATTTACGTGGTTCGATCTATGAATAAGATCTACGCCCACGGAGAGAGAGTATTTGATATCGATAATATGATGGGCGATTACAAAGAGTGTAGATGATCTTTTCCGCCTAATCTAGCCTCTATTTATACACGATTATAATGACCTAGATCTCGAATCCGAGATCTATTCTAAGATAGATTTGAATCCTATCTCCTCTCTAATTAGATTCCCTAGATATGACCGAATCTTCTGCGCTCCCACCGTTCGGGAGCTGGTCGGACTCGCTTCGCCGAGCTTCATGTTAGGCTTATTTATATTGGGCCCGATGTTGGGCTCGAGTTGGGCGTATCCTATCAATGCCTTAAAAATTTGTGAATTTGAACCTATCATGTAAATTTTTGAGTTTTGTAGAATAGTTATATATTTTAGTTTGTGACATGTAACAGAATTTGAGACAATCTTGATACTCAAACCATTAATTAATTTATAGTTCTTAGGATCCTTTATCCCATTTTTTTGGTGTCCCATTTATGTCTCCCTTTCAACTTTTTTTATTTTTCTTTTAAATTTTTCTTCAATTTTGATTTATTGTGTTTTAGTTTGATTTTTTGTAATTATTAATTATGGTTGATCATATCCAACTAGGATAAACAAACATTTTTAGCATTAAATTTTAATTTTTAAAAGATAAATATCAATTTAAACCCCAAAGTATACATATTTTATAAAAAATATCCGAAACTATCAAAAATATTTTTTTAAACCACCAACTATCAATATTTTATTAAAAAATCATTCTTCCATTAGTTTGGCCGCCAAATCTACATATTCAGATATGCAGAGATTTAAAGTTCGTGTTGTTCAAATACAGTGGAGGAATTTTTGGCCAAGTACTGCTTGATGCAAGACTTTCGGGAGCAGCGGTCATTTGCGTGGCGGCAAATTTGAAAAATGGATGCGAAACATTTTTATAGAATATTGATAGTTGGAGGTTTAAATAAATATTTCTGCTAGTTCAAAATATAATTTATAAAAAATTAAAATGGTTTGAAGTTGAAAGTGATATTTATACTTTTAAAATAATAATTAATTATTAGGGCTTTTAAAACTTCAATTTTTAATAATAAATAGTTATTAGAATTCATTATATATTCCTCATTTATGAACACTATTTTAATATTTAAACATGGCACTTTAGAATCTAGAGGGCCTACACTTGCATAAAATTTTCTTTAAATATATTTTCTTACAAGTTAATGAGACCTATATAACAAACTTCTAGCGTCACAAAATTAATTTTGTACAGAAGTACATCCATCCAAACACACGTAGGTGAAAGTCACCGAGCAGCTTGATGCTTGGCTGCCTTGCTCCGCCGCTCAGTGCCCTTCTGACGGCGGCGATTGGTGCCGTTAGCCCCCCGCCTACCGCCGTTCCTAAGCATTTCCCTCTCCGAGGGCACATCGACGCATTCGGGCGGGGACACTGAGTACCTTACATTGTCGTAGCAATAAGAATAATACATATACTTCTCTCGGAACCACCGCATGGATTTGCGGCGGTCAGCGGTGATGTTGGAGCAATCCGCCGCCATCAATGCCTCAATCTGATGGGTGCAGTTGCTGGATGGCAATTGGTCGACAGGGTCGACGACACAGCCTTGGAGGACTAGGTCTCGGAACTCGGCGACGAAAGGTTGGTATCGGTAATCGACTTTCCTCTTGCCTCCGTTCGTTGCCCATGACGACGCATCCCATATGGTCGCGTAAACCGACATCGGCTTCAAGGGGTAGTCCCCTCGCATGCCCGCGTTGCGGACCACGTGACGTATTGGAATCTCGTCCACGTAGAATCTGTATTATAGTACGATAGAAAATATATGCTATGATTAACCTTTTTTTTATGAAATTCGATTTAGAGAGCATATTATAAATTTTTTTTATGGGTTAATGATGTAATATGGAAGGCCTATTTTCCTTTTATAGAGGACTACTCATAGACTCGTGTTGCACGTTTTTTTATAAATATTTTTTAAAAATATAGGAAAAAATGAATGCTTATAACCATATAACTCTTTAAATGGTACGATGAATATGAAGATATACCACTAATGGCTTGTTTGTTTGGCAGAAAAGTAAAATTAATTGGACATGTGATTCATATGAAAATGATTCCAAGAAAATGAATCATATTAGATTCATTATCTTTGTTTGGGAAATATCAAGAAAATTGTTAGAATTTTAAATAATAATATAACAATAAATGCAACATATTGAATCATTATTCAATTCATAGTTTTAAAATGAAATTAAGATTTTCCTAAAATAAAATATTAATAGAGAAAACATAATAATAATAATAATAATAATAATAATAATAATAATAATAATAATAATAATAATAATAATAATAATAATAATAATAACAACAACAACAACAACAACAACAATTTTACTAATTTTTTAATATAACTTACTAACTGAAGCATGATAGTAATAATAATAATAATAATAATAATAATAATAATAATAATAATAATATATTAAATATGTAAATAATGTAAGAATCTCGAACTGCAGAAAAGAATATATAAGATTTGTTTGGGAAAAGAATCTCAAATATTACACTATTTTCCTTGTTTTCATAATTCCTTTTACTTTTTTATCTTACAAAATACAATCAAATACAGAGATTTAAAATTTTAGAATCAAATTATTTTCCTAAGATAGAATCATTGCCAAACAAATTGTCCTAAGTACATCCAATGTACTACCCATGTCATATTTGTATTTTTTTTTCTTGCAATGCCATATTCTTCTACCGTTAGATATTTATCATGACTTTTCATTTATATTTTAATTGTTAATGAAAATATTTTGACACATATACTTCTATGTATAATAATAGAAACCCAACGAGTTTTATACACGTTGGAATCTTCATTTTTCTAATAGTGGTACTTCCGAATATGAACTAATCTTAGAATCAACTAGTTAAAATAATAATAAATCTTATAATAGGTAAATATGTAGATATATATACAAGGGGAGTTAACGTAAGAACCATTTTTATAGTGAGAACTAAAAATGATGATTATATTGAAAGTTGATGATCATTGAAAGTTATTGAATCCAAAATAAAATTTTCACCCCGTGATTCAAACCGGTGAAAAATTCAATTTTGAATTCATTAACTTTCTTAACAGATTCATCAACTTTCATAACGAATTCACTTGGTTCTTAGTTTTTAGAATAAGAATGATTCTCATTTGAACCAAACTCTATATACAAGTCTTAATCTCATAAACTTATTTTGTTCGTATATATATAGTGAGAAAACAAATTAAATAAGATGATTAAGCAAGGAGGAAATTACATGATGTTTTGTGGGGTCCAGAGAATGCTGTAGCGATGAGAGTCCTTGCTAGGATCGAACCATAAGCGGTATCTCCTCCTCCCTCCCCCTTGAAACGCTGCCGTTTCCATACACATTCGTCTGGAATCTCCATGCATGTCCTTGCACATTTCCCAGAAACTCGATGTCTAATTCGTCGTGGTTCTTTTCAAATGTATCCACATTTGACGTCTGCGTAAAATTCATCGTCAATTTATGTTGAAAATATAGATGCCCATTAATTCAAACGAAAATAAACGTACGTAGAATGCGACGACGATGCCGGCGGTGTATTTTGCAGGCATCTTGATGCTGGCGCTGAAGAAACCATAGTAGTAATAATCGGATGAAATGATGCCGGAGCCTGACCAAAATAAATAAATATAAGAATATAATTTTTTGCATGAATGCATGCAGAGATATTATTATTACCGGAGAGGCGGTTGAGGAGGAGGCTGACGGCACGGTCGTCGGGGGATCGGTTGATGTTGAAATCGCTGAAGAGAGGAGAGTAGGATTGCGTGAAGGTGAGGGTGGTGAGGTTGAATGCTGTGGATGAGAGGAAGCTGGAGATGGATAAGAGGAAGAGGAGACAGAGAGAGGGAGTAGGCATGTTTGTAGAGGAGATAGCGTTGGAGATTCCATTTCATTTCTTCTTTCTTTCTTTTGCTCTCTTTTCTTTACTAATTATATTGCCATTTATCTCGCTCCCAACTATATATATATACATATACATCCCTGTGTTGTTGCGAGACACATGTAGCTTACCATATTTGTTTTTATTTTGGTGAGTGTCATGTAATAAAAGTACAATACATTGTGATAATAAACGATGACATAACGGCATGGCATCTAATAACATCCATTATAACAAAATAATCTAATAGTGACATTATTTTTTAAGGATTAATTGTGAGACTTATAACTCACTCGTTCTTGATATTTGTTCATTTAATTCCATTTCGGTACGTCCACAAAATTTGTTCACTTTCCTTTTATAGATATGGACCACATCCAAAAGTCAATACTTTTATCCATACACAATCCAATTATTTACAAAAAAAATCATTTATGACCCACATTTTCAACTCACATAAAATATTTTATTATGTGGTCTCATTCTTCACTCACTATACAATCATTGTATTTATTAAAACTCGTGCCGATAAAAGCTAAGATCATATATTGTAGAGGAGGGAGTAGTAGGTAGTTATTATATATATATTGTCACAAAAATAAAAGCATTTAATTAAGGTGTATTACTTTTTTGTAAGTAATCAAATTTACTTTATATAACAAAATATATAAAAGCATGTGTGGATGAATGTAATGTAACAAAATTTATGCTGCTTCTGTCAATGTGCCTAAAATAACGTGTCACTACCTAGACAATTTTGTTGTAGTAATTACTTGTACAAACATATGAATTTAAGATCTTTACACTAAAATCACAACCTTAACAACTAAAGCATCAATTCTAATTCGGGTGAAACTGAGATTAATGTGAATGTCGGAGAAATAAACGTGACGTGGTCAGCCACTTAAAACGATATCTTCTTACATTGCAATATATCACGTTTTTAGTTTCACAAATACTGACCCTACATGAGGCTGGGTCGTACCCAGACCCGACCCGACCCCCGTCAAGGTAACCCGGTAAACAAGACAAGAATGAACCATTTCTCCAACCCTTTGGAGCAGTGATTCTTACCCTCTCTTGACTAAGATTTTGCTGGAGCTTTGTTAATTTACATGTTCATTGTTTCTCTTGATAGCTGACTAATATGTTCCTTGGTTAAACTCTATTGGAATTAAAAGATAAATAGCTGCAATAAGATGTTATCTGGGTAATTTTTTTCACTAAAAAAAGCTGGAACTTTTTTCGCTAAACTCCGCTATCTTTACACACCTCAATATGACCTTGTTCGATCAACACTTTTGTTCTTGTCTTCTACATTAGGTGAAGTATCTTTGTGATAAATGAAATGCTTTCTGCTTTGGTTACCTTCACCATTGTTCATATCTATGGGTTAATCAAATACCAGTTTTGTCTATCGGAATCCTATTTTCCTCTGGTTTTTTAGAGTAGCTATAATGGGCGCCAACTTCAATCTCTTAGGGCATTTCCAAGAGTTGGAGCTATTTTACAGCAATTTTACAGAAAAATAACACACTTCATCTCCAATTGTTGCTCTATTTTACAGCAGAAATGAAAATTCTTCAAAATATAGTAGAAAAATGCACTCTAATAGAATAGCGCAGCTACAGTGTTGCGCTATTAATTGCGCAACACTGTAGCAATATTCAAAATATAGCAGAAAGATAGCTGAGGGTTGAGAAGTTTTCATCTGCAATAAAGTGCTCAACGCTATTTTACATATGCTGTTGGAGATGGCCTTAGACCATTGTAATACCATCTACAATGGTTTGCTTAAAAATACAATAACTTATATCTATTTTACAGTAGAAACAGTATTTTATTCCCAACCATCTACTCTATATTTAGTGTAATCTTAATTTTACGTATGTTGCAAGCTTCACCGACGAACAATTTTCGCTCGATAAATAAAATAAATATACAACAACCTTCCATATCTACAAAATAGTATAAACAAATATTCATCAATCTATATAAAGAACCAAATAATCAAAATATAAAAAAAAAGTAAGAGGATAGCGCAGCTACAATGTTGCACTATATATTGCACAACATTGTAGCAATCTTTAAAATTGAGCAGAAAAATGGCGCAGTGTTGAAAGAGTTCTTGATATTAAGTTTGTTGCTCAATGTAACTAGACGTCTGCATGTAATATGACGTGGCTTAAATTAGTTATTGTGTATTCTGTTAGTTAGTTAGTTAGTTAGTTAATCTTTTCTGTTAGTTTGTTAAGACGTTTGTGAGTTTGTTAGGTAAGTTAATAACCGTGTATTTTTGTCCTATAAAAGTAGCTCTTACATGAATAAAGATAAGTTTTTCCTTCCACTTTTTCTTCTTTCTGCTCTGCTTCTGCGTTTATCTTTTTCATCTTTAACATGGTATCAGAACTAAGCTATTAAAATCCTTCATTCTTTCTGTGTCACGATATCAGCAATGGCCACCCCTTTCAATTCTAATCTTCCTTCTATCCATCCCATAAGCAAAAAATTAGATAGATCAAACTATATGTTTTGGAAAACTCAAGTCCTAGCCACTGCTCGAGCATATAGCTTCGATGACATTCTTCTACAAAAATCAAGTCCACAAAGAATGTGTGATGAAATAACTCCAAATCCTAAGTATCTAGTCCGCTCCAACGAGATCGCTTTGTTTTCACCGGATCCTTGATCAATCTCTACCTCCATGATAGGTTATGTTGGAAGATGCACCACTGCAGCTCAACTATGGAATATTTTCGAAACACTTTTTCAATCACAATCCAAGGCGCGGTCAGCTCAACTTCGATTTCAGCTTCAAACTATGAAAAGGGGAGATTCATCCATCAATGACTACATTACTAAAATTTTGAGGCATTGCTGATCAATTGTTCATCATTGGTCAACAAATTCCAAATTCTGATCTTGTTAATTTTGTTCTCGGAGGACTCGGTTCAGATTTTGAGAACATATGTGTGTTTCTTCAGTCAAAATGTGAAGAGATGTCTCTTGATGAAGTTCAATTTGCTTTGCGAACTCATGAAATCAGGCTGCTTAATCACGCTACTCCTATTATAACTTCTACAACAGGTATGAACGCCTTCACTCAACAGACTACACCACAAGTTCATGTTGTGTATCATCAAAGTTTCAACAACCGTGGACATGGAAGATCCGGCTTTGTGGTAACCGTGGAAGAGGAGGTGGCATGTATCATTCCAAAGAATATTAGTAAAATCATCTCGCCAAATTTGTGGAAAAACTAATCATGTTGCCATTAAGTGCTTTAAAAGGTTTGATGTGAGCTTCACATGAATAGAATCTGGTTCCCCATCTCAACAAGCTCATTAAATAAACACTTCACATAATTGAAACCTACACTCATATATCCACTTCAAAGCCTTATGTGTCACAGCTGCCAGATAAATCGTCTGCCTCCTCTTTTAATCTGTCCACAACTGCCTCTCAAGGTGACTCTGAATGGTACCTAGATTCAGGGGCATCAGCTTATGTTACTGCAGAAATGGCGAAACTCCATACTCACTCTCCTTACTATGGTCAAGAAGCGCTTACTGTAGGTAATGGGTCTAAACTTTTAATTACTCATGTTGGCACAACAACATTACCTAACAACTCTTCTCATCCTTTATTTCTAAGCAATATTTTATTCTGCACTACACATCACAAAGAATCTTCTCAGCATTTCTAAATTCACCACTGACAACATGTATCTTGAATTCCATTCTTCGTGTTGTTATGTCAAGGACAAATCCACCAACAAAATCCTTCTGGAGAGCATTCTTAAAGATGGATTGTTGATCGCTCACTTTTCTAACACGAAAACGCGCAAGTATAAGGTGCAAGTAGAGTATCGTATCCATAGGGATTGTAACGCTAAAATACAGAAGCTAACAATCTAATCCTTCATCATTATCCAAGCAATGTAATATGGTTTGAAGGTTTTAGGGCTTCGATACTAAATCCAAAGCAAAGGTAACAACTTGAAAATAAACAAAGGCAATAAATACTCAAAGATGAATATAAGAGATAAAGACTAACCTTGGGATGCATTAATCCTACCCACAACGTATGTTTATCCCGCTCCTATTAACCAATTTAATCCGCATAAGATGGAAGATCACATATGTAACCAACAATTTCAAGCATTTACAATTGTGGCGCTTGATTACTAATTTTCCCTATTATCATTACGTCTCTAGAGGAAAATAAGCAACTCCAAAAGGATCACAAAGAATATGCTTCCTACAGATGTTCCTATCTCAGCTACGACTCAAGGCTTATCCGTATCATGCATTCAAGATCGATTGACAATTAAAACTGTTAAGAAATTAACTGGCAACTAGATATGCATCAAGATTGATCAGAAATCAACACATATAAATAAGCACCAAGAATCATGAATCAATGCCAGGAAGGTAAATAATGATAGCAGGAATTACAACATTTAGGATAGAATCATGCAAACCCTAGGATTAGAACGGAATTTAGCTAGACATAATAAACGGAATTAAATACGAAATAATCATAAAAACAGAAATTATATTGATAAAACCCGTAGGGAAGCTGCCTGAAGAACAATGGTTGGGTTCGATCCAAACCCAATCAAGAATGAAAAATTACGAATTCCTTCTGGACGAAAGCTGCCCAAAGCTGCTAACAATGAATAGAACAAGTGTAGAATGATGGAAAACTAAAGCTAGAATGAATCTAAATCAAAGCTAAAGAGAAAATATCTGAAAATAGAGAAAACTGAGGAAAAAAAACCTAAAATCGCCTAAAATCAGAAGGTTGGGGGCGAGGGGTGATGCTCTTATTTATAGAATTAGGGCCGAAACCCCAATTTCGAGATCGCCACGCCTCGCGACCGGCTCGTGATCGCCCTTTTTCACACGTAAAAGGTGTAAGTATAGGGTGTTAAGTATCGTATCCACAGGATTGCAACCGAAACACGTAAGCTAGCTCAACGATAATTCATCATTATCCAAGCACGTAAAAGGGTGAAAGGTTTAAGGCTTCGTAATTTTAATCCAAAGCAAAGGTAACCAAGCGTAAATATAAAATAAAGCAATAAAATCTCAAGAGATAACTATGAAGAAAGACTAACCCTAGGGATGCACCAATCCTATCCACAACGATGTTTATCCCGCTTATTATTAACCGCTTTAATCCGCATAAGACGGAAGATCACATATATAACCAACAACTTCGCACGATAATTGCGGGTATTGATTACTAATTTTCCCTATCACGCTTACGCCTCTAGAGGAAAATAAGCAACTCCAAATGGATCACTAAGAATATGCTTCCTACGAATGTCCTATCTCGCCACGACTCAAGGCTTATTCAGATCATGCATTCAAGATCGATTGACAATTAATACGCTACGCCATTAATCGGCAACTAGATATGCATCAAGATTGATCAAATCAACACATATAAATAAGCACCATGAATCATGAATCAATGCCTCGAAGGTAAATAGCAATAGCAGTGAATCACAACATATAGGATCGAATCATGCAAACCCTAGATTAGAAATGTAAATACTAGCCGACATAATAAACGGAATAAAATACGATTTAACCATAAAAACGGAAATTAAATATATAAAACCCGTGATGAAGCGTTGGATGAACAATGGTTGGTCTTGAATCCAATCCCAAGCGAAAGAACGGAAAACAACGGAAAGCGATCGGACAAAACGTTCCGATCGATAACGAATTGAAGAACTAAACTAGAACAATGCAAGAATTAAAGCTAGAACTATACGGAAGCGAAACAAAGACAAAAACTGAGGAAAAACTGAATAAAAAGCACTCTGGGGTCGTCTGGGGTCTGATGGGGGCGCAAGGGGCTTTGCCCTATTTATAGAAAATGGTGGAAACCCTAATTTTATCCTCTGCGCTACTGCCTCGCGACGGTCCTCGCGATCGCTAGTGCGATCGCTAGGTATGTCTCGCTGTTTTTCTCGCCGCCGCCTCCTTGCGTCAAGATGATACCGCGACCCGACTAGCGGTCGCTAGCAATTCAACAGTCGCGAGAAATCGCCCAAATGAGTTCTCGGCGCTAGGGCTTGCTCGCATGCACGAGCTCTCGGTCGCTATTCTTCCCGCTCATTGGTTTGCTCATGACAGCCTAGCGACCGCCAGTGGTCGCTAGAAACCGGACAGATTGCTCATTTGGCTCGTGCTTCGCTCCTTGCTTCGATTTTCAACATATAAACCTACACAACACCAAAAGAACACCCAAGAGCAATATCTTCTAGAAATAGATGAAACATTGAGAATCGATATGTAAACGCATTAAACGAAAGCTAAACTCATCTTTAAATATCAACTATAAACGTGTAAATGCGCGTTTATCACCGCGGTCGCGAGCTCGGTCGCGAGGGAACATCCTCGCCGCCATCCCTGTCCTCGGCCGGCACGCGCGGTTTGCCTCGCGACCTCACTCGCGATCGCTAGGTGTGATCGCGAAATCGGGCAAGAGCTCTTTTCGCACAATGGAAGCTCATGGCATGTTCGCGGTCGCCGGCCGCGCCGCTCGCGATGGGAATTCTCGCACTTACCCAGCGGTCGCGAGGCTTCAGCCAGGCGGATATTGCGCCACGCTTTCGGGCTAGCGGTCATGAGGACGGCCGCCAGCCTGCTTTTCAGCCTTCGCTCGCTGCCTCGCTCCATGCTTCGATTTTCAACTTATAAGCCTACAAAACACCAAAATGGAACCCATTAGCAGTATCTTCCAAGAATATGTAAAAGCATTGAGATCCAAGACATAAACGCACTTTATTGATCTAAAATCATCTTTAAATATAAACAATAAACGTGTAAAATGTGCATTTATCAATTATATCATTTGAATCTGTCAAAATATGTTTCTCCTCACAATCCGGCCTGCTACAAGATCAGTACATCAGATGTTGCTTCTTCTTCAAGTGATAGAGGTCAAAGTCTTCGATTGTGGCATAATAGACTAGGTCATCCATGTAGTCAAGTTCTTAAAACTGCATTACAAGGTCTACCAGTCAATCTTAAGCAATCACAAAGTAGTTTCTGTGATGCTTGTGCAAAGGGAAAGATCCACAACTTTTCATTTTCTTATGTTTCTGTAAAAACCAATAATCCGTTTCAAATTGTACACATTGACCTACGGGGTCCAAGTTCGACTATTTCTCTAATGGATTCAAGTAGTATGTTCACTTTGTAGATGATTTTACCCGCTTTACTTAGCTTTTTCCCTTACACACAAAGGTCAAGTTTACAACGATTGTTAGCTTCAAAACCTATGTGAAAACTCAATTCAACACCAAAATTAAATGCCTCCAATCTGATTGGAAGGCCGGGGAAATAATATCATCACTTCAAACCATTACTTGAGAAGCTAGGAATCATCTTTGACATCCATGTCCTCATACTCATCAACAAAACGGGAGGGTCGAAGAAAACATCAACACATCACAAAATGGGACTTATCTTGCTAGCTTTTGCACAACTTCCTTATAAGTTTTGTGGGATGCTTTTTCATCGTTGTTCACCTAATAAACAGGTTACATTCTCCTTCTCTAAAAATATTTCATTTTCTATGTCTATTTAAAATCTCCCCGACTACTCAATGTTGCATGACGTCAGCAGCTGCGCTTCCTTACTTACTTACCCTATAACAATACTAAACTTCAGTTTAGATCTAATAAGTGCTTATTCTTAGGGTACAGTCCTTCTCACAAAGGGTACAAATGTCAGATCCATCAGGTGTGTACATAGCTTGCACCGCTCTCTTCAATGAGAATGTGTTTCCCTATCAACACCTATTCAATTCGTCTGTTCCAAAGGTTTTATCCAATGATACTACCCCATTACATCTTATTTCTCCTCTACCAATGTTTTCTACTACTCAGTATACACCTATAAACTTAGGAGTCTCATCTTCATCTAACTCTTCCTCGTAGTCTACATCAACTCGTAATCACCCATCTCCAATCAATAATATTCATCATTTCTCTCCCTTAACTCCAAACACAAGCTCCAATATGCCTACTTCATCCAATAGTATGTCAAGCGTGTCTTCTTCACCTGTAACAGCTACATCAGAGACTTTTATACCTCTCCCACACCGCAACCTCATCTTCCGCATCCTATGGTTACTCGAGGAAAAAATGGCATTTTAAAACCAAAGGTTTTCTTGGCACAATGATAATTCAGGTTTTACTACTTTTACTGTTGTTGAACTTGCCTCCATTGCTGAAGCTCTAAGTCGGCCAAAATGGCTGCAAGCTATGGCAAAAGAGTTCAATGCCATTATCTCCAAGTCCATATGGAACCGGCATCGATTCAAAACATGAATCTAATTCAAAGGTGTATGGGTTTTCAAAGTTAAAACGAATGTTGATGGTTCACTTAATCGCCTCAAGGCTCGACTAGTTGCTATTGATTTTTTGGATACTTTTAGCCCGACTATCAAACATGTGTCTATCAGGTTAATGTTCTATCTGGCGGCAACATTTCACTGGGATGTGCAACACATTGATATTAATAATGCTTTCTTGAATGAAGAGCTTGAAAAACCCGTTTTCATGGAACAGCCTGAGGGCTTTGTGGATCCAAAAACTCCCGAGTCATGTCTGCAAACTACGAAAGTCTCTATATTGTCTACGGAAAGCTCCTCGAGCGTGGCATGACAAGCTTAAAGCTCATCTTCTTCATAGTGGTTTCAAATTTTCTGCGTCTGATCACTCATTTTTTCACATGAGAAAACATGGTAAGCTCATTCTAGTCTTAGTATATGTCGATGATATTCTCATCACTGGAGAAGACTTGTGTCTTATCTCTCGTCTCATTCAGGACCTCTCCACCATTTTCGCTCTCAAAACCTTAGGAACAATTAGCTATTTCCTAGGTAAATATTCAGGTAGGGATGTCAACGGGCGGGCTTTACCCGGACCAGAACCAATAAATTAATATTGGTTATGGTTCTGGAACCGACCCAGTAAACACCGGATCCGGAGCATCAAGTTATGGTTCCGGATCGAGTATTACCCATTGCTAACTGGTTACCCGTTGGGCCGCTACACCCAAATCCCCAAAATTTTTAATTTCATATTTCAAATTTCAACAAAGGAAAATCTTTATTGACTCAATATTCCAAACAAAGTGAAAGTAAATTAAACAAAGAAAACTCAAAAGCATCTGAACTTAATTGTGTTTTATTTCTAGATTAAATTGGAACCGTGATGTAGTGTCGGTTAAATTAAATCTCATCTTATTGTAAATATCTAAACCAAATCAAATTGAAGTAGTTGTTTAATTTGTTCAATTTTAAAAGCATCACGCTATTTTAGTTTAGATGTCTTTAATCAAACCTAACCACACTCGTGACATCAACCAAAGATTCGCCTCGATTTGATTTGGTATACAATAATAATAATACTTGTAATAAATATTATTACTATAATAATAATAATAATAATTGTATTTTTTACTAAATGGTGAATTATTATTATCTATAAATGCATGATTCTATATTTTGTGCCGATAATTGATGTTATGTTGTTATTTGGTTTTTTTTTTTTTAAAAAATCGACCGGTCGGACCGAACCTGATAAAATGGGTCGGTCCGAATCGGTCTCGATCCAAGTGGTTCTAGAATCGAATCGAACATATTTTGAAATTTAATGGGCTTTCAACGGTTCCAGATCGATCCGGTAAAGACCGCCTGCCGACATCCCTATATTCAGTCACCAAGACTAAATCTCATTTCTATCTTCTAAATCAATCAAAGTATATTCGTGATCTTTTTGTCAAGAACAAATTGCTAGATTGTAAATCTCAGTCTTCTCCCTATGATCTTGGAACAAAACATCACTCTAACAATTGTCCTCTATTTCATGATCCTACCCTTTTTCGCAGAACCATCGGTGCTCTCCAATACCTCACACTCACTCATCCAGACATATCATTCATCATCGATAAGCTTAGCCAATTCTTGCAAAATCCCACTGACCTTCAATGGAAGTCATGACGCCGATTGTTGTGCTATCTCAAAGGAACTATGAATTTGCAACTTGCCTTTCATCCTTCTACACATCTTCGTACAACAGCATTCTCTGATGCTGACTGGGCCGGGTCTCTTGATGACCGCAAATTCACTAGCGGTTTCTGTGTTTTTTCTCGGTTCCAATTTGTTATCTTGGAGTTCCAAAAAGCAAAAGGTCGTATCCCGTAGTTCAATCGAGTCTGAATATCGAGCCTTAGCTGACTCAGTTGTTGAAGTTATGCGGATAAAGTCTTTGCTCCATGAGGTTGGTTGTCTGTTTCTCATCAACCCACAATTTGGTGCGACAACAAGAGTGCGGCAGCCATCGAATTCAAATCTAGTTCATCATGCGCGGACTAAACACATAGCTATTGATACACATTTTGTTCGGGATCAAGTCATCAAGAAGGAATTGGATGTTGGTTATGTGTCTACTACCGATCAAATAGCGTATATATTCACAAATTGGTTGTCAGTTCGACTTGATCATCTTCTACAAAAATTTCCAGCTGAAAAATGATAGTCTCGATTCAAGAGGGGTTGTATTAAGTTTGTTGCTCAATATAACTAAACGCCTCGCATGTAATATGACGTGGCTTAAAGTAGTTATCAGGTGTTCATTAGTTAGTTAGTTAATCTTTTCTCGTTAGTTTGTTAAGACGTTTGTGAGTTTGTTAGGTGTTAATAACCGTGTATCTTCCTCCTATAAAAGCATACATACGTTAATAAAGATAAGTTTTTCCTTTCACATTTTCTTTTTCTCGCCTCGCTTCACGCTTATCTTTTCATCTTTAGCAAAGATTGACGGTGAACGCTATTTTACCGGGCACCCTCGAGATGCCCTTAACATCTATCGATCGCTATGTGTCGTAATACCTCATTTATTTAATTCTTAGAAAATGAGATTTTTTTTATATCGAGTAAGAGCTTTAGGTGTGCTTCTTCGAGTTACCTTTTAACTTGCAACCCTTTTTCCTTTCCTGCACGTATAATTATTATCTATTAATTACTATTTACTAGTCCATAAGTAATTTCACTATGATAATAGCCTATATAGAAAACCCACATTTGTGCAAATATGTATGGATGAAAGGCGTCTGTTGGATATGACTAGTAACGTAAACAGAATATTGCATAGCAAAAGTGTGGACTGCGATTGACTTTGCTGGTTGAGATCTTATGTAGTGACACTTTGGTTATGCTGGTTTAGCGTGTTTTTCTTCCTTTATAATCATAGCTATGACGAGTGTTATAACTGCTTCAACTTGTCCCAGTCACGTAGCCAGGATTTTCCAAAAGGGCGTTTTATTGCACAATTACTCCTTCCGTTCACTGCAGTTGGCATCGTCGTCACGGTAATAATTCCGATGACCGCTGATATTTGAAGAAAAATTAGCGTGGCTTGAGCCTATCCGTGTTTCCATGTGGTTCGCCACTAGACAAGGTCAATTATATCTAATCTTGCACAATTTTAACTTTTGGCCTCATTGTGCCATGCAAACAATGACTTATGCTACCGGGTTTAATATGCAAAGTGCTGTTTTGAGCTCCGACGAGCCTGCTTTTTCATGCTCTTTTGGGATAGTCCTTGCCCTAGAAAGAGTGCATTTTGTGTGTGTTCTTTGCGTGTGTTTGTGTCTCGGGTGACACGCTTGGGGGTATTGCAGGTCGAGCCTGTTTGGCGAGATCGTGCCACCTCCCATGAGAGGTAAAACTGAAGATTACCTTGGCAAGACATTCGATATCTTGCCAAGACACGCACCACATGGGAGCCGAGCCCCGATCAACGAGTCAAGTGAAGCCAAGAAGGTAATCGAGACAAGGAAGAGAGAGGAAGGACGAGGAGACGACGCGGATGAGGGTCAAGTCGATGTAGCCGGGAGCAGACAAGATCTCCGCAAACTTGCATGCAAAAGGAAAGATTCTGGGCAAGGTCCTCTCTCCGCCTGTTTGATTCTTGTCGTAAAGGGAAAGGTCAACCTGCACTGCTGTAGATGAGACAAACCTGCCAGGCTGAAGCTATAGGAACCCTTGTCGGGGTCCAGAGCCCGAGCCAAGCTGCTACCTCACCACATGTTGCCTCGAGATGCGTGCACTAACCAAGACAAAGAGGAGTTTACTTAGCCTCCCAATGTAATTCAACACCAGCAGTATTCAAGAGACAACATTCGGGAGAGCATCAAGTCCAAATTCTCTCTACACTTCTGGCTTTTTATTTTCTCTTTGCTTTCATGAGCGAGTGGTGAGGAAGAAACAAGTCCCACGGCCAACAATTTATATTATGTATTTGGTTACCGCTGAGCAACTCGCTATGTAGAATGCTTTTCAATTACGCTTGATTTTCTATTCAAGTATGGTTTCGCTTATGTTCTTGTTTATTACTTTTATGTTTATGTCGATTATGCGTGAGTAGTCGATTTTGTTGGGCCTCGAAGAAGCACGCTGAGTCAAGGTCATACAAGTCGGAGGTCTAAATGTCCTTAGAACCTCGAGTGAGTGTCTCAAGCTCTGTGCCTTTATACACATGTTATTCCTTTCCTTGAGCGCTAACTCGCCGGTAGCCTGTGGGAGAGGTAGCTACAAGCAATAGCCTGAGTAAGACATCGAGTGTCTCTTTGTCCCGGAAGTACGGGCCGAGTGGATGATTGTAGTCCGGCCTTGGGCAAGGGTCGCGAGCCACTCCTCGACCGGCCGTGGCTAGTCAATGCCTAGTGAGTAAAGTCGGGGGCGGACGAACCTATCTTGGAGACCGCCTTGGCGTGCAAGGCAGGGGGCCTCAGACTTAGTCATAAAATCTACGGGCAAGTCACGGGGGGCCCTGTACGTGATAACCTAAAAGGCATCTACCCTTGGTACCTTTAACCACGACATACACTCATGGTGAAAATCTTGAACCTATGACCGACGCTCGACCAAGATCTCAACGCATGGAACCCTCGCCCAACTACTTGTTATTTAATCTTTACCTTGTGTTTAGTTTCGCTTTACATTCTCGCCAAGATCTATCTCTCAAGACATTTCATCGAGACCGTCACCGATCGACACCTCGCCTCCGGGCAACCTCCTACTCAAACCGTGACAACTCGAGTAACAACACAACCAGCTCTTCGGGTTCAACCCTTAACTTGCCATATACGGAACTATGTGTTCAAGTTGGAGGAGATTATAAATGTATCTTGACGTGTTTGGGACTCTAACGACGGGTAAACCGAGCGCCGTTAGATTGGCGCCATATCGGGGAGTCAAGCTATTCTAGTGTTGCTATTCACTTTTTATTTTTTGTTTGAGTTTTGCATGTTCGACCTAACCTTGCGGTGCAAGGACGGAGAGCTCCCGCTTGACCCGAGATTAAGAGAACCATTCGAGAAGGAGAGGCAAGTCGAGGAGAAACGCCTGTCCCGAGGAGGCACGCATCAAGCGCAAGATAACATGGAGGAGATGACTCCACAAACCCACCACCTCTAGGGAGCAGACGCCGGAGATGATGTTCCCGAACAACAAGCCTCCGCCTTGACATCACTTTGCCCGAGATCGAGGACAACTGGAGCCGAGGCACTCTTTTATGCGATCTTGCCAAGCTTCAGCCGACATGTCGGAGAGGACCCCACGCCATCTCCAAGACTTCAAATGGTGTGTAGCACCATAAGGTGTGGATGAAGTCAAGAAAGCGACATCCGACTCCATATCCTTTCCATTCACTCTCCATGACAGGTGTTCGAGAGTGGTCAGACACTTTGCCTACGGTAGTGTCACTACTTGGTGGCTTCAACAGTAAGTTCCTCGAGAGATACTATCCCATCTCAAGGATACAAAGCGTGAGGAAATGATGAGTTCCCTCCGATGGGAATGGTGAGACGGTGTATGACTATTGGTGTCGCTTTCAAGTCCATCTTGGCAAAGTGTCCCAATCACCAAATCTCGATCAAGATCCGATCCAATACTATGTGAATGGCTTGAGGGAGAGTCGAGGCAGCTCGTGAGTGTGCGTGATGCGAGGATCCATCTCAACAAACAACCCAATGAGGTATTCAAACCACCGCAGACTTACCGAAGAGTCCCGAGATGATGCCAACGCAATGGTTAAGACGATGCCCACCAAGAAGCTACCATTTCGCATTTGATATGACATGAAGGATATGAAGGCCATGATGAAACAAATGATGGACCCGACGAGGCCCTCATGGCCAAGAAGAATGTCAAAGCGTGTCGCCTTTGCTTTTCCACCACCCACAACACGGACGAGTGTCTACAAGTGGTCAAGAAGAAGGTTGAATGCCTTTGGCATGTCAAAACGGTGGTGGAGGAACGCCAAGGTCGGGCCCCGCCGACCCATACAACCCACCGTGGAAAAATCATGAGAACTTGAGGTACGGAGGTACACACTATCAAGCACCTCCTGGCAGAATCCACCTCAAGCTCGGCCATCTTTAGCCGAGATAGTGCACAATCAAGGAGCTACCCAAGGAAGGATAGTGCAAGACCTCGACAAGTTCAAAACAGACAAGACGAGTCCTACAATCTATACCGACTCACCAACACCTGACGCAAGAGATATCAAAGCTCAACTAAAAGCAAGGGACACTTCCCGCCAAGTGCAATCCAACCCAATGCGCACGCCAACGCAATCAACTTGAGGAGCGTAAGAACTTGCCAAGGTGGAGGGAGCCCTACCAAGGAGACAATGAGATGAAAGACATAACCGAGGAAGTCGAGGACTTGGTCAAGGAACCTGAACCCGAGGTGAAGGTCCCCTTGCCCAAGGTATCAGACAAGACAGAGATCAAGATCGACCTTCCTTCCTGTGGAGGTTGGCAAGGAACAAAGAAGTCAAGAGATGAACGAAATGATCAAGATCTTTAAAAGGTAGAGATCAACATACCTTTGATCACTTCTTTGACCTCGATGCCGAGGTACGCCAAGTTCCTCAAAGAGCTGTGTACCAAGAGAGTCAAGTACACGGACGATGCTAAGTTCCAAATGGGGGAGAACATCTCAGCCGTGCTCAAGCGAGACCTCCCAATCAAGTGTAGCGATCCTAGAATGTTCTATATACCTTGTGTGATCGGACAACGAGGATGACTCGTTATGTTCGATCTCTCGGCATCAATCAACGTGATGCCCCTATCTATATATCAAGAGTGAAACCGGACCTCTCCAACCATCTTGTGTTGAGATTCAACCGCGCATAAGTCAAGTGTCTATCCCGAGGGAATCGCTGAGGATGTTCTCGCCAAGATGCAGCCGCTCAAGACGGCTTATTTTCCCGGGAAGCTCACATGCACTGTCCTTGACATCTAAGCCGAATATGGGTAGCCGATGGTGGGACTTCACGCCTCATCGGAAGCGATGTCGAACGACCAACGAATCAAGGACGCCACGACGTAATTTCAAGGACACATCAAGACCTAGAATATCTCGACTGAGGAGGTAGGCAACCAAGTGCTTGAGGTAGAAGCCGCTGGACGATTATCAATCACCGCTAGTAGACGACAGAGAGACCAACATTCTTGAACCTACCAGCACTTTAATCGATTATGATCACGGGAAGCTCGACATGCAAATTCTACCGGAGACGGCTCACGCTGCATCGATCGAGACCCTTATTAAGCTCACATCTACAAAGCCGAGCAATTTCCAGATCGACAAAGCCGAGATGTCGAGGACCGATGTTGAGAGAGCTCAACAAGGTGAATAGGTATTCGCTGCCTTAACGGCTACTCGCTTCCTTAATCGGCCACTGTTATATGCAAATTTTGTGGCATTAGAAGATCAAGATAAGACTACATTCACTTGCCCATTTGCACATTTGCATATCTTCGTATGCCATTTGGTTTATGCAATGCCCCGACATTTCAACGATGTATGACGAGTATATTCTCTCGATTTGCTTGAGCAATGCATTAAGGTGTTCATGGATGATTTTACCGTTTATGGCAAGACGTTTAATCAAGCATAGAACATCTCGAGTTAGTTCTCGCAGATGCGTGGAGAAGGATCTTATGTCAATTATGAGAAATGCCACTTTATGGTCGAGAGGAATTGTCATTGGGCATGTTATCTCCGAGAAGGGCATTGAGGTAGACAAAGCCAAGGCGGAGATATAGCCAAGTCGCCTATCCCACCAACATCAAGCAGCCCGGACTTCTTGGCCACGCTGGATTTTATCGGGCGGTTTGTCATGGACTTCGCCAAGATAGCACAATCGACGAACCGCCTCCTCCGTAACGATATACCGCGGGAGTTCGACGATGCATGTAAAGAAGCTTCCAGATATCGAAAGAGCATTATTGTCATAGCGCCCATCATAAGGCCACCCGAATGGGCATGCCTTTGAGCTGATGTGCGACGCAAGTGGATACGCTCATGTGGTGCTCGGCGAAAATTGGCGGAAAGCTTCACATATACTATGCATCAAGACCTCACCGGGTCACAGATTGATTACACCACCACGGTAGAAGAGCTTGCTGTGGTGTTTGCCGAGAAATTTCGCCCTACCTCTTTGGGAGCAAGACGGTGGTTTACACCACCACGCCACCAAATATCTCATGGCAAAGAAGGACACAAAGTCGAGACTCATACGGTGGATACCTCCTCCGGAGTTCGATGTTGAGATCAAAGACAAGAGTGGATCTCAAAATCTGGCGTCACCACTTGAGCAGAATTTTGAGAAAGGATGGGCGAGATCCAACCGAACAACATTTCCATTTAGGAGCTACTCGAGATCTACGCCAAGGAGCCGTGGTACCGACTTGGTGAACTACATCGCGACCGTGAGTGTTGCCCGTGGGAATGCCAACACACCGTGAGGAACAAACTCAAGCGAGAGTTTCGACGACACGCACGGGACGACCCATACTTGTGGAAGCAATGCTCGACTTGATCTTGAGGAGATGCGCTCCTAAGGCGAGCAAACAGCATCCTTGAGCACCGCCATGAGTAAGGAGCTAGGCGGACATTTTGGGCACAAGAGAACTGCAGGAAGATCATTGATTGTGGGTTCTATCGCCCACTATCTTTAAGGATAGCTACGGAAGTGCCGAATGCGATAAGTGTCAACGCGAGGGTAATGTCTCAAGGAGGAATAAGATGCCTTGGTACCTATCTTGCCGCTGGAAGTATTCGACTTATGGGGCATGGATTTCACGGGCCCCTCACAAACTCTAAGGGAAACCAATACATACTCCCAAGAAAGGACCACGTGGTCAAAATAGTAGTAAGCCAAGGCCACAGCCTAAGGCGCACGCAAGGACCGTAGCTATTTTTCTCAAGTCAAACATCTTTAGCCGGTTCGGTGTGCCAAGAGCCATAATCGCGATCGGGCACCCACTTCTACAATGCCACCATTGGCGTTTTACTCAAGAAGTATGGGCATCACGGATGTCCACCGATACCATCCTCAAGCCAATGGCCAAGCCGAGCTCTCAAACCGCATTGTAAAGACCATCTTGAGGAAGGCCTTAGAGAGCAAGAAGGAAAGGAGCACTCACCGACGACGCCGCTATGGGCATACCGGACAGCCTTCAAAACACCATTTGAATGTCTCCTTACCGGATGGTGTTTGGTAAGACGTGTCACCGCTCGCTGAGCCGGAACACAAGGCGACTGGCAATCCGAAGCTCAACTTTGACCGATAAGGCAGAGAGAAGCGCAAGCTGATATACAAGAGCTCGAGGAGATTTGCCTCAAGCTTATGACAATGCCGCTATACAAGGATAGACTCAAGAGATCCCATGATCTTTTAATCAAGGAAAAGAAGTTCAAAATGGGCAAATGGTGCCGCTTATCAAAATAGGTTCCGCTATGCCTCGCAAGCCGACCACCAAGTGGGTGGGACTACATCGCACGCCCAATATCCTAACGGAGCCGTGAGATATGCGACATGGACGGCAAGAAAGTGTTCAAGGTAAACCAAGCAGACTTAAACCTACCATGGGCACGACCAAGGCTCAGAGAATGGGACGCCGAGCAAGATGAGCCCACGAGGTCCTCAAAGGATCCTCAAGACGCCTGAAGCTCAAGGAAGACGCCGAGCTAACGACGTTAAACAATGCCGCTTTCGGAGGCAACCCTGCTGGGTATGATTTTAATCGCTATATTTTATTCCATTTTGTCAAGGGGGTGGTCTCTTACTTTTAACACTTTGCCTGTGCAAAGTGTGTGTGAGTGGGGAGCCCACCGTTATTTTGACCGCCTCGAGAGGACTGCTTTCTCGAGGAGCGATTTTCTTAAATTAC
The DNA here is from genome assembly GCA_036937905.1 of Salvia rosmarinus. NCBI lineage: Eukaryota > Viridiplantae > Streptophyta > Magnoliopsida > Lamiales > Lamiaceae > Salvia > Salvia rosmarinus. Next base: position 19,356,496 of record CM072814.1, read on the forward strand.
AGTGTCCGGACGAACTCAAGACGAGGCGAAAAGGAGGCGCTGCAGCTGGCAAAGCAACAACCTTGGCCAAGAACACGGGAAACGAGACGGCATTTGAATTTCTACGGGCTGACGCAGGAGACATCCCATCATGTTAGCCCACTACCCCATAACCGTCCCAACCCACGTTTTATTACCCCCCTCATTTCGACTACCCACTTCCCACATTCAAACCACACCCCAAAAACTTTTCCAAACCACAGCACAAAAACCCTAACTTTCCATCCATTGTGCACACACGTCCAAAGAAGAAACTCCCTGAACCAACCCCGAAAAAGACTGTAGCTCGCCGCATAAAAATGGAGAAGACACCTGCCAAGACACCAGTCGAGCCCGTCACCGAAGGGAGTCCATCGTCAGGTGACGGAGCTCCCCTCACCGAGGAAGCAGAGGAAGCACCCACTCTCCACGACATTAACGTGGAGGTGGACGCTGAGGAAGAAGAGCAGCCCACGCCCGAGAACACGCCGGAGAAGACGCCGGAAGAAAAGAAAGAAATGGCCCCCTCCACCGGAAAAAGAAAAAAGGAGACTCCAACTGCCTCCTCATCAAAGAAGACGCCGCCGACCCCCTATCACACCGGGTCTGCCGACACGGAAACCAAAGTGCTGGAGGAGAAGGAGGTCTCCGAGGAGGGAGCCCTGACGCCTTGAGAAGGCAAGGACGGGCGGAACGACCCGTGGAAGAAATCGAGGAAGAAGACGCTTCCTCACCGGAGAACGGCCGCCAAGAAGGCAAAGATGGCGACGCTACCGTCAAGCGGTGGAAGGCCTACACGGTGAACACCAAGGAGCTCATCAAAACCAAGGAGACGGTGGTGCTGGAACGGTTTGAGCTTGCCTCCTCGAGCAACCAGGTGTCGCCAAGGATGAAGTCGAGAGGTGTTTAAGGGAATAGGACGGGGAAGTTTCTAATGGGATACCACAAGATACGCAATCGATGGTGAAGGAGTTTTACGAGATCTCGATATAGACCACGACAGTGGCAAGCCAAGAGGTATACGCTTCACTCTTCTTGGGAACCACGAGAGTTTACTATTGATGAGCTCAACCAAGCTCTAAACATGGTGACATTGATGGAGGCAAAGTGAGCCACCATGTGGAGCAGCCCAAGGTGGTACCAAACTTTACCGACGAAAATGGTCCGGATCCGTAAACTAATCGGAAAGGACGGGGCACGCTCAAGTCGTGGCGACACCTGTGACAGCCTCAAAGACCCGACCATGCAAGTATGCCACCGGATCCTCTCCTATAATCTCTTTGGCAAGAAGGATAGCAGCTAAACCATGTCAAGAGAGAGTTATTCATCCTCCGGGCGATGCACAAAGGACGAGGCTCAACTTTGCATCCTTCGCGATCTCGCACATGAAGAGCATAATGGGTGGAGCAAGCAGAGGCTCTCCTCGTGCCACTCGGCCGACTAACTTTGCCAAAGAGAACGACCGCTTGGCCCCGACTTTGCCATGGCCCCCTCGAGAGAGAGGACACCTTCGACTTGAAAGTACTCAAGAAGATGCTCAGATTGTGGAGGACGAGGACGGCAAGCTCACCATCCAAAGAAGAGCTTGAGAAGCCTGCCAAGCCAAGACGCTCAGGCCAAGGCAAAGGCAGACCTTCAAGAACACCGAGCCTCGCCCAAGGGGACACTCAAGCCGCCTCGCCGTAATACAAGAAACCTCGATCGAGATCCGCACCGCCCAGCCTAGCATATTTTGCTCCATCAAGGATCTGTATCCACCGCATCCCCCAAGCTTTCCTCCTTGTTTTGGTTTTTGTTTTGTTGTGTGTTTCGCTTTTCCGCTGCTTTTTTCGTGTTTTGTTTTTCTTTTCGCTGCTTTCGTGTTTGTTTGTTGTGCGCTTGTGTGTTTTTTTTCCGGACCATGTTACCAACACTTTGCCACAAGCAAAGTGTGTGAGTGTGGATGGCCCCTCATTTTTGTTGTTGTTGTGTGTTGACCAAAGATGTCGAGACGAGCATGATAATTATGATTTTGGCACAGCTTTGTAATACATGTTTAGCTTGTTTCAATAAGGTTAGTATGACGGAAAGGGCAATGGCATGCACACCGTGAGGAATTGAGCCTATATATGCTAAATCATTGCAAGCATGATTTTTATTCGGTGATATTCGGATGCTTGACTTGGTTGTGCTAGAACTTGTCATTGCCTCGATCAAAGCCTAACCACCGTAGGTCCGAGTGCTCTAGATGATTTAGGCTTTCTTTTCAGAGCCATGGTCAACAATGAAAATAAACCCGATATATGTATCCTTTGTAAGCCCCTCGAGCTGCTCTCGCTTTCTTTAAATTATCTTGCGCTCTTCCCCACCGAGAATCGAGAGAAGCAAGAATAGTGGCGAATATATGTACGCCTTGGGCATAATTTTGGGCAAACACAAACATTAGATGCCTTGGCCTTCGGCCGGGCATAATGAGCTTAAATTCAAAATGTGTAGAAAAGAAAAGAAAATGGTGTTGGAACAAAGTTTAAAAAGTATAAAAAGAAAAAGAAGTTCCCCCAAAAATATAAAGTGTGCTCAAGCCCGTAAGTATCTTGCCAAGGGAAATGGGAAAACATTTTGCCCAAGACCTAAGTCAAGACAACCTTACCCCAAGATTAAATACTTTGAACTTAGCCAAGAAGCTACTCAATGCAACCCTAAAGACCTAAGGATAGAGAACTTTGACCAAGGTATAAGGCAGAGAGAGATACAGCAAGCCTACGGCACTTCCTTGATCAAGTCATCACCGAGTGTGAAAACCCTAAACACAGAGAGTTTGAGTGCTTGATAGGAACTCCCACAAACTTGCTTTGCCCCGATCTTGATTAACGTTGATGCATAGTATTAATCGCCTATGCCGATTATCTTTATTATGTTTTCATCTTATCCTGCCGGTCTTTGTGTGTTGTTTGTGTGTTTGTTTTTCTTTGGGCAAGGAATGCTGCACGCTTGAGGACAACCGTGGTTCAAGCAGTGAGAGTGTGACGAGCCCATTTTTTCGTGTTTTTGGGGTAATCCTTGCCCTAGAAAGAGTGCATTTTGTGTGTGTTCTTTATGTGTGTTTGTGTCCGGAGGACACGCTGGGGTATTGCAGTCGAGCTGCCTTGGGCAAGATCAGCCACCTCCCATGAGAGAGGTAAAATCCAAGATTACCTTGGCAAGACATTCTTACATCTTGCCAAGACACATCGACCGCATGGTAGCCGAGCCCGATCAACGAGTCAAGTGAAGCCAAGAAGGTAATCGAGACAAGGAAGAGGAGGAGACGGATTGAGAGGACGCGTGACAGAGGGTCAAGTCGACGCACCGGGCAGCATAAGATCTCCGCAAACTTGCATGCAAAGGAAAGATTCTCGGCAAGGTCCTCTCGCTCACTGCTTGATTCTTGCCAGTAGGGAAAGGTCAACCCGCAAAGGTCAGACGAGACAACCTCGCCAGTCAAGCTGCAGGAACCCTTGTCGGGGTCCGAGCCCGAGCCAAGTCACCGACCTCACCACCGCCGAGATGTGTGCACGACCAAGACAAAGGAGTTTACTTAGGCTCCCAATGTAATTCGAACTCAGCAGTATTCAAGAGACAACATTCGGAGAGAGCATCAAGTCCGAAATTTCTCTACACTTCTCTTTTATTTTCTTTTGCTTTCATGAGCGAAGGCGAGGAAGAAACAAGTCCCACGGCAAACAATTTATATTATGTATTGGGTTACCTCGCTGAGCAACCGTCATGTAGAATGCTTTTCAATTACGCTGATTTTCTATTCAAGTATGGTTTCGCTTATGTTCTTGTTTATTACTTTTATGTTTATGTGGATTATGCGTGAGTAGTCGGTTTGGTTGGGTTTGGAAGAAGCTACGCTGAGTCAAGGTCATACAAGTCGTGAGGTCTAAATGTCCTTAGAACCTCGAGTGAGTGTTCCCAAGCTCTGTGCCTTTATACACATGTTATTCCTTTCTCGAACGTTAACCTCGGCCGAGTAGCCTGGGAGGGTAGAGTTACAAGCAATAGCCGGAGTAAGACATCGAGTGTCTCTTTGTCCCGGAAGCGCGGCCGGAGGGGTGATTGCAGCCGGCGGCCTGGGCAAGGGTCATGAGCCACTCCCTCGACCGGCCGTGGCTAGTCAATGGTTGTTTAGTGAGTAAAGTTGTTGGGCGGACGAACTTATCTCGGAGACCGCCTTGCAATGGGGAAAGCAGCAGGGCCTCAGACTTAGTCCTAAAATCTACGGCAAGCTCACCGGGGCCTCGTGTACGTGACAACCTAAAAGCGGCATCTACCCTCGTACCTTTAACCACCTACATACACTCATGGTGAAAATCTCGAACCTATGACCGACGCCTCGACCAAGATCTCAACGCATGAACCCTCGGCCCAACTACTTGTTATTTAATCTCTTTACTCAGGTTTAGTTTCGCTTTACATTCTCGCTTCAAGATCTATCTCTCAAGACATTTCATCGAGACCGCCACCGACCGACACCTCGCCCTCTCGTCAACCTCCTACTCAAACCGTGACAACTCGAGTAACAACACAACCAGCTCTCTCGGTTCGAATTCTTAACTTGCCATATACTTTAACTATGTGTTCAAGTTGGAAGAGATTATAAATGTATCTTTACGTGTCTTGGGACCTCTAACGACGGGTAAATCGAGCGTCGTCAAGCTCACATTTGCATATATAGAAAAATACCTAATTTCCGATAGGTATCTGTCTGCAGCTATTGGTGGATTTAAGGAACCTCAAAGGCACATAGAGCCGGCAAAATGAGCCCGGCCAAACGCTCGCCCGGGGTACCCGGGTTTTGGGTTGGTTTGGGTTCAAAAATTAAAGGCTCGAAAAAAACCCCGAGTCTACCGGGCTTCGAGCCAAAAAAGTCCGGGGGTTTCAGGATAAAAAAGCATGCCAATATTCTATTAAATATACATATTTATAATATTATTTAATATACATATTTATAATTTTTAATATATTAATTACATTTTATATAGTTATTTATTTTTTATAGTAACAATTTTCTTACTAATTCACATACTGGTCAGGAAAATAATTTTTTTTAAATTGCAACACGTCAAAATTCTAAATTAATAATAATAACATCATAAATCATTCAAAAATAATTCCTAAGAGAAATGATCTCCAAAAATATAAAGGCTGATGATTAATGACTTTATAGTATGTAAAACTATTTTCAATCCTTGATCTTAAATATATAATCGTATAATTAATTTATTTTTGGATTATTTTAGCGATAAGTGAGATTGACGTTTAATAATATCATTTATCTTTAATTTATAATTACTAATTTTTTCTTCTTAAATTAAAGAATTAAAATTATACTGCATTAAGACATCATTGCATGAACACATAAATAAGTTAAGATATACAAGAAACATTATCATAAGAATAAGTAAGCTCAATATGTTCTTATCATCGATTCTTTGTCAAGTTAAGGAATTATGAAATTTTAATATGTATTTAATTAATTTTTTAAAATTTAAAATATTTAAAAATTAGAAAATAATCTAAAAAGCCCTACTCGGTTAGTTTGACTTCATATTTTAGGCCCAAAATTTCAAAGGGCCCAATCAAACCCGAAAAATACAAAAGCCTGGTTCGCTGGGGGCACGACTGCCCGCTACTTTGCCAACTATAGCACACAATATCAATTTAAGTAAAATTCCTTTAATGCCCGATCTCTATATTCCGCAAAATTCTACGATTTAGTTTCAAACATGATCTCACAGTATTGAAATTTTAAACACATCTAGTGATAGATACGGCCCAAACACTAGGCCTGAAGATCGGCCCAATATAAATCGCCCAGACATCAAGCTCGGCCCACGCGAGTTCGCCCAGAAGACTCATAAACCAACTACAACTCAAATCTCGCAAGTGAGACGTAGAAGATTCGGATATCTAAAGGAATCTCGATGACATCTAAAAGAATCCTTATAAGAGAAGACTTTGTACAGAGTCGAACTCAATATCATCAGGTATAAACAGAGGCTAGATTAGACGGAAAAGATCAGCTACACTCTTGTAATCGCCTCCTCATATTATCAAATACACACATACTCTCTCGCCGCGGACGAGATCTTTTAATGATCGAACCACGTAAATTCCTTGTGTTCTTCGCAGTATTTAATTCCCTAACGAAATTCAGAGCGATCACTGGCGCCGTCTGTGGGAAACGAAATTGTGTGTTTTCGGTCAACCTTTGTTTACAGGGAATCAATCACGACGATGAATACCAGAAGTCTCACATCCAGCCGCTATCGGCAACAACAACGACGGCAGACGTGCCGAGCTCGGCTTGGGAAAAGCCCTACGAGAACCGACCCGGTGGCATGTCCAAAGCTCGACGAGCAAGTGCCATCCCATCCCGCATGAAGAAGAGTATAATAGCGAGGGAGGCCACAACAAAGAACCGAGAGGAACCTCCACCAAGCAGATAAGCCTCGACGAGGCGGTTAGCGATTCCTTGAAAGAACAAGGAAAGCTTCCAAGACCACCGAGAGCAAGGTCGGCACCATCATCGAAGATAGAAGCAAGCCTCGTCAAGGCGAGGCAGACAATGAGGTGAATCCCCACCTCCGGATGATAGACGCCATACTCTACACGGGTTGGGGCCCAAACCAACCGCGCAAGGACTTAACAACAGGACATGACGCCGTGATCGCCGAGAGATCGGCCCGTCATCAAAACTAGTTCGGTCGACGAACTCCGCCTCACTCCCCGAAGGCGGGTTCGATGGATACGGAAAATAATTACCCCGTTGTCAAACAAAATACTCGACACCCCTTCCGGACAAGCATGGGTGCCGAGCATCGCCCCTATGACGGATCGAGGATCCGTGAAACTTCCTCTCACAATTCCAAGATAATATGATCAACCAACGCCAACACCATCCATATGTGCAAACTCTTCCCGACTTATCGGTCGACAACGCCCGCCGGTGGTTCGGCTAGCTTACCTTCCGGGAGTATCGAATTATACTCATGACTCGATGGAAGCCTTCATCAAGGTTCTTCCAAAAGGCCGAGTCCAAACGACATTGCACATCTCCTCACAATGAGGCAAGGCCAAACGAGTCCATTAGTGACCGACGACTGTGTTCAACAAGGAGAGCCCGAAGTCAAGACGTAAACGATCTCCTCATCATCTCAGCCTTCCAAACCGGCATCTTGCCGGGGGCCCTATACAAAGAGATTGTCGGCACGAACCCAGATCGCTACGTAGCTGTGGCGCATAGCAAACCGATTCGCCAAAGCGGACGACGCTGATAGAAAAAGCGCAAATGATAAGGTGGAACCTCTCGATAAAGGAGGAAAGAAGATGACCGAGGAGATCAAACCAAGGTCGACGGCGCCTCGGAAAGGATACGCCACCTAATAGAGTCTAGCTCGGCCACGAATAACCCGGAGCGACCTCAAGATACACCGACGGTCAAGGGCTTAAGATCTACGAGCTCCACACATAACATGTTCGAGAAGCCTCGACCAATGACAAGGGTCAAAGCGCCGATCCAAGGACAAATATTGTTCCTTCCATGAGGATTATGGGCACGACACTGAAGAATGCAGAGACCTCATGGTAGACATCGAAAATTTGGTATAGGACGGAGTCCTAAAGAAGACCATGGGCATGGCCGAAATGGTCAAGACGAAGCCCCTACCGTCGTCAAGAAGAGAAGCAAGAGAAGAGAAACTTGCCCTCACAAGAAAACAAGGCGACATCGACGAAGAGGAGATGACGAGCCCAATACGACGGGATCATCTCCACCATCATGTGGCTCTCTCATGAGTCACAAAGTCCTCTAAGGTCGAGGTCCAAGTCACCATACCAAATAACCCGTGAACAAGAGGTTTAAAAGGGACGAGGTAATCACCTTCTCCGAGGACGACCACTGTCACCGTAGTACCCCACCGTGATGCGATGGTGATCCAAGCGTGGTCGCCAACAAGTCGGTAAAATGCGTACATCGACAAGCAGGGCACAAGAAGCATCCTCTTCAAGGAATGCTCGACAAGTTAGGAGTTGAGGAGGTATTCTTGCACCAGCCCGCTACCACTCCAAGCTTTGTGCGAAGAGACGCCCGTATGAATAATCGAACTACCCATCACGGTGGAAGAAGGCCAACGAGCTCCACCAAGGTGGTACAGTCTTCGTAGTAAAGGCCTACTCGTCAGATAACATCATATTGGGACGAGATCAAGCAAATGCAAAGAGGGCGGTATGCTCAACGCACTCATCCGACAATGAAGATCCCCACAAAGCGAGGGTAGCCGTGATCCGGGAGATCGAAACGGGCCAAAGAATGCATGCAGTCGCTTAAGAGATGCAGGGACTTCGCCCAAAGATCCACAATCATAGTAATTAAAGAAACCGTGAGTTGAACTGGGAAAGACGCCGCTTTGTCCCCGATGTACCCGCAGAGTGAGGTCACATTGTATGAAGACGAGCCACTCAAGGTCGCCAAAGTAGGTTCTATCGAGGAACCTCAATTAAAAACAGATCATCCAACTCCTAAGGGAATTCAGAGATTTGTTTGCTTGGTCACCCCGACATGACCGGGTCTCGCCAAGATTATCACCATCGGCTCAATATTGACCCGAGTGTAAAACCAGCCTCGACAAAAGCAACGGATTTTTGCACCGAAAGGAATCAGTCATCCATGACGAGGTGAATCAATTATTAAAAGCTCAGATATTGTTCAAGTCAAGTATCCGACCGGATAGCCAACCCGTGATGGTCAAGAAAGGAGGATGGGGATGGCGAATGTGCATCGACATACACCGATCTCAATAAACATCGCCCAAAGGACTATTACCCCTTCCAAATATCGACAAAAAGGTTGACGCCCGGTTGGATACGTTCTGTCTTTTTGATTTATATGCGGATATCACCAAGTGTTGATGAGTGACGAGGACGCATCCAAAACAGCCTTCATAACGGAGTTCGGAGTCTTTGCATATAAGAAGATGCCCTTCGGACTCAAGAATGCAGGGCCACTTATCAAAGAATGGTGGACAAGATATTTCACCCCACATAGGCCGAATGTGGAAGTATAATGACGACATCATCACAAGAGTAAAGAGGAAGCCACATGTGTTGCCGACCTCGTGGATCGCCCTCGCTTACTTCGAAAGGTAAACCTAAAGCTAAATCCCCAGAAGTGTACATTCGCAGTTCGGTCTGGCACATTTTTAGGGTGCTGGGTCTCACAAGAAGGGCTAAAAGCCAACCCATCCAAGGTTCAAACCATTTTGGGGATGAAAATACCGAAGACCATCCATGACGTACATAGATTGACGGGCTGCATAGCCATACTAAGCCGCTTTCTTTCAAAAGCCGCAGATAAGCAGCTTCCCTTTTTCAAAATACTCAAAAAGGCTCCGGAGTTCTCCTGGGATGATAAACACAAGTCAGCCTTCGAAGATCTCAAGAACTACCTCGCCAAACTCCCCACTTTATCCATCCCGAAAGAAGGAGATGTATTTTCCTATACCTCGCCACCTCGGACGAAACCATAAGTGCGCCTGCACGAAAGATGGATGTCACCTCAGATATTTTATCACCGAGCACTAAAAGGCCGTAAACGAGGTATCAACCTTGGAGAAGCTCGCCTTGGCATTAGTAAATGTAAGGAGACTACGTCCATACTTCCACGCACATCCCATACAGGTTCTCACCGATCATCCACTTCGTAAGTATTAACGGCCTTTGCTTCGTGGAGAATTGCGAAGTGGGCAATTGAATTGGGCGAACACGCTATATCTTTCTGCCCTCGTCAAGCCATCAAGGGTCAGGCCTTAGCAGACTTCCTTGTCGAGGCTAACTTTGCAGAAAAGCCAAAACACGCCGAGCCGACCTGTGCAATGCCAAGCCGAACTCATAAAGGAACCATCCAAGATTGTTGGCAAATCTATGTGGATGGAGCTTGGGAAAAAGCTGCAAAGGGGGCGTGCATCTTACTCATAAGTCCGTATGGACAAGAGATAGCCTACGACTTCGGTTCACATTCAAAATACGATTAACGAGTGGAATACAAGCCTTAATCGCAGGACTTCGCCTAGCTCAAAGTCTCCGTGACACGAGCCGTGCAGTCCACAAATGACTCGTGTTATAGTGAGCCACATGCGGGAAAGACAAAGCAAAAGGCAACAGGATGAAGAAATACCTTGAAAAGCCAAAAGCTTGCAACAATCTTTCTCATACTTCGGCTGGTTCGCATCCCAAGGAGCAAAATAGCCGAGCCAACACTTTACAAACCGCCTCGTCGTCAACGAGCCCGCCAAGAGAAGAAATCTAGAGCGTAAGCATAGACGATGCCGAGGTCCAAGTCAACGTAGTCTCTGACGAGGAACCTAATTGATGACCCACATCCAAACATATTTGGAGAAGGCGAATCGCCCATGACAGCTCGAGGCTAGGAGAGTCTTGAGCAAATCTGCGATATACACTCGAAAGGAATTTCTCATAAAATCATACCCACACCTCTCCTAAGGTGTTTGGGTCCGAACCGAGCTGATTATGTACTACGAGAAGACACGAGGGATCATGTGGAAGCCATCGGCCCCGCGCTTATCAAGAAAGTCATGCGATGGGGATATTATTGGCCAACAATGTTCCAAGACTCAATTGACCTCGTGAAGAAGTGTCCGAAGTGCCAAATTCATGAAAACGTACCGAAGCTACCTCAAACTGACCTCGCAAGCATGCAAAGCCCTTGACCATTTATGCAATGGGGGATTGATATCGTAGGCCATTTCTGCAAAGCTCCAGAGCAGTTTCAATTCCTGATTGTCGCGATCGACTACTTCACAAAGTGGGTGGAAGCCGAACCATTGGTGAAGATTACAAGCAAAAACACCATCAACTTCGTCTGGAAGAACATCGTGTGTCGCTTCGGCATCCCTCATATCCTAATTTCGGACAACGGGACACAGTTCACGGATAAGGTTTCAAAGAGTGGTGTCAAGAGCTTGGATCCAACAAAATTCACCGGTGGCCCATCCTCAAGCAAATGGTCAAACCGAAGTCACCAATAGGACAATCGTAAAAGGACTCAAAACTCGCCTCGACCGAGTCAAGGGCGATTGGGTAGAAAATTTACCGTAGGTCTTATGATCGTACCGTACAACACCTCGGACATCGAACGGAGAAACACCCTATAGTTTGGTGTATGGAACCGAAGCAGTAATCCCTGCAGAGATCGGAATGCCGAGCCCCCGCACCATCCACTTCTCAGCTGAAGCTAATGGGAATAATCTACGAACTGATCTAGATCTGCTTGAAGAAAAGAGAGACCTCGCCTACATAAGGGAAGCTCGGTATAAACAACAAGTAGCTCGGTATTACAACCAGCGTGTCAAATCCCGACAATTCCAAGTAGGCGACCTCATGCTTGAAATAATGAAGTCGATTAAAGCGCATAAGCTCGGTAACCTGGAAGCCGCACGGGAAGGACCTTACCAGTCGAAGAAGTCCTCGAAAAGGGTCATATAAGCTCGCCCATATATCCGGTGAGCAAATACCCAATACGTGGCACATCATTCATCTCAAGAGATATTTCGCATCAGTGTCAAGGGTTGAGTCTGTTCGGTCGTGTCTCTGAGTCTGTTCGGTCGTCTCTGTAGCTTCGTCTTTTATTAATAAAATCTTTTTCTTGCATGTTTTATTTGTCACTTATGCATAATACCTCTTCCCCATTTTACAACACCCTCTCACTAGGACGAACTACCCTCTAAGGATGACGAACTACCTTTGTTTAATACGAGGATGAACTATAAATGCGCGTGAGGGGACCACCTGATCGCTCCCCTTTTCACACGTAAAAGGTGTATATAGAAGGTAAGCAGAGTATCGTATCCACAGGGATTGTAATACGAAAATCGAGAAGCTAGCTCAACGATAATTCATCATTATTCAAGCACGAAATTGGGTGAAAGGTTTAAGGCTTCGCATTTAATCCAAAGCGGATGTAACCATGCGTAAAATAAAATAAAGCAATAAAATCACGGATGATAAAATGAGATAAGAAAGACTAACCCTAGGGATGCATAAATCGCCCACAACGTATGTTTATCCTGCTCCTATTAACCAATTTTAATCCGGATAAGATGGAAGATCACATATATAACCGACAACTTCATTATGACAATTATGTCAGAGATTACTAGTTTTCCTATTATTGTTACGCCTCTAGGTGAAAACAAGCAACCCAAACAGATCACAAAGAATATGTTTTACGAATATCCTATCTCGCCTACGACTCAAGCGTTTATTCAGATCATGCATTCAAGATCGATTGACAATTAATACGATTCGTAATTAATCGGCAACTAGATATGCATCAAGATTGATCGTAAATTAACATATAAATAAGCATCAAGAATCATGAATCAATGCCTGGAAGGTAAATAGAGATAACGAGAATCACAACATATAGGATCGGATCATGCAAACCTAGGATTAGAACGGAAAATTACCTAGACATAATAAGCGGAATAAAATACGAATAAATCATGAAAACAAAAAATAAATATATAAAACCCATGATGAAGCGTTGATGAACAATGGTTGGTCTTGAATCCAATTCCAAGCGATAAACGAAAACAATCGACAAAACGTTCCGAATTGATAACAACGAAGAACTAAACTAGAACAACGGAAAATTAAAGCTAGAACTAAACGGATGAAAATTAAAGACTAAAATCAGAAAACCGAGGAAAAGGCGTGGAAAACGGTTCGGGGCGTTTGGGTCTCGTGGGCGCAAGGGTGTGCTCCCTATTTATAGATAAGGGTGGAAACCCTACTTTCTCTTCTGCTGCCCGTTCGCGACCGGCTCCCTCGCGGTCGCTAGCTCGATCGCAAAGGCATGTGTCGCGTTCTTTCGCCGCGATCGCCTCTTCGATCGCATGGTTGGCTCACGCCAGCTAGCGATCGCTAGCCATGGTCGCGAAATCGCATGCGAGTTCTCGGCGCTGGGTTTGCTCACGCACGAGGTCGCAGCCGCAGCCTCGCTTGGTTCTCACACGGGTTGCCTAGCGCCAGCCTAGCGACCGCTAGGTCGGGTCGCTAAACAGGGTGCATTTTGGTTCGTGCTTCGCTCCTTGCTTCGATTTTCAACATATGGACCTACACAACACCAAAAGAACACCCAAGAGCAAGATTCTAGAAATAGATAAAACATAAAGAATCGATACATAAACGCACATTAAATGATCTAAACTCATCTTTAAATATCAATAATAAACGTAAAATGCGCTTTATCAAATCCCAAACTTAAATCATTGTTTGTCCTCAAACAAAACCAAAACAGAAGACACAACGAAAGATCAACGAGCGTAGCAAAAGATGATAACCATTCTAGGCCTCAGAAACATATTAACGCTCAAAAACATTAGTGCACGTGACGACGTTAGTCAACTCAACACAAACAACAATTGACGGCAAAAACACATTTAATTCTACCCTCACAACGGCATGTGTGTAAAATATAGGATACACTCAACTCATAAAGAAATGTAGGACGTGTATACACTCAACGATCAATGCAATGCAACATCTTACCATAGGCTTGCTGCTTTCTAATATCTCCACCGCAAAATGTGTTCAAATTAGATCAAAAAGGTCTTTTCATAGGTTATAATGTACGCACATTAGTTAAGGTAGGGTAATATATGGCTAAGTGACTCAAAACTATTCCAAGCACCCCCATTTATACTTTTCGACACATATGGACTTTGTCCATTTTCCTCTTCTTTCCCAACGTGCTAAATCGACGTTTTATGCCGCAGAAGGTACCTATACTTTGATTAAAGACCCTTTATGCTCAAAACACATAGTAAACTTATCATTGCTTTTTCTTTTCTTTTCTAGAGCTTATAGGGTTTATCATTCACAACAAAGGTACTATTCTTCACCATAGATGTACTTTTCTAATAATAATTTTTCGTTGCCATAACTACATCAAAAATTGAACCCCTTTTGATTCCCATATCCATCCTCACCTCCTATCATCTGGTTAATCGAAAGAATAAGACTAATAAAAGCTCAAAGAAGGCGACAAATGGTATATATCATCGGGTTAGTGTCTGGGTGAATATGTGGTTAACAAAGAAGGCCTTTTATCCTTTCCAAATTCGAAAACACATATTGCAATCTCGACACAGAAAAACGGCAAGTTCTAGAAGAGAATCACATGCATGATATCACACAATTAAAAGAAACTGTATCAAGATGTTTATACAGTGAAGCTCAAGTCTCACGGGTTAAGCAAATGGTGAAAATAACAAGTTTAAGCAATCTCAAGTCGCTCATGCGCTATTTTCTAACATATCATGTGCACTATCATTTAAATTTCACAAAAATTTCTATCGTCATTGGCCACATGGATTAACACACTTCACTTAACTCGTTGATCGATGTACACAACACGAAAAGAAAGACAAAAGACCCGACAAAAGCCCCAACATATAATAATTTAACAAAACAACGCAAAACATAACAAGGACTCTCAATCACATCACACTCACCACTCCCCCAAACTTATTGTCAGCAGTGAAATGGAGGCAATAATATTTGCGAAGAGAGTGATTGGGAGAGACTGCACTTCATATGTTGCGCCACTCCGCGGGTCGATAGAATCCTCACCATTGATGATATACATTGACTTAAAACAAACAAACAAGACACAAGAAAACAACGAAAACAAGAAAACAAAACAAAAGACAAAAGCACGTAAAATATCGGGTTACCCCAACCAAGGTTTGGTTTATCGTCGCTTAGCTCGATGTTACCTCTTATCAATCGAGCGATTTGGCAACCGTGGTATTTCCAAACTTCAATATGCCCTCAGTACTTAGCATCGACAATGCACCACCAATTTGCACAACAATTGCTTCCACAAAGCTTGAACGAATCACCGAATTTATATGCCGAGTCCACTTCTTCCTCGTGATCATGCCCGCCGATTGGGTAAGTACCCTCTAGCGCGACTGTCGCAGCGGCGGCAGCCATGATCGAGTAGCAATCTTCCGGCTTTTCACCGCCGTGTTGCTTGATGGCATCATATATGGAAATCTTGAGCTCCTCATCGTTAACACGAAATGTGAGATTACCTTCCCAAGACATCAATCAAAGCACCACCGGTTGCTTAGAAAAGGTCTCTTGAGGATTAGCGGTTGTTGTTCAATTCGGGAATATCTAAAATCACAAAATCGGCAGAAAACACAAGTTCAATTCTCACCAACACATCTTCGACGATACCTTTAGATATGTGGTCGACATTCGCCACCATCATCGATATCTTCGCTCGGTTGACCTCGCGATCGCCGGGCGTGTCGCAGGCGCCTGCTCACTACCGCAATCCTTCTTTCCGCTCGAGCTTATGCACCTTTGGGTCGCCACGACTCTTCATCGTATTACTTGGCGTCGCGCCGGACGCTGGTCGCCGCGAACAACCGGGGCACGCACAATCTAATGGCTCATGCAAAGTCATCGGGCGCGTGCTCGATCGCGAAGCTTCCATGGGAAAACTCGGGACTCCTCGCGATCGGGCTCATGGTCGCGAGCTCGGTCATGTTTCTACTCCAGCATACTTTCTGTTCTCCGTGTATGGCTCGGTAAGCTTGTCCACTCGCCTGGATGGCGAAAATTGATTTTTCGGTTCACCAGACACTCGGAAATTGGCCGTCTTTGTAGTGCATTCAATCAGGCTACTTGACCAACTGATTTTCCAACATCTTTACGTGTTTACCCATACCGCCACAATGACTCCAAATGAGTTATTTTTGCCTGCATCGCTTATAAATGCACTCTGTTGAGTCGCCATCCGTTGTACCATATCTTCTAAACTCGGCTTCTTGCCTCGATCATACCATTCTCGCACCGTGAAGCCACCGAGGTTGTTGGAAGTTGTTGGGGTTGGCATACGAGAAATTTGGATGATTTCGTTATTCGGATGGTATGCCGATTGTCCCTGTGATTTGCCCTTTGATTGATGAAATTGACGCCCCGCCTCGATCCGACTCTTCAAGAGGGTGATTTGCTTCATTAGTTCATCATATCTCGAGTCAACCTCACGGCCATCTGCCTTAACCATCAAGGCCCTCTCCGCTTGGGCCATTGATAGTCGCTGCGCCCATCTCTCTAAAATGAGGCTCGCCTGCCTACTTGTCGGTTCAAAGAAACATCCCCGCCGATACATCCACTATGCTCCTTGTTTGAAACGCCACCCACCGAGAACTGCGTGATCTGCACGCCCTGAGAATCCATGACGGGCATCGCCTCAATAGACTCAATCTCTCCATGCCTCGAATAGAGATTCGCCGTGGTTTCGCAAAATGGGAGATTTCGCGATGATCTTCTTCGCACGCTTGGCCGAAAATATTTCGAGAGAAACTTCTCGCAGTTTCCCCAAGTGTCAATGCCGTTCCGTCCAAACTCTTGAACCAATCTTTCGCTTGTCTGTTGAGAATGTAATACGCGATCCGGATCGTGTCTTGTGGCACCCCATTCATTTTGATGGTGTCACAAATATCAAGAAAGGTCTCGAGATGCGATTCGGCCTTCAAAGACTCGCTTAGTATGATTTTGTGCGTATTTTCATATGTTTATGCATGTCGCTTCCGTGGTTTGTCCTATTTATGTCGCTGGTTTGATTTGTATTTATCGAATTGGACTTATTCGTTTGTTTCGATGTTTTGTAGAAAATGACATTTAATAGGATGAAATGGAGCTCCAATATCTATCCTATATTGAAGAGAATCTCGATAGAGTCCATAGGCGCAAACGGATCGTAATTCGGAGTTCGGACGAGAGAGAGCGGAGCGAACGGCGGTCGCAAGACGCAGCACGCCGCACGCGCGCGCGCGTCCGGCGCCGGGAACGCCCAGCCAGCGCACGTTAAGACCTCCAGCGTGCGTTTCCTATGGCATTTGGTTTTCCACCCGCGCTGGGTTGCCCAGCCCCTCCCACGCCCGCGGATGCCTCCCAACAAGACGTTTCATCGCCGCCGCCTGCCTCCACCTCCTCGACGCATGCTTCGCCCGTCCGGCACTGCAATCTCACCGGTGGCGGACGTGACTCCAGAGACTTTATGCGCCCGCGCTTGGCTCCGTCCGCGCTGGTTGTTGAGGCCGCTCAGTCCGAAACTCCTCGCGTCCGCGCTATGTCATGTCCGACTGGAGTGAATTTCCGCTATAAATACTATTTTTTTACTACCGAAAACCTAAGCCTCATTCTTATTTTCTCACGCACGCGATTCCTTTCGCTTTTTCCTTTCTTTTCCTTTTCTTTTCCTTTTAATTATTTTGTACTTGGATTAACAATTAGGATTGTACGATTCGGATTTTGGAAGACTAATTTGTCTATGAATGGTTGTAAGTTTTCCCGATTTTGATTATGTCTATGTAATCGAGATTGAGTAATTTTCTATCATGAGATAAATTATGAATTGTTGGGAAATATATGTTTGATTGTTCTCGCTTGCATTGTGATTATCGAATTGATGATTTGCGATTCCTCATCCGTATAAATTGTTTATTTTATGATCTTCGCATGGTGTTCGAAAGAATAGTGTAGGTTGATCAGATGCTTATGTTTGATTATAAAGATACGCGAAGCGCATTTATATTAAATATAAGTTCGACAATGAAAGTGATCGAGAGATTAGTTTGTTGTCAATAAATGATATATGTGGTTGTGGTTTTGCCATCGTGTGTCTTGCAATAAAATATCCTTCGTAGTTGATGGTTGGTTGATCGAGATCCCCTATCATTAAGTTCGAGTCTAACGCTGATGTAATCGAGAGATTAGTTAGTGTCGACCGCTTGGCGAGAGGCGGGTGTTTTATGTATTGTGTGCGGTCCTTGATTCATTGATTGTGAGGATAGATTCAACCCCAGAACACCGCCTCCAATTCCGTGTCTCATCAATTCCTATTGTTGTTCAAGTGCATCCGCTTTCCCCGCTTATTTTATTTCCTCGCTTTCGTCCTTTCCGTGACAGCCCCTTTATGTTAGACGTTAGTTTTTCTTTTTCGCTCGTGTTCGACATAAAACCGTAGTCTGCTAAGCCTTCCTAGAGATTCGACTTAGGTCGACCTTACCGCTCTATAAGGACCTCGTACTATTGCGAAATGATCGAAAAGAACAATTTGGTCGGAACAAATTTTGGCGCCGTTGGGAAGGCTTTAGGCTTTTGGTTTTGTGTTGCTTTGTTTTCGTGTTTCCTTTTGTTTTTCCGCTTTTCCCCGTGCTTCTTCTTTTTTATTTCTTTCTTTCTTTTCTTTTCTTTTCTTTTCTTTGTTACTATTTTCCAACAAAAGCGTGTGGATCTTGTTTTGTAGTTGGTGTCTGTATAATGCGTGGTTACCGCGACACGAATATGGTCGACAGCTGGAGGAGAAAGTCGTCAGATGGGCAAATTCTTCACGGGCATGGAGCCCAATTCGACTATTTTGAGGATACCCGTCGACTACGAGCATCAAGCCTATGATCCCCACCGGAGGCATCCTCGTAGTTCTTCATATAGTCGGGACCTATTATTCCAAAGAAACCGGTGAAGCCGACATTGAGGAATCATGCGGAGCCTTCATTCAGCGTAGTCACCCGTGAAGTCGACATTGGAGGAGTCATTGCCGCCTTCATTCAGCGTAGTCAATCGGTGAAGCGGTGAAACCGACATTGAGGAAGTCATTGCAAGCTTTCCTTCCAGGCAGTCACCAGGTGAAGCCGACATTGAAGACAAACTAACGCCTTCATACGCACTAGTCAACAAAGGTCTCGAGATGTTGGAAACATCTATGGACCGCTTAGAGACTCAAGTCGGTCGCTTAAAGACTCAAGTCACCGCTTAGCCGGAAAGTGGAAGAATCGTCCACAACCAAAGTGTGGAGGAGATGCCGAGACAACCGGAGCGGACTTCTTTCATATTCCTTGAAGAGGATGAAGTCGGGCGAGAATCGAGAGAAGTTGATGAAAGGAAGAGTCGAGGTTTCATCAAGCCGAGACCAAGTATGAACAACCCGATATCTTCCCAATCCGCTAGAGGAGGAGAGACAAAAGTTGAGGTAGATCCGAATTTTCAACATCCTAATTCTCCAAAGTATTGTGCTTTTGGAGTTGAATTGATTTATTTTTCTTTTGAGAATAGGATGTTTGATTTAAGTTTAATTGATTTATTATATGTCGCTTTAACCGCCCTTTGTGGCTTATATTGTTACCACCGATGCTCGGTGAGATGGTATTCCTCAGTGAAGGACTATGGATAGTCCATTTTTTTATCGTGGAGCTCATGCCATCGAACGAATACCGCGTGGGAGGCAACCACGAGTTTATTTGTTTTTCTGCTTTCTTTCTTTTCGTGTTTTTAATAAGTGAGACGAGAATTGTGGCGAGTTGCATATCATGAACACTCAAACCATCGGACGACGCCACCGCTGTACCTTTGTTGACATGCTCTATCAATTTCGTGAAGTTAACTTCTACATTTTACCTTTTTAGCTTTTATCTAAAGTGTGGAGGTGTGCTTGCCGCCTTTGTGTGTTCGCATGTGACTTGTGTTTGTTTGGGTGTGTCGCCTCCATTTTATACCTTTTGTTTGGATTTGAGTATGCTTTATTGTCTAGTATACGAGTAGAGTTAAGTGAGCATGATTTGATTGGTATGCACGTCCGAACCAATTTCTAGAAATTCTTATCGACGCGTGACTCAAGCGTGATAATTGTTGATGATTGATCTAGGCGTAAAGCACGCCTAAGTAAATTGTGATGAAGTGATAGGTGTAGTTGATTGTCGTTGCTATTTATATGGTCCCCTTGCGTTTCTTATCTCGAAAAAAAAAATTATGACAATATGAAAAGATTGTTATATATAAAAAAAGTTGGAATCATTGTTAATGGTCAATAAGTGAGCTTAAGGTCGAATAAGGGGCTCTACCCTCTCGCCCATGTTGCTTCTCAATGGAAGCTCAAAAGCGATGAGTATGGAAACCACATTAGATACTCGAGGTTTTCAACTCAAGGTTCGACTTAATGAATATTGTCCTATAATCCTCCTTTAGTCATCACATCCGTATCGAAAGTTGTGTATGTTGAAAATGAGATATTTTATGCAAGGTGTTTATATGAGTTGGCTATTCGATTATTAAATACATGTATATCGATTTATGATTTTCTTGGATTAAGCAACATACTCTATTAATTATTAATTTATTATCATGTTGAGAAATGTATTAGTTTAGAATTTCTAGGATGATGTGAAGTCATGTTTTATCCATTCAATTTATGTTTTCGATTTCTTTTCTCGTGTCGTGATGATAATGTTTGCTTGAGGACAAGCAAAGGTTTAAGTGTGGAGGAGTTGTTTAGTATGATTTTGTGCGTATTTTTCATATGTTTATGCATGTCGCTTCTCGTGGTTTGTCCTATTTATGTCGCTGGTTTGATTAGTATTTATCGAATCGACTTATTTGGTTTGTTTCGATGTTTTGTAGAAAAATGACATTTAATAGGATGAAATGGAGCTTCCAAGATCTATCCTATATTGAAGAGAATCTCGATAGGAGTCCATAGGCGCAAACGGATCGTAATTCGGAGTTCGGACGAGAGAGAACGGAGCGAAACGGCGAAGTCGCGACGCGTGCACGCGCACGCGCGCGCGCGTCCGGCGCTGGGAACGCCCAGCCAGCGCACGTTAAGACCTCCAGCGTGCGTTTCCTATGGCATTTGGTCTCCACCCGGCGCTGGGTTGCCCAGCGCCCCTCCCACGCCCGCGGATGCCTCCCAACAAGACGTTTCGCCATGCCGCCTGCTCTCACCTCCTCGTGATGCCTCCGTCCGTGCTGCAATCTCACCGGCGCTGGACGTGACTCCAGAGCTTTGCGCGTCCGGGCGCTTGGCTCCGCCCGCGCTGGGTTGCTGAGGCTGCTCACCGAAACTCCTCGCGTCCGTGACAAGCGTCATGTCCGACTGGGAGTGAATTTCGCCGCTATAAATACTATTTTTTTTTACGCTGAAAACCCTAAGCCTCATTCTTATTTTCTCTCACGCACGCGATTCCTTTCGCTTTCTTTTTCCTTTCTTTTCCTTTTCTTTTCCTTTTAATTATTTTGTACTTGGATTAACAATTAGGATTGTACGATTCGGATTTTGGAAGACAATTTGTCTATGAATGGTTGTAAGTTTTCCGATTTTGATTATGTCTATGTAATTGAGATCGAGTAATTTTCATCATGAGATAAATTATGAATTGTTGGGAAATATATGTTTGATTGTTCTCGCCTTGCATTGTGATTATTGAATTGATGATTTGCGATTCCTCATCCGTATAAATTGTTTATTTTATGATCTTCGTGCATGGTGTTCGAAAGAATAGTGTAGGTTGATCAGATGCTTATGTTTGATTATAAAGATACGCGGGAGCAGATTTATATTAAATATAAGTTTGACAATGAAAGTGATCGAGAGATTAGTTTGTTGTTGAATAAATGATATATGTGGTTAGGGTTTTTGCTATCGTGTGTCTTGCAATAAAATATCCTTCGTAGTTGATGGTTGGTTGATTGAGAGATCCCCTATCATTAAGTTCGAGTCTAACGTTGATGTAATCGAGAGATTAGTTAGTGTTGACCGTTTGGTGAGAGCGTGGGTGTTTTATGTATTGTGTGCGGGTCCTGATTCATTGATTGTGAGGATAGATTCAACCCTAGAACACCGCCTCCAATTCCGTATCTGTCAATTCCTATTGTTGTTCAAGTGCATCCGCTTTCCACCTTTATTTTATTTTCTACTTCCCTTTCCGTGACAGCCCCTTTATGTTAGGACGTTAGTTTTTCTTTTCTCGCCTGTGTTTGACATAAAACCGTAGCCTCATAAGCCTTCCTCAGAGATTCGACTTGGGTCGACCTTACCGCTCTATAAGGACCTCGTACTATCATGAAAGCGATCGAAAAGAACAATTTGGTCGAACGGACTCTCCCCAAACCGCTTCCTCCTGGACCATACCGATCGTACGGCTTCACTCAAAATTGTTTGCATCCACGCAGGGCCCCATCCGCCTCCTTGAACTGCTCAAGAGGAGGTCGGTACATAAAATTCAGCTGTCGCGTCTGCGGGGTAGGGACAAGGAGTCCCATATTCGCCATCCGGCGTTGCATCTCTAAATCGCCTAACATCGTGCAGCTTGCTCGGGAGGAATGCCCTGCTCGTGGATTAGCCGCCATTACATGCCCGCCTCTCTCTCGCCCTCTTCTCCTTTGAGAGCTTTCGATCTCGTGATCTAGTAATATTTCGGAGGTCCCTAAGATCTTGTACGCATAAACCACCCGAGAAAAAGAGAATTTAGCTCGTAACAATAAATAAATAATATAATATATAACTTGAATTAATAAATCCAAATCGCCAAATTATTCCTATGCAATCTTAATAATCCCGAACGGCGCCAAAATTTGGTCGCCCCTTTCACACGTAAAGGTGTATATAGAAGGTAAGCGAGTATCGTATCCACGCGGATTGTAATACTGAAAACACGTAAGCTAGCTCAACGATAATTCATCATTATTCAAGCACGTAAATTGGGTGAAAGGTTTAAGGGCTTCGAAATTTAATCCAAAGCGTATGTAACTATGCGTAAAATAAAATAAAGCAATAAAATCACGAATGATAAAACAGATAAGAAAGACTAACCCTAGGGATGCATAAATCGTCCACAACGATGTTTATCCTGCTCCTATTAACCAATTTTAATCCGCATAAGATGGAAGATCACATATATAACCGATAACTTCATTATGACAATTATGGTCAGAGATTACTAGTTTTCCTATTATCATACCTCTAGGTGAAAACAAGCAACCCAAACAGATCACAAAGAATATGCTTCCTACGAATATCCTATCTCATTCGACTCAAGCGCTTATTCAGATCATGCATTCAAGATCGATTGACAATTAATAAAGTTACGTAATTAATCGGCAACTAGATATGCATCAAGATTGATCGAAATTAACACATATAAATAAGCACCAAGAATCATGAATCAATGCCCGAAGGTAAATAGAGATAACAGAATCACAACATATAGGATCGGATCATGCAAACCTCAGATTAGAACGGAAAATTACCTAGACATAATAAACGGAATAAAATACTAATAAATCATGAAAGCGGAAAATAAATATATAAAACCCGTGATGAAGCGTTGATGAACAATGGTTGGTCTTGAATCCAATCCCAAGCGATAAACGGAAAACAATCTGACAAAACGTTCCGAATTGATAACAACGAAGAACTAAACTAGAACAACGAAAAATTAAAGCTAGAACTAAACGGATGAAAATTAAAGACTAAAATCAGAAAACCGAGAAAAAGGCGGAAAACGATGTGCGGGGCGCCTGGGGTCTCGTGAGGCGCAAGGGCGTGCTCACTATTTATAGATAAGGGTGGAAACCCAATTTCTCTTCTGCTGCTCGCGACCGCCTCGCGATCGCTAGCTCGACCGCGAGGCATGTGTCGCGCGTTCTTTTCGCCGCAATCGCCTCTTGCGCTCGATGGTCGGCTCGCGCCGTGCTAGCGATCGCTAGCCATGGTCGCGAGAAATCGAGCGAGTTCTCATACTGGGTTTGCTTTCGCGAGCGAGTCGCGGTCGCGCCTCGCTGTTCTCAAGACGGGTTGCTAGCGACCGCCAGTCTGGTCGCTAGAAATAGAGGCGTTGGTGCATTTTGGTTCGTGCTTCGCCCTTGCTTCGATTTTCAACATATGGACCTACACAACACCAAAAGAACACCCAAGAGCAAGATCTTCTAGAAATAGATAAAACATTAAGAATCGATACATAAAGGTACATTAAATGATCTAAACTCATCTATAAATATCAACAATAAACGTAAAATGCTGCTTATCACCAATTTATCGATAAAACTCGACAAATAAGGAACATATACCTTCGTTTATTTCGAGGAAGAGGGGGACCACCCCTAGCGATATTTCTTGCCAAAACAGGAACCTATACCTTCGTTTATTTCGAGGAAGATGGGACCACCCCTAGCGATATTTCTTGCCAAAAAATGAACCCATACCTTCGTTTATTTCGAGGATGAATTACCTTCGTTTAATACGAGGACGAATTACCTTCGTTTAACACGAGGATGAAATGTATACAACGTTTTCAACACAAGGCAAAGAAAAAAATTCATTCTTATTTCCAAAGTGTACAACGCATACATTACGAGGACGATGAAGGTCCAGGAGGCTGGGAAAAGCTAAGCCAATCCCTAGGAAAGTCAGGGTTCAACAAATCATCTATGCTAACCATATCCCTACCTTGGCCTCGTCCTCGATCGATGCCAGAAGTTCGACCAGCTCTTTGCCTCGTCGAACGACCTCGGCCGCTCGATGACACATGACCTCAGCTTCTCGATGGGCGACTTCGGTCTTGCATAAAGAATTTAAGAGAAGTGTCGCCGACACTCCACGCCGTCGGAAGACAAGAAGGAGCCTCGGCGGGAGGAGGAGCTTCGCGGATGAAGAAGCCTCGGTCATCGAACGAAGCACCGCCGAGGAGAGGATGACTAACTACTACGGTCTTGTACAAGCCACCTATCTTCTTCTTCAGTCGGCATGTTGCTCCCGAAATTGCCAGAGTTCCCGACCGCATTGTCTATACCTCGAGCAAATGGACCACGAGCTCGAAAACTTTAGCCTCGACATCGGAGATAGTCATTCCACCACCTCGGTGGATAACCGCCTCAGATTCAACATGTTCCTCGATGACCGACTTGGCCTTATCCTCCGCGATCTCGAGCTTCTCTCCAATTCCAAGAATCGAGCTTGAAGCTCACAAACTTCTCTTGTGAAGTCCTCGAACTTGACGCCGGCCTCCTCCCGACATGGCCAAGTTTATCCTCCCGTGCGGGACCTCGACCTCTTTAGATTCGAGAGCCCGAGTCAACGCTTTGATTTGATCCAACCAAGGGACACGCCGAAAGTTCAAGAGAAGTCCGAAACAACAAAGGACAAGTTTTCTTCCATGAAATTGGGAAATTTTATTAAAGCCCTTAAGGCGTAAATTTTTCGGTACATATACATTTACAAAAACAGATCAATCGACCCTCCCAGCCTCCTCGCCCGCCAACGGCCTCGGCCTCATCCCGGGCTCCGGAAGCCTCAGCCGCCCTTGCTTCCTCCACGACCTCGGGAGCCACCGCCGCCCTCGACCCCTTGGCCATATCAGCCATTATGGCTTCAAGAATGGCATCCCGGTCCACCGAGCAAGCACGGACCGAATCGGGGGTCAGCAAAGTTGAAAAGGAGCTTAGGCTCTCCAGCACGGGCATGCTCTCCATGCCACCAGCAAGGACCTCGGCATAGGCCCGCAGCAACACCTCGTTCTCCGTCACCTCATACCCGTACTCGGACTTTTCCAACTGCGGGTAATCCTCGGCAACTTCATCGAGCGTGGTCGCTACCACACGCTTATTTAGGACCTCGGCCAAGTCGCTGGCCAACTCGGAGAACCTTCCAGAAAGGAAAAGCCTCACCGCGAAAGTCTGGCAGCCCCCTTGCCGCCCGCCTCGGCCTCCCGACGCCGGCCGCCCACCGGGCCGCCGCCACCTCGCCGCCCGGCGGCCTTCTCCACTCGACCGCCCTCGGCCGCCAAAGCCTCGGCTCGACGCAGCCCGTGCAGCCCGAAGGTTCGATGGTGGCCGACCCGCGCATGTGCTGTTGGGCGGTTCTGAAAGCACGAACCAAGAAGTTCAAGGAGAGCTTGATGGGCTTAGTTCGAAGTGTGGGAGCAAGAGTCGACTAAGAAGCCCATTGGAGAGAGTGGGCGACCACCCAAGAATCATCAATTTCATGGAAGCAAATGGGTTGGAACTTGAAGATGTTTAGTCTTGATTTATTTGCCATGTTATTTTATCTTTAGTTGTTTATTTTCGGGATTATTAAGGCCCATTTTAGATATGTTAATTTTCGTGGGTTTTGAGCCTAATTAGACCATGTTTGACTAGGAGTTTGATTCCTTACGTGATTAGGCCCAATCTTTGTTTGATTCCTTCTAGAATTAGGTTTCTTTTCACCTATATTAAGGCTTGTAATGTGATGAACGAAAATCAGACCATCTTTGATAATAAACGTGAGTTTCTTCTTTCTCTCTTGAGAGTATTTCGAGTTCTTCTTGGTTTTGCCAAGTCGAGTTCATTATCCGGCGAATCAGCGAGCAAACCACCACTCGTTGTGTGTCATTCATCGTCCCCGAGTTGTCTTGGCCAACTATCTAGTTGGGGTATAGGCGAACATCTTGTCCTATATCACTTCGAGGGTTAGATTCAGAGGTTTTGGGATATCCACTGGTTCGAGTTTTATCAAGTCTTCCGTTCTGCGTCAATTGATTCTCCATCACAAACGAGGATCATATCATTTGGTATCAGAGCCGTGTTCGTCGTCTGCGGGGTTAAATCGTCATTCGGGTATCATCCTTTCTTTTCGTGTCACGGGTAGGTTAGGGTTTGTCGTTCAGAGTCTCATATTTTTGGTATCATATTTTTGGTTTCTGAGTCGTGGTGTCGTGTTCAGTCGTGGGAGGGCATCTAAGGTTCGTGGATAGCGGTTAGGAGACATTATCCTTATCCATATCATAGATTATCCTTATCCTATCCATATCCTACATTATCCTTATCCATATCCATATCCTACCTATCATTATCCATATCATTATCGTTATCCATATCATACCTATCATTATCCATATCATATCGATCATTATCCATATGACCTAACATTATCCATATCATTTATCCGACATTATCCATATCAATATTTGTACCAATTAAATTTTTTTCGTTCTTGATTTTTTTTCAGCATCCACGTTCGGTGAGGTAAAAATATATATATATATATATAGAAATTTCCGAATCCTGTTTCGAGCAATTTTTTTCTTTGCATTCCTTAGTACGTTTCGAGTCGTTTGGTGCTTATCCTGTGTAATTTTTCCAAATTCGGTTAAATCTCGTTGTGTTTTACGGGTTCTTTGGGTAGAATAGATCGTGTTGAGCAAATTTACGCACAACACGCTTTTGAGTTTTCGATTAATCGTGTCTTCGTGTCCCACGGTCTTCGGGTAGTTAGAGCCTTTTGAGTCGGTTTACGTAGCTTTTCAAAAAAAAAAAAAATAAAAAAAAATAAAAATAATAATAATAAAAAAAAAAAAATTTGTCCAATTGTTTTGTTGGTGTTGTTGGTGAACATAAAGTGGTAGATTGAGGGAATTCGAGCTCTTAAGAGAATTTGAGTGAAAAAAGCGAGAGAGAGCGAGATTATTAGAGTGAAGAAAAGCCAAATTATTGAGTGATACACGAGTGTCGAGTGTTTCATCTTGAGTGATACACAGTGTTTGTGAGGTTCTTTGTTTCTTGCGCCTATGTCTAAGAAAACAGATTCCAAATGGTTCCAATCCGGGACGAAGAAGAAGATGTGGCCTCGCACCAAATTCTTATTTGAGGCCTTACGAGTGAACTAGGAAAAATAGTCACAAAGGAAATCGAAGGGGGTGCACGCATCACTAGGGAGTTTGAGCAGAGAAATCGTAGAAACACCGATGAGAGACGACGGCGAGATCCGATCATATATCGGTGAGGTGGAGGGCGTGGGGAGGAAGAGTGGTGGACCTCTTCGTCGAGCGATAGATCTGAAGGGCCCGAATTTGAAGATGAGGAAGAAGAATTTTCAGATTTTGAAGATAGGCACCCAAGAGGAAGAGATCGAGAAGATAACAATTTGGGCACCATCAAGATGAATATTCCCTCCTTCCAGGAAGAATGATCCGTAATTATATCTCGAGTGGGAGAAAGGTGGAACTCATGTTCGAATGCCATAACTATTCGATCTCAAGAAAGTGAAGTCGGCAATATTGAGTTTTCGATTATGCACTTGTTTGGTGGGATCGGTTGGTGACCAGCGAGCGAAGGCGAGGAACCACCAATTGATACATGGGGCGACATGAAGGCGGTGATGAGGAAGCATTTGTTCCTCCTCATTACTATCGTGAGTTGTACAACAAGTTGCGTAATTTGAGGCAAGGTAGTAGGAGTGTGGATGAGTACTATAAAGAGATGGAGGTAGCAATGATTCGAGCTAATGTGGAAGAAGACAGGGAAGCCACAATGGCGAGATTCTTGGCGGTCCGAATTGGGAGGTTCGAGATAGAGTGGAGCTGCAGCAGATTATGTCGAGTTGGATGATATGGTGCACATGGCCATAAAGGTAGAGAATCACTCAAGAGGAGGGTAGCGATGGCAATGCAAAGAACCCGAGACAGTAGTCGCACCAACCTGGAGGTCGAATCACCTAATGGGAGGCGAAACCAGCCAACCTCTAGTGGTTCCTTTTCAAAAGGAACCAATGGAAAAGGAGACGCAGAGAGAGAAAGAAAGCCATTTGTTACGCCCAAAATGATGCTTGAAATCAACAAGTCAAGGTGCTCCGTGATACGAAATCATGATGTTAAGTGCTTTACTTGTCATGGTTTTGGACATTATTCTAGAGATTGTCCGAACAAGAGGGTCATGATCATGAGAGGCGATGGAGAGGTGGTGACGGATGATGAGGAGATCCGGCCTTGGAAGATCATGAAGAGGTAGTAGCGACTCGCAGACGAGGAGATTGAAGAGATCTTACCACCGCCGGGCAACTATTTGTTGCTAGGAGGATTTTGAGTGCCCAAACTCAACCCAAGGAGAGAGAGCAACGAGAAAACATCTTCCACACGAGATGTCATGTGAACGATAAGGTGTGCAGCGTCATCATAGACGGAGGGAGTTGCACGAATGTGGCTAGTGCAGCCATGGTTGAAAGATTGGGGCTCACTGTGGTTAAGCATCCCAAGCCATACCGTGCAGTAGTGGTCGAATGATACCGCATCATCAAGGTGATGAGGCAAGTGCAGTTCCTATTCGCATTGGGAAGTATAAGGATGATGTGCTTTGTGTGATGTGATTCCCATGCAAGCGAGCCACATCTTGTTGGGGCGTCCTTGGCAGTTTGATCGCCGAGTTATTCATGATGGCTTCACCAACCGATATACCTTCGAGTATAAGCAGAAGAAGGTATCACTTGTTCCTCTTACTCCTTCCCAAGTTTATGAGGATCATGCGGATGTCAAAGGAGGTGACAAAAGTGAATTCCAATGCGGCGATTGCCGAGAAGAAGGAGAATGAGATGATCCGTAAGTCCTTGCTTGCAAGGCCTGGTGATCCGAAGTGGGTGGTGAATGAGCGTAAGTCGCTGATCGTCTTTGTTGTCAAGGAGAATTTGATTATCACTAACGATCTCACTTCTCTACCCCCTTCTATTAGTTCTGCTTTTGCGAGTTTGATGATGTCTTTCCGAGGATACACCTCACGGCTTACCACCAATTCGGGAAATTGAGCATCAAATTGATTTCGCGTCTCGAGCAACGCTTCCAAACCGACCGGCATACCGAACCAATCCCGAGGAGACGAAGGAGTTGGAGAGGCAATCGATGAGTTCTTGCCGAGGGCACGTGAGAGAGTTTGAGTCCTTGTGCTGTACCCGTTTTACTCGTGCCCAAGAAGGACTCGACTTGGAGGATGTCTTTGTGATTGTCGATCCATCAATAATATCACGGTAAAGTATCGCCATCCTATTCCTCGTCTGGATGATATGCTAGATGAGTTGCATGGTTCTTAGGTGTTTTCTAAGATAGATTTGAGAAGTGGTTATCATCAAATTCGAATCAAAGAGGGTGATGAGTGGAAAACGCTTTTAAAACTAAACTTGGTTTGTATGGTGGTTAGTTATGCCTTTTGATCGACTAATGCACCTAGTACGCTTTATCGCCTTATGAATCATGTTTTACGTGCTTATATTGGCGGTTTGTAGTTGTCTACTTTGATGATATCTTAGTATATAGAAGAGTCATGATGAGCATGAGGACATTTGAGGTCCGTTCTAGGGCGCTTAGAAAAGAGAGATTGTTTGCTAATCTTAAGAAGTGCGTCTTTTATACGGACAAACTCGTGTTCCTTGGTTTTGTTGTTAGTGCATGTGGTGTACAAGTTGATGAGGAGAAGATTCGGGCTATTCAAGAGTGGCCGGGCCCGAAACCATTGGAGAAGTTAGGAGTTTCCACGGGCTTAGCTTTTATAGGAGGTTTGTACCTCAATTCAGCACTATTGCAGCCCCATGACGGAAGTGATCAAGAAGAACGTGGAGTTCAGTGGGAAAGGCGCAAGAAGATGCGTTTGACTTTTGAAGCACAAGTTGACTCATGCCCGGTATTATCTCTTCCTAACTTTTCTAAGTCATTTGAGATTGAATGTGATGCTTGGTGTGGGTATTGGTGCGGTGTTGATGCAAGAGGCGGCGGTGGCATACTTCAAATGAGAAGTCGAATGGAGCAACGCTGAACTATCCAACGATGATAAGGAGTTAGACGCTACTGGTCCGAGCATTACAAACATGGCAACACTATTTGTGGGCCAATGAGTTTGTCATTCACACCGATTATGAGTCGTTGAAGCATTTGAAGGGCAACACAAGTGAACAAGAGGCATGCTAGGTGGATGGAGTTCATTGAGACGCTTCCATACGTGATCAAGTATAAGCAAGGTAAAGAGAATGTGGTGGCTGATGCACTTTCTCAAGGTATGCTTCGATCTCTACTCTAGATGCTAAGTTGCTTGGTTTTGAGTGCATTAAGAGTGTGTATGCGAATGATGCCGATTTTGGTGAGATATATCGAGCTTGTGAGCATTCGCTAGTGGAGAGTATTTTAGGCATGATGATTATCTTTTAGGAAGAATAAGTTGTGTGTTCCTAAATGCTCTTTGCGTGATTTGTTATTGCTTGAGTCTCATGGTGGGGATTGATGGGACATTTTGGTATTGCTAAGACCTTAGCTGTTTTGCATGAACATTTCTTTTGGCCTCATATGAAACGTGATGTCGAGAGAGTTTGTGGTCGTTGTGTTACATGTAGACAAGCTAAGTCTCAGACTAGTTCCCATGGATTGTACATGCCTTTACCGCTCCTACCGCACTGGATTGATATTTCTATGGATTTTGTGTTGGGATTGCCTAGGAGTAAGCATGGTAGGGATTCCATCTTTGTGGTTGTTGATCGATTCTCTAAGATGGCACATTTCATTCCATGTCATAAATCTGATGATGCATCTCATGTTGTTTGATTTATTCTTCGTGAGATTGTTAGATTGCATGGTATGCCAGACTATTGTTTCCGATCGTGATGCTAAGTTTTGAGCTATTTTGGAAGACTTTGTGGTGTGTTAGGTACTAAACTCACTGCTTTCTACTACTTGTCTATCACAAACCGATGGTCAAACCGAGGTAGTTAATAGGACTTTGTCAACTTTGCTTAGAGCCATAATAAAAAGAACATTAAGTCTTGGGAAGAGTGTTTGCCCCATGTTGAGTTTGCATATAACCGTTCTGTTCATTCTGCTACTAAGTTTTCGCCATTTGAGATTGTGTATGGTTTTAACCTTTGACTCCATTGGATTTGTCTCCTTTACCTATGCAAGAACATACTAATCTTAATGGCCAGAGAAGAGCTGATTTTGTTAAGCAGATCCATGAGAGGGCGAGGGAGAACATTGAGAGGCGAACTGAGCAGTACGCCAAACAAGCTAACAAGGGGCGTCATAAGGTGGTGTTTGCACCCGATGATTGGGTTTGGCTGCATATGCGCAAGGAGAGGTTCCCAGTACAACGACGTTCTAAGTTGCTTCCAAGAGCGATGGGCCTTTTCAAGTGTTGGGCGAATCAATGATAATGCCTACATGTTGGACTTACACGATGAGTATAATGTTAGTGTTTCTTTCAATGTTGCTGATTTGAGTCCGTTTGATGTAGGTGTGAATTGATTTGAGGACAAATCCTTTTCAAGAGGAGGAATGATGCAGCCTGCAGCCCAAGGTTCGATGGTGGCCGACCGGTGCATGTGCTGTTGGGCGGTTACAAAGAGCATGAACCAAGAAGTTCAAGGAGAGCTTGATGGGCTTAGTTCAAGTGTGGGAGCAAGAGTCGACTAAGAAGCCCATTGGAGAGTGGGCGACCAGCCCAAGAATCATCAATTTCATGGAGGCAAATGGGCTGGAACTTGAAGATGTTTAGTCGTGATTTATTTGCCATGTTATTTTATCTTTAATTGTTTATTTTCATGGGATTATTAAGGCCCATTTTAGATATGTTAATTTTCGTGGGTTTTGAGCCTAATTAGACCATGTTTGACTAGGAGTTTGATTCCTTATAGGATTAGGCCCAATCTTTGTTTGATTCCTTCTAGAATTAGGTTTCTTTTCACTTATATTAAGGCTTGTAATGTGATGAACGAAAATCAGACCATCTTTGATAATAAGCGTGAGTTTCTTCTTTCTCTCGAGTATTTCGAGTTCTTCTTGGTTTTGCCAAGTCGAGTTCATTATCCGCTAATCACGAGCAAACCACCACTCGTTGTGTGTCATTCATCGTCCCAGAGTTCTGCGTCAACTATCTAGTTGGGGTATAGGTAAATCTCTGTCCTATATCACTTGAGGTTAGATTCAGAGGTTTTGGGATATCCACCGGTTCGAGTTTTATCAAGTCTTCCGTTCTGCGTCAATTGATTCTCCATCACAAACGAGGATCATATCAGCTTCCCCCTTCGCCGCATCCCGAGCCTTAGCCTCGGCCTCGGCCACATCTTGGAGAAGGAGAGTGTTCTCCTCCTCCAGCTCCCTCGAATACCGAGCCACCTGCCCGAACTTGGCGACAGCGTCATTCAAGTAGTCCACCACTGGACGGACATCGCAGACACCTTGCCAAGCTCGGCCTTGAAGTGCTCGGTCCCCTATACAAAAATCGGTAACGTTAAATAAACACATCAATACATAGCTTTATAACGTGCAAAAAAGAAAGTGCTTTACCTCGGGAAAGGACCGACGCGCGACCTGACTGCAGAGGATTGTGCAATCATCATCGCCGCCAGGAGAAGCCATGTGCTTTCCTCATCTTGGGCGAGGGCGACCACGGTGAGACGACCTCCTCTAACCTCGGCCTCCTGGGAGGCCTTGATAATACCCTTCAGTGCCAAGGTGGAAGGTTTGGGATCAGAACCCGACCTCTTCCTCTTCTTATCTTTGACGAAGTTCACTGCAAAAAAAAAATATAATAATAATAAACTCAAGTTAGCATGAAAGATAAAACAACGAGGTGAAAGAAGAAAGAAGAAAGGAGGCTCGGCCCGTAGTAGCAGATAAACCGGTGAAGACTTCGTCAACCGTGCCAATCCGTTCCAAAGACTCCTCTACGCCACCGAAATTGTGATCAGTGGACGTCTCGACCAACTTCTCGCGATTCCAGGCGAACTGGAAGGACTCGGGAAAACGACAAAAAAAGTACTTCTTCCGGTTTGAGATTTTGGATTTCGTCTTTATTTTGAAGTTACGGCGGTGATAAATAATACCACCCCGCTAGATTTAAATTGAAAAATCTAAGGACAAGCCCCAAGGTCGAAGGAAAATTATGCCGATATGCAAAGACAGAGGTCCGTCAAATGTCGAAAGGAATTTGGCGTTATTTGGGCTATGGGAATGGCGAACAACTGTTGCAACTCGACGTAAACAGGTGGATAAGGAAGACGAAGACCACACTTCAGGCTATCCTTGTAAACCGTGATAAAACCATCCGGAGGAACGCTAGCCCTAGATTTCGGGATAAAAAAACTAGATGCAAGCTCTAATATTTCAGGAGCTTCTAGAATTGAAGGTAAAGACGAAACCCTACTGTTTGGTATGAATCTGTGCTGATTCTTGGTATTGTTTTGCATGTTGTCTTCATTAGTTTATCACATTTATGTCGTTTGTTCAATTATTATTTATCGTTTCGGACTTACTTGGTTCGTTTCAATGTTTTGCAGAAAATTGGCATTAAATAGGATGAAATCTATCTACCAAGGATCAGGTATAATGAAGAGCATCGCGATAGGAGTTCATAAACAGCGGATCCTATTTGGAGTTCGGACGAAGGAGAACGAGACGAAGTGTTGAAGTCGCGACGACCCGTCGCATGGCCGAGCATCCGCGCGCGCGCCGCCCGCCCACAGACACGCCTGCGCGCCAGCGCCCTCCGTCCGCGTGCACTCTGACGCCGGCTCACTCCGAGCGCGTTCCCAATTTCCCTCGCGCTCGGGTGAACGCGGCTCGCCCGCCCGCATTGCGCGCCCGCCCGCCGCGCCTCGCCCGCCATCCCGCACGCCCGGCCCGGTTCCTCCGGCGCGTTCCCAATTACCTCGCGTTCGGAGTGAGCGCCGGCTCACCTTCCGCCACCCGCCGCTGCGCCCCGCCTGCCTCGACCGCCATCCCGCCGCCCAGCCGGTTCACTCCGGAGCGTTCCCACTTACCTCGTCGTTCGGAGTGAGCGCGGCTCACCTTCCGCGCTCACCCGCCGCCCTCCGCGCCTCGCCCGCCCTCAAGCGCGCCGCCTCGCCTCTGAGCGGGCGCTCGTTTCAGTCGGCTTGCCTTTATATATATCGTTTTTAGGTTTTTATGAGTCGATTTTACGTATTTTCGGTTTTCTTTCAAGCGCTTGGCGAGCTCGAGTTGATCTGTTCTTCAAATTTCTTCAATTCACCATTGCTAAGCGCCTTGTAATCGGTACTCCTTCGCTTTTATTTACTGATTCTTGCAATACGATGTGAATTTTGGATTTGGATTGAAAGTAATTTCGATTATTTGTTCCATCGTTCTTGATCGCTTGCTTACGTATTGATTTATCTGCCGCCTGCTTAATTCCTGTTCTTGTTGGGTTCTTGATTAGTTCTTGCTTTCCGCCTTTAATTATTTGAATTTTATGCAAGTGGAGTTGAACTCGATTTCATGATTAATCGTTCTTCGTTGAATCTCATCGTTTCTTGCTTGGAGAATTTATTTAATTGCTTCGATTTGTTTCAATCCGTGTTTAGTAGTTTATCATCTAGGGTTTGATAACCCTAGTTTAGATCTATCGCTTAATTAATTTAGCTGGGATTGACAACCCCGGCTTGGTTTACTTGCTTAATTCTCGTGTTTGATTCCTCGTATGTTTGAAAACCCTTATTGGTATTAGAGTGTTTAGGATTTTATCGCTTTCTGTGAGCAACACGAACATTAGGCCCTGTTAAGTTTTCCTTGAGAGACGACTAGGGTTAGCTTTCCCTACTATAACACCTCGTACGATTGCGAGTCAATTGAAAGTATACTTTTGGTTGAACACCTACCAAAATCAACCAAAGGGGGAAAATATAATCTACGCTTAAAAGGAAAAATGGATTCAAGGGAGAAAACTGCTACATCCACCGGAGAATCCGGTGGTGACACTGACACGATACGGCCTTCAGGGCCATGAGACTCATCAGAGGAGGGAGAAGAAGAAGCCATAAGAATTTACTGATTTTGTATGCGAAATCGAGGAAGATGGCACTGAGCTCTGCGGGAAAACAATGGCGACAGTTGAACACTTTTCGGAATCAGAGAGTTTAAGGATTTGAAACGAAGAAGCGGATAAAGTGAAATGAAGAAAGGCGTATCATGGAAGTTATTCCCCCATTATGCACTTTATCGGGAACCCAACCGCTGTCCGCATTAAATGCGCATTAAACGCACGACAGATCTCGTATTCAACATCGGCAGGACACCCCGTGTTCGACCTCGTCATGACGCTACACATTCAACCATAACGTCGTACATATGACTTCGTCATAACGCCTCGGTAAGCTGAAGCCAAGCAACATACGACTACGGCATAACGCCTCGGCAAGGTGAAGCCAAGCAACATACGACTTCGGCATAACGCCTCGGCAAGGTGAAGCCAAGCAACATACGACTTTGGAATAACGCCTCAGTAAGGTGAAGCCAAACGACATTCAAGCTCGGCATAAGACCTCGTCAACACGGAAAGTATTCGACTTCGGCCAATTGGAGTCAAATACGCGATCCACTTCGCCAGATCGCGGACTCCAGCAAACCACTATCCCCCATACATCACGACCTCACTTCTACGTCTTTTTGGAGGGGGGGGAGATATGATAGGATACGGCCCAAACACTAGGTCCAAGCATCGGGCCCAATATAAATTGGCCCAGACATCAAGCTCGGCCTAACGTAGAAGATTCGGATATCTAAAGGAATCATGGATGCATATCTAAAAGAATCCTTATAAGAGAAGACTTTGTATTAGAGTCGAACTCAATATCATTGTGTATAAATAGAGGCTAGATAGACGGAAAAGATCACCTACACTCTTTGTAATCGCCTCATATTATCAAATACACACATACTCTCGCCCGTGGACATAGATCTTTTAACAGATCGAACCACGTAAATTCCTCAGGTTCTTCGCGTATTTAATTCCCTAACGAAATTAAGAGCGATGATCTAGAAATTATAATGCTTCGTTAAACTACGGGCTGTGACTATAATTGTCAAACACCATGAGTCTAAAGGTTTTATAACCATGATATGTGTGACTCTTGAAAATCCTCATATCAAGATCTTAGCCCGTGTCGAGGATTCATTTTATCCCGCATTTTGGTTTCTTCATTCTCTCACCCTTCACAAAGAATTTATCTACTAATTTTAGTGTAATGAATGAGCCAAGAGACAAAAACATAAACAGCTTTATCATACTCGTTTTGAAGTTCGACTCTCTATCTCTTTTTTTTTAGTTAACGCTTCAAATATTACTCGAATAATGGTATCACTTGTTTTGTAAAGATGTATAACTTAATTTGAATAAATGCATCACTTTATTGTTGATTTATGTATCATTTTCTGAACAAACATGATATTGTATCACTTGTTATAAATATATGTATCACTTGATATAATGTCACGGCCGCACATTTCTAAGTGAACCGGGAAGCCGTGATGAGGGAGAAATAGAAGAGGGGATAGAAAGGGGTCACACTTGAATGCGTAAACTGAACCAAAGTCATTAGTTAATAAGAGAGAATTCAACATAAACTGGTCGGTCACCAGGATTCGATCGGAATTAGTACACAACGTTAACTCGACTGTGAAATAAAATGAGTATTTAACAGCCAAAATGAATGAGTGTAAGCAGTGGATTACAAAAACATGATACACGTATGAGGACATGCATCACCTCAAGAGTCTATCTAATAAGGTCCAAAAAAAATCCGCTCGTCACTCCATCACTGCTCAATCTACACATTTAGAAATATATTCAGGATTGAGTACGGGAGTACTCAGCGATCACTTGCTAAAACTACATACATACTTATATACTGTAATTTGTCATGTCATTTCAATAGTAAAACATGAGGTTTTATCTAGAAAGCTCATGCTTACTAAGTTTTTTTTGTAAAGCTAAAGTTTTTTTTATTGTAAAACTAAAGTTCAACCGATCAATTTAAGTTTTTTTATAATCTATGTATCTATAACTATTGATGTACCCGGGAAAGATGCCTCCTCCCCTGTCACCGAACCGGCGCGCCAACCCATAAGGTTTGTCTATGTTCTACAAATATTCGACATTCAAGTACTAACTAAAAAAGATAATAAAGAATAATTTATAAACAACAAACTTTTCTTTCCACGATAATTTTAATCTGAAAATTAATTTATCAATATTATTTCTTATTAGTAAAAAATTATTAAGTAAAAAAAGGTCACAGTTCTAAAAGTCAATCCGCCAAGACATAAAATTTAAAGACCAAATTCGTAGCCATTAACCAAGACCGCAATCTAACTTTTTATCTCGTCATTGTCGTCAATAAGATCATCTAGATTTGGTTGCAAACTTTTGAAAATAAAATTATTTCTATTTTCCCATATCATCCAAATAGTGCACAATCAATGCAAGCCGCAACTTCGTTTTTCTTCCCCTTGATGCTTTCATGTTGAAGAAAATTAGTGTATGGATTGTTGTGCAAGATCATAAAAACTTTTAACTAATCATTACAACTCATCCAAATTTGTGAGCAAATTTAAACTAAAAAAAGAAAGTAGTTTGTGCTCTCACAGTTGATTTGTCAAGATATGCAATATTTGTCAATGTACCAAACTAATATCATCTTGTATTTTCTTTTTCACTATTTCTTTGCCAAATGATACCGAAAGGTTAGACAAGACCTAATCATAATCAACCGACACTAATTAAATTGTCTATTAAAATCCCAATGGTAGAGGTTGGGAAGTATGGATCGATCTTTATTAATTAAAATTCAACTGCGTGATAAAGAATTCTGAGCTACCCAAAATAATTAATTTCATTCCATTAACTAATTGACAAGATGCGACGCTATTTTCTGAAAGTTGCGTTCACATCAATATTTTCAATTTGATACAGCCAAGTAGAAAAGAAAATCCAAATTGATTAATGTCACTACGTGTATCATTGCTATTAAATCTGATTTATTGCCTCAATATTTTGATTACAGGACCACCTAAAAGAAGAGGGAAAAAATGCAGCATGTTTGTAATAATTGGGAAACGATCAAGGCTTTAATAAAGAACATTTAACAAATGCATCCACATTGCTTTTATTGTAATCGTTCAACCACCCCACCAGAATCTATGCAAGAATTTAATCCACAAAATCAGAAAAAATATTTTATTATATATATATACATATAAAGTGAGCTCATAGATTACTATAAAGAAACAATGACTCCTCCGAAAAACAACAACGAAACAATGATCACAAAAATTTGACGATTAAATATAGCGCGTGAGAGAGAGAGAAAATCACTAGATAAGGAAAAAAGTGGGAGGAAAAATATATACTACTACCTCGTCCCTCCATGTTTTGACTAGTCACTTTTTGGTATATGGATTAAGAAGGATTATATTTTGAATGTAAAATAGTATGAGATACAAAATTTGAGATATTTTTTAATGTAAAATTCATTCCATTTTTTGATACATACTAATAATAACGGGATAACCCAAAAAAAAAAGACCAACATTACCAGGACAGAGAAAATATATTATATATTCTGAACATCAATACCCAACTCTTGAATGAATGACCTATAGTATCTGACAAGTCTATTGTTCGACGTCCAATCCAAAAAAATAATTCAAATGGTTGTTACTTTGTTAAATCTATAATTCATTGTTTTAATAAAAATATCATAGAGGAGTCCTATATGAGACTATTTTATAAATTTATAAGACGTGTAAATCCATATCCAAAAACAATCAATCACCGATGTAATTATAAATTTGTCATCAGATGCAAGCTTGAATTTAAATATTAACATGTTTTATGGCTTTTACAAATTTCCACTTATAAAACGATCTCACACAAAAGTTGTGAAATGGTAAATCACATTATATGCTGACTTTCCAGTTTCCACATTACGTTCTACTTTTCATTTAGGATAGGACTGTCAATTCGTGAGTGTCGGATCGTTATCGTGTCGACATGATAAAAACACGATACGATAAGACCAAACACGAATACGACCGTTAAGGATCCGTAAATACACGAACACGAATCTGACGTGAAATGTATTGACACTGACACGAAAGACAACACTAACATAAGTATAATATGATTTTTTCGTGTTGACACGACACGCACGATAACGACCATAAAAACAATAAATTCAAATCAAAAATAAAAATAAATTAATAAAAAAATAAATATATATAAAATATAATTAAATTAATATTAAATATATATAGAATATTATCAAATTACACGAAAACGACACAATCTGACACGAACACGAATGCAACACGAAAATTATCGTGTTACACGAACACGATACGGATCCGACACGAACACGACACGAAATTATCATGTCGACACGATAAGGACACGAACACGATAGACATGAACACTAACTTGTTAATTTCGTGCGTGTTCGTGTTGTGTCGAAAATTACCAGTCCTAATTAGGGGATATGAGATGTTCCCAAGTCATACTAATTAAACTTCAGGGACTCTGTCTTTTAATTATTATTTAAAAAAAAAAAAAAACTTCAGAGACTCTTGAATCTAAATTTCCGTAGTCGTAATAAAATTTCGGGAAGGTTCAAGGGCCAGTTTGATTTGGTGATTCAAGACTAATTTATGGCACATAAGTTTTGCTATTTTAAATTAAAGATAATTGAGATATGTAATTAATTTCAATTTACATTTATCTTTGTCCAGTTACAGATGAATTACAACACAAATAATAAAATTACACCAGAACTCAATAAAAAGGCACGATATAATATATTTTCGTGTGATAATACACTATAAAAAACAGGGATTTATGACGGAAAATTCCATTGTAAAACCATAAAAATTGGTAAAACAGATCTAACGACGGGTTTGCTACAGAAACGTTTTGATATAAGAATCGTGGTCACTTAGCAATTTTGTAGACGGAAAACAATATGTTGCTATTGTTAGCGATGCAACTGAGACAAAAAAAATTCATCGCAAAGAGATGGCTGTGTGTCATCATCTTCAAAACATAGCTGCAGATCAGCGATAGAATAGTGACATAATTTGTTCGTCGTAGTTTCATCGCTATTTTTCTACACCAAACACCGTATAGTATAAGAAAAATGTGCGTCGAGCAGATGTGATCTAGAGATTGTTTGATTTAGAGGATAACCTGACTAATCATTTCATTAAGAGTCACTCGCAAAAGTCTACGACTTGGATCGTCTTTGCTCTCACCCACTTTAGAAACTTTTGTATAAGTGAGACAATAATAGATGTTGTATAAGCTAGAAGAGGGATACATTGTAAATAAAAGTTTGCTTTAGTATAAGTAGGAGATTGCTAGATTTGTATACTGAAAATATAATGGTTGAATTGTATACAATATGTTGGAAAAATTCCTAAGTTGTTGGAAATTAATTTATCTTAACTATGTGTTCTAATTAGATCTTAAAACCTCTGAATATTGCTTTATTGATGTAACTAATGTTTTTGACTCTTTCTAGAGTTAGATATTTTTGTTATAGGTTTCAGCAGTAGAACTCCCAGCTTAGACAGGCCCAAGACTGAAGGAGTTAGAGCAGTACTGAAGCCAGTCATACTGATAGGAGTATCAGTATCAACGCAACTGATAGAAACTCAACTGAATGATCGTGTGCTGAAGACTGACGGAATGTCGATTAATGTATGAAGATTGAAGTATAGTAATGCTGATAAACATAGCTACTGGAATAAAGTCGAATACTGAAAACTGAAGGCTGAAGATCGGATATTAAGACTTAGCGCTCAAAGAGATGAAGGAGTCAGAATATGACTAAATGTCATATCAAGCACCGATCGTCCCCGAAGGTCAAAGCCGGCTTCGTGAGTCAAAGCCGGCAATCGGAGTCAAAGTTGTCTATCGATAGTCAAAGCTAGTGACAAGTAGTCAATACTGGCTGATGAAATGTTAAAGCCGATTATATATCTACATCTAGTTGTATGCGTCATCTTGACTCAAAGGTCTCAAGCTAACAAAAGATGGAGAGTTTGTCGATAAAGATGAGCGGCCTCGATGACTCAACCTAAAGTTAATGCTGATAAAATACGGAGTCAAATAAATTGAAGAAACATGGAAGAAATTAAGCTTTAAGTGTTTGACTTCTCACGTGCCTTAGTGTATCTACAGAAGATCTTATCATGTCAGAAGACATTTTCAATGTTGCAGAGCTACAGTGTACGATGATTCAGACAGACCTGTGATAGCAACGTACAAGGATTCTCAACGGGAAGAATTCAAACAACAAATATGAGGATCTGATTGGTCTTCCATTCAACGGCACTATTCATCATCATCTCTATAAATACGCATAGAATCCAACCTTTGTGGGTTACCGAAACGCTACGGAAATGAATACTCTAAGCAATTAAAGCTCAAAGCCTAAGTACTATCAACCAGGGATTTCGAATAAGGAAGTTAACAGTGCTATCAGTAAATCTCAAGAGCTCACATCTATTTATCATCTCAAGATTTCATTATACACTTCCTTAAATCTAGGATATTCATAGTGTATATCTTAAACCTAGACACACTGAGTTTATCGCATGTGATAACTCAGATCCATAGTTGGAAACCCCTCTATAAAATCCCCAAAAGTTTGTGTAGAAGTTTGGACAAGTAGGCAACGAAGTGTTAGTTGATGAAATTTTGGTCATCTCCGTAAGCAAGAGGTTAAGTCGATTGCATCTGAAAGCAGTTAGTGGTTTCTTAACACCAGCAAGTGTAAGACGAATGTTGTTGGATTTGTATACTGGAAGCAGTTTTGGTTGAGCTTGTATACAATGTTTCCTGTTACCACTATTACAATCTCCTATCTGAATTGTTTAATTGATTGCATATGTATGTCTCTTTATCTCATATATAAGTTAGATCATACAGTGTGTTGTAGATCACAGAAGTCTGTATGATTGGTCAAGCTTAATGAGATATAAAAAGTATCACAACTGAGACAACTTGAGGACGAGTTGTCGGTATAGGCTGCGGTATAGATAAGAAGTGACTTGACTTAGTTGCTTGTCTATACTGGTACATCTCTGACGTATTGATGGCTCACAGTGAGATGAGTTCATCTATCTGACCTTCGTGAAGAACCTAGATCTCGGTGACTTACGTTGATCTAAACCTCGATAAGGTATTAGGTGAGTATGAGTTACTGACCATCACTTTGACTTGTTATGGGTGAGGTTACATAAGTTAACCTAAGATTCTCTCGATCTTGGGTGGTGGCGGTGTCTTGTATGTCATACTAGTTACACCGTGTCGAGTCACCGTATCCGTTTAGGATGATGACGTCCCTAAGGAGCTCAAAGGTTTATTGTACTAAACCCCGCAGTTGAGTTATCTCAAGTACAATAATAAGGTTGAGTGGTACTACTTAAGGAATTAAAGTAATTAATTATTTTAAGCAGTCAGATCGCTGTAAATAATTAATGGACGTACGATATCTTAAATACGGGGATTCGTAAAGTTTAAATGCGAGCCTGACTCAACTTCAGAAATAAAGGGGTAAGTCAGCATTTATTCTCTAGTGGCATGAATAAATGTTTATGAATTAATTTATGTTCTGGGCTGAATATTAGATAATTAATTTATTTGAGGCTCATCTTTATTCCTTGCATTTGATCCCTGGGCTGACCTATTAAGGCTTGGAGCTTAGAGAAATTTGATCCCCTCCTTATAGAGTCCCTCTGG
Source organism: Salvia rosmarinus (assembly GCA_036937905.1). NCBI lineage: Eukaryota > Viridiplantae > Streptophyta > Magnoliopsida > Lamiales > Lamiaceae > Salvia > Salvia rosmarinus. The sequence continues at coordinate 19,399,729 of CM072814.1, forward strand.
GACTCTACTTGATCCTCTCTATCTTAAGTGATATTATTATATTTATTAGATATACATAAATTCTATCTTGATAGAATTTAGGATTGCATTATAAATATAAGGTGAGAGAAAATCAAACCCTAATCCTCAAGTAAAATTTTCGAGAAGCATACTTCTCTAAGTGGGGATTTTCGAAAACTTTGTAAGGAGGAAGGAAGGCGAATTTATATAACACTCTTTATAGATTGTCCTCACTCGGCATTGGAGTTTAGCCAAACGGGATACAGTCCAGAAGATCAAAGCACGAGTCTTGATCCTTTCTTCCCCGACAGATTCGCAAGTAAACACGAGAAAACTCCTACGTGTTGCAATTAATTATATAGGTGTATGCTAGGCATATAATCAATGTATGGTGAATTAAACATCCAAGATAGATCCTTGGGATAGGGTTAAAATAAGATTTCCCTACAAATGCCAAGTTAGGTGGAATACTGTAAGGTGGACAAGACCCGATTAAGTAGTTAGTGGATTGGTGAGCAATCGGTCCGTAGATATAAGAGTTGATCTTTCGAACCATGTAAAATCAACGTGTCTTTTACTTTAAGTATTGTTATTTACATTGCATGTTATTGATTTGTCATCGCCAGCATACAACAACACAACATTGCTTTGAAACTCTCTATCAGTATTCGATTGATACTAAAGAGATACAAATTGAAAACTGATTAATCAATATTTGGTCAAGTGTTTCAAACTGGCTTTAAGTTTTCAATAAGGTAAATGCAGTAACCACCACATTCCGTACGTACATCAGTTATCAGTCCAACTGACCAGTTGTCTCAGCAGTTAGTAGGTTTGCTAACTGATATCACTCAATATAAGACGTCCCTTATCTGAGCTGACCAGCATGACTTCCATCAATATCGGATTGTCAGCTATCCGACCAGCTACTACTTGTAGCCAGTCATTCTTGTTGAAAGAAAAAGTTTTAAAATTTACCTAATTGGTTTGTCCTCCCTCCCCTCCAATACATCAGTACGTAGCCAGCGGGATCCATCACGATTTTTACTGTTACTAATATTTCCATTGCCTATTTGAATTGTTTATGATTGCATATATTGTACATTTATCTCATACAAAGTTAGATCATATAGTGTGCAAAAGATCATAGAAATTTATATGATTGGTTAAGCTTATTGAGATATAAATTTGTATCATAGTTGAGACAACTTAAGGAAGAGTTGTTGGTATAAGCTACAATATAGATAAGAAGTAGATTGACTTGATTGTTTGTCTATGTTGGTATGTCTTGATGACCATCGTGAATAACCTAAGTCTCGGTGACTTAACGTTAATCTGAAGCTCGGTAATATTTCAAATGAGTATGATTTGATGACCATCACTTGGACTTGTTATCGATGAGGTTTATATAGAATAACTTAATATTCTCCACATGTTGGTTGGTGGCAGTGCTTGTATATCATGCTGGTTATCTATATAGAGTAACCGTATCCGTTCATGATGATGAACCCCCTTAAGGAGCTCAAAAGGTTATCGTACTAAACCCTGCAGGTTGAGTTAGCTCAATACGATAATAAAGTCGAGTAGTACTACTTAAGGAATTTGTTAAAAATATTAGTTATTTTAAGCAGTCAAAGTATCTTAAATAATTAACGGATGTACGGTATCTTAAATGTGGGGATTCGTAAGTCTAAGTGCAAGCTCGACTCAACTTCGACAATAAATGGTAAGTCGGCATGTCTAGTAAAATGAATTTATGTTTATGAATTAACTTATGTTATGGGTTGAACATAAGAAATTAATTCATTTGATGCACATTTTATTCCTCATTTTTTATTTATGGACTAGCCCAACTAGGCCTTTTACGTGTAAAAATATGTTTCCTTGTAGCCTAGTTGGACTAGGCACAACTTAATGTATTAATTAATTAATACATCTCATGACTCTATATAATTATTTGATTAAAATATAACTATAGCATATGCATTAGATATGTTGGAATCTTGAAAGCATGCTAGAAATATAATCAATGTATGATAAATTAAATATTCAAGATATTTCATCAACAAACGAAAAATCATATTTCCTTCGATATCATCACACTTTAATGTCGTGAATCATATTTGCTTATATGATATAGTGTGGTGTACCATCTTTTTTTTTTGGTCAATTAATACAGAAATTTTAAAGGCTGCATCACGGTGGACTCGAACCCGAGACCTTTGACCTCGGGCATTAACCACTCTACCACTAGGCCAACACACATACACAGAGAAAGGTGGTGTACCATCTTAATGTTACGAATTGTTTGTTAAGCGTCTTTTTCATTCTCTTTCAAGGTCTTTCAAGAGTCGTTTCTTTTATTAACTTATGCACCCTCATCCATTAAAAACTTGTATTTAATTTATTTTTAGTCTGCTCATCAAAAGTTTGTATTTTTTTTGGACATAACCTCCACATAAATCTCATAATTTTTACCCTAGTTTACCTACTTGTTTACAAAAAAATCACCATTTTATACTTACAATGTATGATTTCTTCTCCACTCACTTTACACCTAGTAATATTATAAAAACTCATACCACCAAAAAGCAACGCAAGCTTTTGATGGACGAAGAGAATATTATATAGTATTCTAATACAATTTAGAATTATTGTGTTATGTACTGTAATACGTACTTCTTAATATATAGTAGTTATTGTAAAAGCATCTTTAATCTATAAACTACGAACTCCTGAAATTGGTTCCTATTTTATACTTATAAAATAGGAACTATTTTCATCATTGATTCGTGAAGATCTACGATGAATTCATCACCTTACTTGGTGGATTCAAATGCCTAAGTTTGAATCCGTGAGGATGAATTTTATTTTTGAATTGAGACACTTACTCTGCTAATTCGGATGCTTTCACTCTAATTCGAGACGATTTCGTGAGTTCGTAGTTTATAGATTAAGAATAATTTTACAATAACCACTCTTCTCTCTCTCTCTCTCTCTCTCTATATATATATATATATATATATATATATGGATTTATTATAGGGAGAACTCTCATTAAGATAAGAAATAAGAACTTATCCTCACCCTAGATTTCATCTAATCTAATGGATTATATTTAATTCATTTTTAAAAATGAGTTTGACTATATTTTATACTATTTTTATGGTTTTAAACGTGTTAGGAGTATTAAAACAAATTTAAATATTTGTCCAAACTTGATTTTTCGTCCAAACCCTGATTTTTCACCTTTGTGCTATTCACATTCTCTCTGATATGAAAATAGTAGTTGTGTATATGATTATAATAGTTATGAATAACATTGTAAATAATTATGCTAAACAAAAATAGTAACTAATAATCAAACTTTTAAAATTTAGAATCCATATTTGAATAATAATTAACATCAAAAATAAAACTATCTTGAATAATAATTAATATAAAATGTATTTTATATCTTAAAATCAAGATCATAAATAAAATTTCGTGACCGAAAATCTGCAATTGTGGGTGGAAAAAATGATATATACTACTATGATTATTTTCATAATTAAGTTAATATGCATAACTAGATAGTAATTGTGAATATATTATAATGATTGTGTATAAGGTTGTAATTAGTTATGCGAAACAAAACAATAACTAAGAATTAAACTTATAAAAGGCACGAACATTGAATGTAACCCGATGATGTGCACAATAAGCGCACATATATTTTGTATGTGCGTGATATTTAAAGGTAATTATGCAAACATGCTTCAAATATGAATAATGTAGTTCAGTACTGTGCACAACAATAAAAAAAATAGTGCATAAAAATCTAGAGACTCGATGATGTCATAAATATTTGCTATGATTTTGTCACGAAAAAATTTATAATGTAATAATCAAGAAATTATGTTTTCGTTTTAAGAAAAATCAAAACAAATAAAAAACATAAATCTCTACAAATAAATACGTACCATAAATGTAGAATAGAATCTCATATTTTAAGGAAAAGTCAATTACAATCAATAACAATTTTATTATATTTACCTTTTTGAAAAAATCTGTAAAAATAATTCCAAAATTGTATAAATCTCAACCATCAAATCACGCAAAATATACGTACAGGATTAGTTCTTATTTCTCAAAACAATATGAGTTTTCATTTGATCCATCCCTTATATATATATATATATATATATATATATATATGAGGGGTCAAATAGTATCCGAGCTCGATGTAATATGTAGTATTCAATCTCATCCACTCATCTTTAGATCATATGATGGAGATTTTTTCGAATATTTTAAACTTAATTTCGCTGATTTTGTCATAGTGAGGGTAGATTTTTCGAATATTTTAAACTTAATTTCGCTGATTTTGTCATAGTGAGGGTAGATTAGTAATTTGATTTGTTAAGGATTGCAAAAAAACAAACCATGCATTTAGTTGAACTGAACAATGTATTTAAATAAACACAAAAATACATGTAGTTGAACACAATAATACATGTAGGTTTGAAGCGCGTGCCCAGTGCGCGCTCGTTCTCATGTGTCGCCCCGGCGTGCGCTCGCATGCTCCTTAGCGCCCGTTGGCCACAATGCATTTTTACGTTTTGTAAGATGCATGAATATGTTTTATTAAATGTATGAACATGTTTTGTTAAATACATGTTTGTATTTCGTGCCAACATACAGTATTATTTTTGTTAAATGCAGTTTTATATTTTTCGATGGCAAATCTATAATCCATCATGCTCCGTCAATTCCACCATCTCTTTCACCGATTAATCGGTGAATTTCACCGTGAACCACTGACATAGCTACCATCTCTCTCGATTCTTCAATCCTCTATCAAATTCATCTTCTATTTTTTCTCAAAATTTTTCTCTTTTTTTTTTTCAAAAGTTGTTTTTTGTTGTTCGTATGTATTATTGTTGTTGTCTGTCGTCGTCGATATCGTCACCGTCGCCGTCGCCGCCGCTGCCGCCATTATAAAAAAATAGAAGAATGATAAGATATGAGAAGAAGAGAAGAAAAAGAAGGTGACTTGCTTTCTTCCCATTTTGCCCCTTGTGAAAAAAAAATTAAAAAAGAAGAAGGAAAAGGAGCTACCACGGTCAGCTTGTGGTGCGGCCACATGTTCAAAATGTGTGGTCTAGATTGAGTACTACATACTATCTGAGGACCGGGTATTACGAGAACTCAATCATATATATATTGGATGGATCACGTAAAAAAAAACAAATATTTGTGAGAAATAAGAATGCAACATTTAATGTATAAAGTTGTTGCACTGAATATATAAATTTGTTGCACCAAATTTAACATATTAAGTGCTACACTTTATATGCTTACACTTAGTGCTAAAGTGTAGCACTTAATATAAAGTTGTTGCACCAAATTTGGTGCAACAAAATTTTACATTTAGTGCTACAACTTTATACACTACAAGAAAACAGCAGAATAAAGACGAAAATTACAACGGAAAGTAGTCCGTTGCAAATTTACAACGGAATAACGACGGAATAACAACGAAATATAGTAATCATGGTTAACTACGACATTTACAATGGAACAACGACGGAATGCACGAAAAAAAAATTCGTACCAAAAATAACGACGGATTAACAACGGAAATGGTTGTCGTTAAATCAACAACGGATATTATCCGTCTCTAATATCTTCTATTTAAATTTTTTTTGTAAAAAGAAGTAACGACGGAAAAATTCCGTTGCAGATCCATCGTTAAAATTTTGATACAAAAGTTCCTTTCTCTCGCATTTTAGATGTTAGCCCGCCTTAATTCCTTATCTCTCTCTCGCATCCTAATTCCCTCGCCGTCCTTCGCCATCCTCACCGTCCCTTGCCACACTGTTCCTCGCCGCCGCCGCTTGTCACGCCCTCGGCGTACACTCGCTATCACTCACCGTCGCCGTACCTTGCCGCCCCTGCCGCCGTCCCTACCTCGCCTAATCGCCTTCCGGTGGCTCACTGGGGTTCAACTCTCTAAACCGAGGTAAATTTCTAGTTACGTTCATACCGCACTTTGAAATGTGGAGATAATTTTGGCGGTACCCAAATTTGGTTTTCGGAAATTTTTTTATATTCGCAAATGTACAAATTATCCGTTGCTTATTGCAACATTATATTTAGTAGCTTACACTTATACATGTTCGGTGCCGACTCAAAATCGATGACTAGGTGCGGTGAAATAAAACTTAAATTTGAAAAAAATGATAAAAGAAACAGAAAAGAGTTGAACATGAATATTGGAATTGATTCGAGTAAAGGCGTTGGCGGGGAAGTAGTTGAAGAGACGAAAAATGATGAAATGGCGAAGGCGTGAAGTAGTTGATATCTACATTTTGCTTCCCATATAATATCTTATAGTTTGAGTAGACACGGAATAACTAAATAAGATTTATTTTCGCCTCGCCTCATGTTGTTTCCTACACCATGTTTTAGCTACATGTCGACAAGCACGACATTATAGACGATAATAGGAATGAACCGAGGCGTAAAATAAATCACTACTTGGAAAGGATCTATTGATAAAATGAATCCATTCATAGCTAAAATATTTTAAATTCGATTTATTTCATCCGCTTTGGCGAGTTGTGGTTGTCTTGATCCTTCTTTATTTCATCTCTTCCTTCTTGTATTAGTTCTTGTGTTTGAGTTCTTTAAATGTTTTAAATGTTAGTAATTAGTAATATATTGTTATTCACCTCCTCTTCTACGCTTGCTTCATCTTCTTGCTTTCTTTCCTCATTTCACGTGGCGGGTTTATGTTGCTAATAATTGCATGTATTATCTAATTTAACCACAACTAATTAAGGGTTATTTATGCTGAATGTGCTGTGTATAAACTGCGGTTTTATGGCTAAGTTGACTATTAGTTTGCTTAATGAGATTTATTGATTTCCCTTGACATGGACATGAGTGAACTAAGTGTGTGTAAAGGTGTATTTTGATTGTAGAATATGCTTATTCAAATATGTAAACTATAATTGTTGTAGGCGATAAATATTTTTATGTATTTTAAATAATGATAGTTGTTTACCTATTTTTGGTCTAAAAGACAAGCATAATGCAAACTAGGATTCAACTAATGATAGTTGTTTAAATAATGATAGTTGTTTACTGTTTAAATAATGATAGTTGTTTACCTATTTTTATGTATTTTAAATAATGATCGTTATTTCTCCAACTCCAAAGAAAGATTATTTATTTTCTTCCTCAGTTCATTCCCCATATACATACGAAATTAAGAAAGCAAGAAGACAATTTACTTAGCATTTACTTGCTTTTTCCCTTCGCAGCTTTTCACACCATTTGTTAACTTGGTTAAGTATAAACTATTTACATTTAATCTCCAAATATTTTTTCTATAGAAATTTTATTATTGGGATAAGGATTTGAAGGATGACATTGTTTACGAGCTCTGGCGCACGGCGAGGGATAGATGCAGGATCTTCTTCACAAGATCAAAAGAAAATGAATGATAATATACCTCCTCCCTTCATTCCCATTCGTGGTGGGCAGCTTGGAAGCAATATTGAGTCGTGATGATGTACAAACAAAGGCGATAAAAGCACGGAATAATAGGATGACCGAGCCCATGGCGAGGAACATGGATTGTTAAGCATAGAGGTGGTTCAAAAGTGCTTTAGAATATGCAAGTGGAGATGGTAAGTATCTCATACTTAATTGGAACAAATTAATGATCTTAATCATTGACCGTGCATGTCATGTTGATGCAGTCTGTAAGTTATTTTGTTTTATTGTTGATATTCTATAATATGATATTCTCCGAGTTGGTCCCATGTGAATGCCGTTGTTGAACAACCGAATAAGTCGCCATCTAAGCAACATGGAACCGATGTTATCGCTATATCTATCTTACCTTTAATTTCATGTGGGCTTGGAAATGATTGGAAACTCCATCCTTTTTATGTTATGTAAACTATGAATCAATAGAAAATATTAACTATTTTATCTTTCTATATATAACATGTAACTATTATGCATTTCATTTGTTTGATTGAATGCAGTGCAAAAGCACGTGGTGTCGAAATATCTCAAGTGCGAAGGGATGTATTCAAGAGGTATCATGTCACCAAGATGGTGAATATACCGATCCAAGTCTCGTAATATCGGGGTAAGTACATTCAAATCAAAAGACTTAGTTAGAATTATTAACTACATAATCTAAGTGAATTTATTTTATAGATGCAAGTGAAGACAATTTTCGACTTTGAGTTAGCTTTGTTCCCTGCAGATGAAGTGTCGGAGGTAGATAGGACCGAGATCCTCAAGCAAGTCTTAGGAGGCCCCTCGAAGAAGAAGAGATTGTTCGGTGGATTATATTATATTATGTTTACTTTTGGATTATGTTATGGATTGTATTTGTGGATTATATTGTGTTATGGATTGTATGTGGATTATATCATGTTTACTTTTGGATTATGTTATGGATTGTATGTTTGTGTTTCAAACTTGTACGTATATTTTTGAATTTTGGTTTAACATATGAATTGGCGCTTTGGACAAGTTATAATTATTTTGATTTAGAATGGTCATTTTTATTAAAAAATAAAAATAAAATAACGACGGACTAATAACGAAATTCTTACACCCAGAACACAGAATTTAGCAACGGAAACAATCCGATGTTAACCAGCTATCAAAAATTATTCGAAAGAATTTGATTAACAACGAATTGCAATGGAATTCACGATCGATCGATCGAGAACGGAATTGAAAACCGTTGTTGATCGGTGATGTAATATCATTAGTAAATCAGTAGTTAATTAACGACGAACCGCAACGGAATTATCTCGCGTCGATCGCCGATGGATTTTAATTCCGTTTCTGATCAGCGATGGACAATTTCGTTGCCCGCTTCCTAATTAACGACGGAGACAAAACCCTTTTTGGCAACGGAACTATCCGTCGTTGTTCCGTCGCTAATTTAGCAACGGAACCGAGTCCGTCACGATCTTGTTTAGCGACCACAATTCTTGATTCGGAATGATTCCGTTGCAATTCCGTCGTTAAGAGGATTTAACAACGGATTTTTAAGATTTAACAACGGAATTTTCCGTCGCTATTCTACTGTTTTCTTGTAGTGATATGTTAAATTTTGCATTCTTATTTCTCACCAATATTTATATGCTTACGTGAACCATCCCATATATATATATATATATATCTCGTAGAATGTTTTTACAAATTAATATTATTGATTTCTATAATATTTAATTATAAAAAAATGCAACACTTAATTTTTCTATCCAATGCAAATATATCCACGTTGTGAAATTTATTCCCTTTATATTATTAGTGTTGCTCACTTGCTCTTGTGCTTTACACGTACGAGTAACACTTTAATTTTTCTGTGTTTAATTTTTCCAGGTTAAATTTTTTTCTTTGGAATATATTGATTGTAAATTTGCATATACATGTGACTAAAAATAGGTACGCAAAAATTTATATCTTACAGTTTATAATTTGTGCAAAGTGTTGGTATAGAATTAATAATTTAATTGAGTCCAGTAGAGCAAGCCCGGTAGATCCCGCCGGTGCCTCCTTTCTTCACCACAGCACCACAACCATTTTCCCTTCTATTTAAAATTTTGTTATTTTCAGTTTTATTTTTATCTCTTAATTCAGAAAAGTAAAAGATGAATAGAGGGGAGGATTTTGACGGAAGGGGTCACAAAATCGTAATGAATGAAACCTAATCATAGTTAATTTAACCTTACCGACGCCTATGGGTAACTTGTAATTAACAATTGATCAAGAATTTGCAGTTATTGATTTCCCTAAACTAAATTGGGAGTTTTTGCATCAAGTTTCCAACATGGATTTTAATTATGTGAAAATGGTAACATGAAAAAAGGTAATAAATTCATTAGTTTATTCAAATAAGGACTTGATAATATATAATATAAAAATATAAAGTCCTATTAAAGTGAAAATATTGTAAGAAAGGACCTATCAGAATAAAACTTTAAATCGAGGGATCTAAGAATGTATTTTGCCTAATGATATTACTTAAAGTAAAAGATTAAAGGTGGATGAATCGTGAAGGGTGAAAATGTTGAAATTGCCAAATATTATGAGGTAAATGTTTGAAAAATAAATTATTTCTATTGAATATATGACATGTTGGAGGTGGGTTTGGCCTGTTTTGGTTGGGGTTGACTAAAACTTGGTGCCGACGTCCGCAGCGGCGCAAGCCAGATTTATATATTAATCCATTGTTAATTATTTTAAGTTATTCTCCAGTTCTTTCTTAATTATTCTTTAATAATTCATAATTAGGATTTAACTATTACTTTAATTAGATTCAATTAAAACATTAATTAAATTAATCTAAGACTTACTATGGAGTGCGGCTCCTTTTGTTCGTATAGGTGTATACGCATCATTAGTGCATTTGGCATCTAAGATCCTCCCAATATTTAACTCTATTTTCTTGTAATTATCTCATCAAATAATAATTCATTTCTAATCCTTAAACTCAAATTCTAACTTAAAAGAATACTTTCTATATATTAATTCTCATACTACTTTTATACTTTAGTAAAATAAATTTTTATTGTTTTCAATATTACACATTAAATCCATTAATACTTTTCAATCAAATATTTAATATGAAATGAGTAAATATTAAATAAATTAGTTATTAATAAATAAATAAATAAAGATAACTAAGTTACTTATTCATGAAATAAGAGAAAATTACATAACTTAATTAAGAAATTACATTAAAACATACTAATAATACAAATAAATGCGTAAAAATATTATAATAATGGAGAAAATCCTACTTTCATGTTATCATAATTTTAATCAACAATCCACACTTAATTTAACAATTTTGAGCCCTTAATTGAATTAAACAAAACTAATAGCCCACACTTAATATAACAATTTTGGGCAATTATTAGTTGAATTAAGCAAAACTAACACCCCAAACTAAATAATAATATTAAATCTATTTTAATCATTTACACACAAAAAAATGAAATACAAGCAGAACATAAAACTATAAATTATGTAATTACAAAAATAAAATATAAAGAAACACTATAAAATAAAAACCCGAAAGTATAGTTGCAAATTAAAAGCATTTATTAGGGATCATAAAGTTGTTGTTGATCTTACTAAATATAGATCCATAGTTATTAGTGAACAGAGAAACCCAATGATTTTTCGCTCATCAACTTTGGTAAATGGCTAAGAAATGTGGCGTGTAAACAAAGTCCTTTTCTTACTCCCACTTAAGAACGAACAAAGAGACATAATAACTCCAATCAATTCAGAAAAAATAATCCCTTCAAAAGAATTCAACAAATATTTTTATTTAAATTGTGACAATTGTGTAGAGATGAATCTTGATCAAGGTGGAAAGCACAGGAAAAATAAAATATAAACCGGTTCCAACTTTTTATATGTATACGAATGCTTGGTTTTGGGAAAACACCATATTTTTACATGATATTTATGATCATTTTAACAAATGTATATCCTGATTTTTACAAAATAAAAATTTAATACTTGATCAATTTAATTTCCCACGAATTCAATATTTGATCATATTCTTTCTTGTACCGCAATGTTGTCTCTCATATTTTGCAACGTCATTTTTTAGGTACTTTAAATTTGATCTAATGTTACGTTTGTGTAAAGTCAAATAAATTAGGTACTAAATTTTATTTTATAAATGTAATGACAGTATCTAAACAAACGTTGAGATTCAGTAGCCATATCATTATTGTACATTTCCTAATCGTGTGTAAAATACTATGTTTTATTGAATTACCAACCATGGCCACACTATTGAAAATTATATTCCATTTCTCATATAAAAATACCCATAAACGTGTATGATTGATGTGGCTTGTATTAATAATATAAAAGTGATGTTATTCGATCATAATGTGATAAGTCATAATCGGTATGAAAAATTATTTATTTAATATTTGATCTATTAAAAATTGGTTTTACATTAAAACCATCTTATGAAATTACAATTTTACATCTTATGGAATTACAATTTTGCCTATGTCGAATAAAAATTTTAATTTTAAATTAATAAATTTAATACTTTTAGAGTAGGTGGGAAAATGGTATTTATGTAAAATGATTAACATATTAATTTAATATTATTATTTTGTTAATTAATTATATTGATAATTATTAAAATATCTTCGTATACTACCATAATGCGATCAAGACAATTTTATCAGTATTATAAAATAGCTGATAAAATAGATGTTAGTTCGAAATATCTAGATGAGAACTAAGTGTATACACAACCCTAAATCCAACTTTCCAACTTTCATATGGATCTCACAATGTCATATCACCTTTTAAAACACACTAACTTATATTTTACTCTTTCTACAATAATAAACCAAACTTTCAACTTTTAGTTGGATTCCACTAATAAAATACACATAATTTTACACTTCAACTATGTATTTTTAATTATAAATTGAACCAATTTATAAAATAGAATATAATTTTTTTCATAATTATATATAATATTAATTCCAAACCATTAAATCATTTTATATCCATGTTTTATGATTTGTTTTTATATCAAATAAAAGATCTTGTCACTCTATAAAATAAAAAAACTAAACACTGAAAAAGTAATTTCTATAACTTACTTTTGTAAAAAAAAATGAAAAACAAAATGCGTATGAGCCCCGCATTGATATGAAAGTTGGGTGCTAACTTTTGAAAGCCACCATCATTGACACCGATGCTTTATAGCATATGACAAACTAAAATGCTTTTGCTGACACCAAAAGAGAGATATTTTGGCTGCACGCCCCATTTCATTTCTTATCAATATCTTTTAATCAAGATATACCTATTAATTTTATATTTATATTTTTTTTAAGAAGAAAAGGCATCTCTATTATTAACCAGCCACATAAAATACCATACTCACATGTCCACCAGTAGATTCTTCACTTTTATTTTCAACTCAGACACGTTTATAACATCTTTACTCAAAACAATTAAATAAATTAGAAAAGGAAGCGTTACAACATGGAAAACAAGAAATCAAATTTTCCATTTCTATAGAAATTCTAGTGTCATCAAATAAAGAGACGTGATGGAGATAAATTCTCTCTAACGAAACACTGAATCTTGAACTTTACACTAAATCCTTACCTAGTTGTCATAATGATGTATACATACACAAATATGAAGCAAATAATTATATCCAAAACTTAATTAGAAGAGTGACAATGTAAATCTTGAATTTATAAAATCCATTATTAATTCTGAACTGGGACCGTGTCTCAATCCTAATGATCTTGTTTTAGGGCTATTTGTTTCTTTTTTTATATAAAGATTTTTGATAATTTTATATGATTGTTTGTTAGTGAATTTATGCTTTTGATCATCAAATTTCTTGCAAGCCCACAATCTGTCTAGTCTACACTGTGTGACACTGTCCGTCTCCATCCCTTTGTGCAGTTCTAATCAATGGTTTTTCTCTCTTCAATTTCCATTCTCCAAATACATGTGCCCTCCCATTTTTCCATCTTTAAACATACTTTGCTGTATTATGATTTATTGATGATATTAACTTGTTGCGGCCAACTCTTCTCTCACATCATTAATGGCGTCTATTCAATCCAGCACACCCATTTATTAGTAAGAAATTTATGTCTTAAAAGTGTGAAACTTCTTGCAAAAAATGATGTAGTTTTTGTTAAAAGCTTGTCTATTTACGGTTTCCCTTCCGTACATGTTATTGTTTAGGCAGACAGCCGTTAGAGGGAGAGGAATGGGTTCAATTAGTGCCCCTCGAAAGGCTTCCAACTATGATGAAATCTTCATGCAGCGTAGTCTGCAGTTTGCAGAAAGCCTAAAGGTTTGTTTTAATAGCAATCACTATGAGTGATTTTCTTTGGTAATTCTGATTTTTCTTTTTGGGATTTTCAGGATCTGAAAGTTTTGAAGAAACAGTTGTATTCAGCAGCAGAGTATTTTGAGTCTTCCTATGACAAAGATGATCACCAAATACTGTATGATATTCTGTTTCTTTATTTTTCTTTTCTCTTGCATAAGTTTGTAACATTTTATTGTTCATCTGTAGATATATTTAGAATCATGTGTGTGTGCAGTGTGATGGAATCGTCGAAAGATTATGTTACCAAAGCTCTTGTGAGCACAGTTGACCACTTGGGGTCTATAGCTGATAAACTCAACAAATTCTTGGACGAAAAGGCTAGTGAATTCTCTGCCACAAATATTAGATTTTCTTGCATTCAACAGGTACCATTTATCTGCACTTGTTAAAACTACTTTCCTCGCAAATTATCATGTGACTTAGATTAGATTATTCAATTCTATATAATAAATGGGAGAAAAGAGTCTTCATTCAACTCTTGAACAACGAAAAGAGCAGATTCATGAATAACATAAGTAATAGGCTGAGAGATTTTTTTATATTCCTTTTTGGGTGTGGATGTGTTGTAGAAACTAAGCACGTTTCAAGGATTCATCGACTTGAGAGGCGTATCGCGACACTCGTTGATGGTAGAAGCTCCCAAGTACCATAAGCACTACATCGTTCCAGGCAATTAAAGTTTACAGTATATGACCACATAATAATATGTAGTGTTTTTTTCATCTGCTTGATGGGTTTTTTCTTGCTTTTTTGTTTTTTCTTTCTGCTGCAGAGTCTTTCCAAATTGGGATACCGAAGTTGATGTATATAAATCGCGTCTTGCATCCCCAGTATGACATGAATCATAACAAGCAAGGTTAGACATTTCCATGACTTGTGTGCAATGACCATTCTTGGATATCATATCTGTTCTTATTTTTGTTATGTCAGTGTATCCTGTTCATGCATTTTTTGTGTATGACTAGATGATTAATTTGTAGTATATGTCAAAGAATCAACTAAAATATGTGTATTATGTTATAAAATTAAACACTAAGTTGCTCCGAATGTTTAACTTACACAGTAAATTGACTTCTTTGTCGTCCAGATAATCCATCTGCTAAAGCTTTTCAAGCAGCAAGAGTAAAGCCTCAGCCACAGTTATCAAGGTACAAGCTGACACGAAGAAGAACACGTTGTGTTTTTCACCTCAAATTCACCACGCCTATCTTACTTGTGCAGAAAAGGACACACAAGGGTGCCTTCAGATGAATCGTCTCAAAATCCTGTCCACTTTTCTTTCACGCAAGCCATGTCTAAGAAAGAAACGGGTTAGTGTCTATGTGCTAAACAGCCACTAATTCCTGATGTTAGCTCATTACTATGATAGAATTAGTAAGAGGATGAGTATTAAAGCTAAAATCTGGACAATTCTGAGAAATGGCCTAACCATCTTTGCATATTAGCACCTCCACCATTTCTGCCTTTCTTTTATTGATTCTGATTCCAAATCATGTAAACTCATTGCAAGAAGTTGAGGTTTCAATTGAATCGCATAAGATTCGGTTGCAAAGCTAGTAGATTGACTATAAACACAAGGTTTTTACAATGGAGGCGACTATTATGAGGTTCGTCTTTTCATGTGAAACAGGGAAGCGTTCAGTTTCACCACTCAGTTTTCCTCTCAAGAGGTCTGGATCGGCCAATAACAGATCAGCCTCTCAACCCCTTGTACAGTAATCAACAGGTAAGCCCCACAAACGACTTGTTTGTGACGGAAATTCATTTTCCTGCAACTGCTCTAATCACAACATTCATGTATTCAAGTAGTAACGTTAAAAGTTTTGGTAGATGCAATGGCAGAGTCCATCAGAACCTCGAAGAGCTATGTCAATAGGTGACGTGAAGAGGGAAAGACAGATTGTAGAGTCGTATACCAAAAGAAGTAAGAATCTCTTCAGAGCTTTGCTTAATGCTCACCGGTCAAGAAAGGAGAATCATAAGCTGCAAACCATGTATACATAGATAGATAGAAATTTGAAGTTATGGTTGTAATAAAGAGCTCCTAGCATGTGCTACACTGTAGCTAGTTGATTGCATGCAGAAGCTTGAGGCCTAAAATGTACAAGTGAAGTGAGCAGGTTTAGCTTTAACAGAGAAGAATTAAGTTTCTTCTTTCAATGTTTGAACAAGAACTGAATTTCTTGGAATGAACCTGTCAAGAATCTGAAGCATTAAAAAAATAAGAAATTTTGGCAAAAATAACTAATGACATCGCAGTGTCATCTGTCGACGATCAAAAGCTTCAAAACCAACTTCAGTATGCTTCATCCTACAACAGAACTTGAGTTACAAATATTTTTTTCTCACTGTTCCAAGTGTATAGGATTATAATTCAAGATCTCAAGCACTGCAGCATACACAATTCTGTCAAGGTCCCTCTCAAAATCCTAGATCAAAACTCGGGATCTCATCCATATCTGTATCGAGATCCTGCTTGAGACACCTCTTTTTCGGACCAGACAAGCTATGAGATGTAGAATCATTATTGTATCTAGAACTGCTTCCTTCTTGTCTTCCTGGAGCTAGTAAAAACCAAGAAACATCTTTATTCACCATATTTTCAAAGATTACTCAGGTGGCAATTGAGTTTTCACTAAAATCAGTTCTCTTATACCAATAGACTTATATGTTCGTGCTCATACAGGATATTATTAGTCATCGAGGGGTGAAACCTACTCTTCTGTTTCCAAATTTAAAACTTTGATCAAACTAATTTTTGGATTCTTTTTTACTTTTTTCGGCCTTCTAGCTAACTTCAATAAAGGTTTCAGTGCTCTCATATTCTAACACCCTTCAGTAGCTCTATGCAGAAAGGAGACAAAAGAACATAGGCTAGTCATCTAATATGACATTAATAAAAAAATAGCAGATTAGCAGTTAAACCATTAAAGGCAATTGAAGTTTTAATCAATTAAATTTTAACTCAACATGTTTCAAAATTTCGCCTCAGGTAATTTACAGGAGCTCAAACCATTTGCTAGTGCAGCATTTGATTCAGCTCTGCAAGATAAAATTGAAACCAACCATCATAAACAATTGGTCCCCTGATGGGGAAGGTATAGCAGTAACTCACCTTCACATGAAGATATGTATTGCAGTTCTTGATTCTTGTATGTTCTGGTGAGAGATTCAGATACGACTTCCTTTTTTATATCTGCATTCACTGCAGCAGCGGCTGCTGCATGAGACTCCATAGATGAAGAATGTACATCATGGATAGGAGATATAAACTTCACTGTTTGTGGTCTGTGATAAAGAAAGCTTCTTTAGTAAAGTATAATTCAATTAATTAAATATAAGGCAGGTATACCACAGTTAAGGAGAAACAAATTTGCATCATCTGAGAAAAAGAAATCATGGACGTTTTCAGCCATCAGAGATTCAGTATTATGTATCTAGGTTTTAACAAACACGAAGCATCTCCAGAATTGTTTCATATGTATATCAATGCTAGTTTGATATCTGAACTCCTGAGCTTAGGAAAGCTACATGAATTACTTATTTTCGAAAAGAAAGTCAATTTACTTCTTGTAAGGAGCAAGTTTAAACTCTCCCCATAAAGGAAACCAAAACGCAACTCTTTCATAGATGAGATTCATCTACAAAATCATATAGTAAGCAGAAAATCTTCATACATCCAGAACATGATGTATCATGTTTCTTTTTATGTCTACAAAGTCCATGAAATTTTTGTTGTCTGTTTCTAGAAAAGGTGCTATAGTCTAAGATGCTAACAGAAACCAGATACAAAACTATTTTGTTCAACCAAACCAAATTGTGTCATGCGTAAGGCAATTTCACTTTTTACCTGATATATAACAGAATGAATGCATATTCATACCTGAGACGAAAGCTAGAAGACCTAGATTGAGGTACTCTTCCATTATCAGGAACTGCATTTTCTTCAACTTTTATTACAACTTCAACAGCTTCAGTTTTTATAACCTTAATCATGCTATCATGCTCTGTCCCTTTTTCTCTCGATTCCTCTCTTGCAGTTCCGCTGCTTTCTTTAGCATATCCTTTTACATGATCAATAGTACCAGATTGAAACTCTGAAGGATGTAACTCAGAACAGTCCTCAGTGAAAGGATTATTCACAGAAACAACCTTCTTCTCACTTGGTTGTCTGAGAATGGACAATATATCGAAGACTGTCAAAGAATTAAAACTTTTCAGTCTCCAATTGTAGGATAACAGAAAGATAAACAAGAACAGATGAAAATGGTCTAAAATGGAACACACAATCCTAATTCTTTGTTATATATCTCTATCAAGGCTAATAAGAGCTTTTCATAATTTCATGCCTGTCAGTGGAAAATAAAGTAAAATGAGAAACCAATCTCCCTGACTCGGTATCAGATGTATTTCTGTACAATCGGAAACTAGAATGAGTGATTCTTTAAGAAAGTAGATGAGCTATGGATTTCAAGCGCACTATTCTAACAGCAAATTGGAGCATGTTTAAGTTATTTTAACATTATCAAACCAGGAATCAGCTTAGTTTTGCTCTTAATAAGTTCATTATTTTCTCAATTACTGGACTGAAAAATTCAAAAGATCGCTCAAGACATTCATATCAAGAGAGGACAAGACATTCATATCAAGAGAGGACAAAGTACGTAAAGATATATTTTGCAATTGGCTTAAGATAAATTATTTAAAGAAAATTTCCCAATCTCTCACAGCACCTTCTGCTTTATAGTACCAGTAATCAAATTCATATGAAACTAAAAGGCAGCGTAAAAGTTAAGTTCATTATTTTTCTCAATTACTGGACTGAAACTCAAAAGTAAGCTAATATCTGGAAACAACAAAAAGTATCTTTGATGGAAAGTACACTTTCAGGAAAGAGTATGAGCTCCTATGGTTGAAATTTCATATCAAGAGACCTCTTACCAGAACGTCTAGGCTCAGCATAACCCCGACTTAATTTGGCATTTTCAGACTTGTAGCTTGAATCACTAAAATTAGTAAGTGCCTCTTGAGAGGTACCACCTGGTGTTTTTCCTTGATACCCAAGACAATATAACTTGTGAGAAGAACTATAAGAAATCATATAGGATTTGGATAATGACGACAGCAAATTTCCAAGTTATTCGAGAAGCTGCAAAGACTGCTAATTAAGCTCTATTCATCTGTAAAATGCATTAAGCTTTCACAGAATCTGAAAGAAAGATAATGATTTGCACTATAAACCTTATTAACTTCATAACGGCAAAGATACCCAACAGAAAAATACTATATGATGTATGGTGGGATAGACAATATTCAGCTAATGCAACTATAAACCTTATTAACTTCATAACGGCAAAGATAACCAACAGAAAAATACTATATGATGTATGGTGGGATAGACAATATTCAGCTAATGCAAAGAATAACTCCCCGTTAAATAAGTTATAACTTATAAGGTAAAGCCGAAAAGGACATCTTGCAGCTACTGTTGATATTTGTTCATTCTCTGCTAAAGTATCTAGTTAACATGTAAACAACGTAGGAGTTTACTAAATTGAAATGTGCCAAGATCCGATGCAAACAACTATGCAATAAGAGAACATGAAGATCCAAAAAGAAGGGATACAACATTATATTTTACCCATGTTATATATGTAAATATATTATAGATGCATATTAGAATCCTATTAGGATTAGGGTTAGAATCCTACTAGGATTAGGGTTATTCACATGTATATATAGGAGCTCTTTTCATTGAATAAGTGGACTTTTATTCCCATCTCATATGCTATACACACTTATAACATGGTATCGTAGCTATGTTCCGGATCTGGGTTTGGAATTTCAAGTTTGAAAATTAGGTTTTGGGTGAAAAAAAAGAAAAGGAAAAGCAACCCATTGGTTTGAGCCTCACCGGTCGACACCGCCGCACAGGATATGCGGTGTCGATCGGTGCACTCGCCAAGACGGCACGGAATCGGCGCGTGTCGTTCCCACTCGCCGACGATGTTTATGGCGGCGCTTTGTGTTTCCGGCGATGAGGACGCGTCCGTGGCGGAATTCACTCACCATCCCATTTGGTTCGCGTCGTCGTCCCTTCGATTGAGTACTTGTTTGATTAGTACCGTGCGGTGGGGATCCGCTCATTTTCGATTTGGTTTTGGTGCCCGTGAGCACATTTGTTTGTCGAAATTGAGTTCTGCTTTGTTGTGGTTTGCTCATCTCAACGTTTGTGAGTTGTCCGGATAACTGTTGGGTCAACATCCGATTGGTGTGAGATTCGATTCGGTCGACGCTCGTGAGTTGTCGGATACCGTTGATCTGCATCTAATTGGTGTTCCGCTTGTTGTGGTTTGCTCATCTCAACGCTTGTGAGTTGTCCGGATAACCGTTTGGGTCAACATCCGATTGGTGTGAGATTCGGTTTGGGTCGACGCTCGTGAGTTGTCGGATACCGCTTGGATCTGCATCTAATTGGTGTTCCGTTTGTTGTGGTTTGCTCATCTCAACGTTTGTGAGTTGTCTCGGATACTGTTTGGGTCAACATCCGATTGGTGTGGGATTCGATGTGGGTCGACGTTCGTGAGTTGTCTGGATACCGCTTGGATCTCGCATCTAATTGGTGTTGGATTCGATTTGGATCGATTTGAATTATGTTTGAGATTTCATTGAAATTTAAGGTTTTCGCTCGGTTTATTTTGGGTTAGGATTGATTATTTTGTAACAAGTGGGCATGATTAACATCTATGCTCCACTTGAGGGGAGTGTTATATATGTAAATATATTATAGATGCATATTAGAATCCTATTAGGATTAGGGTTAGAATCCTACTAGGATTAGGGTTATTCACATGTATATATAGGAGCTCTTTCATTGAATAAGTGGGACTTTTATTCCCATCTCATATGCTATACACACTTATAACAACCCAAAAGCAGGGATATAACATGGAAAGAGGGTAAATACCAGAAGGAAAGTTTTTATTAGTCGGGATTTTGGTTTGGTAATCAACCACATCACTTTTTCCAGCTTCTTTGCAGCTTTTCCTTGAACATTTAAGTCAGTTGAAGGCTTATGATCTTCTTCCTGATCTCCAATCTCAACTAACTGACCGTCCAACAATAGTGATTCACCAGAACAAATTTTTTCATCCCTTTTCAGAAATCTACCGTTTAAGTATGTCCTATTTGTATCATACAACTTAACCTGAAGTAAATTATTTAGAATCACATTAGAGTTGGTTTAAATAGGAGTTAATAACAACAAACTACAAGAAAGATATAAGGGAGACGAAAATCCCATATTTCATCAAGATAAAAGCTCAAGACTTCATAATATCCTTGATTATTAATTTGGTCTACATGGGATAACAGTCTTATTCAGCAGCATATGCTAAAGAAATATCTTTTCAATTTTAATGTGATGTAGAAGGGAAAACAATGACATGGAATGATATAACCTTGCCAAAGTTCACTTTTAATATTGGGGTATAAAAGAAGTCTTATTGAATGTTGGGTATTGATAAGAAGTCAACCAAATCAGATTTCTTCATCTTCCTATTAAGAACAAAGCATACGAAGAAATATATTTTTCAAAAGAATAAACACTTGCTAAGAGGAAACAAGAGAAGACAGAAAAAAGTTGAAGAGATTCTTAAAGCATTGAATCTATAATTGCATGATAAACTTATTGATTTAACATTTATCTGATGTAATTTACCTTTCACAAAATTGCTTGCGTGATCACAGATGAGGTTATGTAAAACAAAAATCACCAGCCAGTTATATTAGTAGATACCTGCCTCCCTTGTGATCCACAAAATATAAGCTGTAGAAAGCCATCATGAAATTTCTTTGCCTTTTGTGTTATT
Source organism: Salvia rosmarinus (assembly GCA_036937905.1). Classification (NCBI taxonomy): domain Eukaryota; kingdom Viridiplantae; phylum Streptophyta; class Magnoliopsida; order Lamiales; family Lamiaceae; genus Salvia; species Salvia rosmarinus. The sequence goes on from CM072814.1 coordinate 19,421,536, forward strand.
TGTGTTGTGTACAAGACCTGCCATTCTTGACAGACGAAATGAAATTGTTAAATTTTCATTAGTAGAACCCAACAATTCACGGACTTGAAGAATTAAAAGAAACACTCAAAAACTCCAAAAGAACAAATGGGCCTTATAATACTAGTGCATAATGAAGCTAGCAACCTACCTTTTGTACTGAGTTTTGTCATAGCCATACAATTTGGTGAGGAACCATACTTATTCATTCCACTCTTCTTGAAGTCTGAAAAATAAGCACAGGTTGTGAGTCCAGTTACTAATCCAGAAAAGACCAGGATGGAATCGTATGTCAACCCCAGTGCACTATTAAGGACAACAATTATTCAACGAAGGCGTTATACAAATGTTAGCTGCTGCCTCTTTCCACAACCACCAAGGTGTGCTGATTTTATCATTTGATAATCCAATGCAGAAGTATATGGATAAATTTAAGAAAACAACTAAATTTGGAAATTAAATGATGGAGATATTTAAACTAACCTCTGATCATTTTCTGTGATGGGCTTATGTTAACTACTCGTCCTTTCTCTTCCCAACCATAGGCTTCCTATCTTCTCCAGAAGCAAAAAAAATCTACAGTTATTTGCCATGCAGAAATATGCAAAATATTGATTTCTCAAATTTAGACAATTTCAATGAAAACCAACAGTCATAGTGAAAAGATCAACAAAACATTGAGGCAATAAAATCTGTTACTCTGGGAATTGTAGCTGTAATATGAACTGGATGTTTCTGCAACTTTCTCTTCCTGATCTTGAGAATTCAAAATAGATGTAGGTTGATGGCCTTGACATAGCTCACCAAGATCGACAAGGTAAGAACCAAATGTGACAGTTTCACCAGCTGAGATAAGATCATCTTTTTTCACAAACCTGGTGTCCAAGAGCTTGTCCCATTCATCATACAGCATGACCTGCTGGCATTAAAAGTTGTTGTATATAGCATTTCACATATGAACCAAACAGAGCTGACACTAATGCTTCTCATGGCTGAATCTACTTAACAATCCAATAAAATCTGGAACTGATTATATTTGATAAAAATTCTTCAGTTATGTGGCTCATTATGGTATCGCATCTGTCAAAAATACTATATCTGGATGAAATCTGGCTCTCATTGCCTCTCGTTTGTTAAGATGAATAAAATCAGTACTTCATTTACAAGTGGATGCTACTATGTCTGCAATAATAGATGAATTTAGTTTTAACTTCAATAAACAAAAGGTAGAAAAATTGAATGGTTTTTAAATTTTCTGATAGCAATTATCAGTAGAAACAAGAGTCTTTGTGAAAACTGTTGATGTGTGTTACAGAAATAGTAAATTGATTAAATTATCTTAAAAGGGTTAGCAATTAACTCAATAAGGTTATCAGCAAAGGAAAACTACCTAACCTGGATTTATAAATTAGAAGGTTGCCTTTGTATTGTCCTCATCCTTAATTAACCATTTCCAACACTATCTTCTTTCACACATATAATAACTACCACAGGCACAGAGCAAGAGAGAGAGTATTTGTGGTAAACTGCAATCAAAATAATAATAACTAACCTAATTTTCACCAAAATATCAGAATGTCATTCTAATTTTTCCAGACACAACAACAACTCACCCTACTCTGATCAGCACAACAATGATATGCAGAAATCAACTTTCCGGGGCTTAAATCATGAAATAATACGTAAACTTAGACGGTAATATCGGATGAAAGGATCTCGTCTCAGTATACACGAACTGAAGAAATAGAAGAAAATAAGGAAAAAACCTTATTGCGAAATGATTGAACCACTAGAAAACCGTCGTGATAGACTTTCCGCTTCTGCTTAACGTGATTCGTATACGTTACGCTCCACCGCTGAGCTTCATCCATTGCGACGCTGATTTAGTGCTTGTAAGAATCGATTACCAGGAACTTGGAATTCAGAATTAGGAAAATGAAATTATTCGTGATTGCCAATTGGAAGAGCGCCAGAGGAAATTAAAAAATGGCAGGAAAATTAGGTAGCTTCGGCAGCGGTGAGGTATTTATTTGTAAGTTGTGGCGGGAACTCAAATATTTAGCATTCACTTTGTGAAAAGGTGGTAAGATTCATTATCCATAATTTAGTGTGTTTCATTATTATATTTATTATATTAATAATATTTTTATAAAAATACATTTTTGATAATATTATAAATCATATTTTCTTTTATTTCAAAAAATAAAGTTTTTAAAATTTGTATATCCTAATTTTAGATTTATCAATCCTAATACCGAATTATTAATTAATAAAAGATATTAAATGATAAAAAAATAATTACATATCCTCATTAGGTGAAATAAATCATAGTTAATAATTATAAAATTAAACTAACGCATACAAAATTGAAATCGAAGAAAAAAGATGACAAAAAAACCATGAAAATTGGATATGGGACATCAATTATGGAATACTAAATCTCGACCATATGGGGGGGAGAGGAATACACCAACTAAGATAAATTAAAGTTTTTTCGTTTAGCACAAGACTAAACCTTCTACTTGATCAATAGATATCGGTTAACTGAAGTCAGTTCAGTACTAGTGTTAGTACTACTGATCAGTTCAAATATGAAAAGTCTTGTTCAGAGTGATATCAGTTAGCAAACCTAATGATCACGGAGCAGCTTGGTCGATTGACCGATAATCGATGGTGGTGCAAAATATGATGGTTACGCTTTTGCATTTGTTGAAAACTCAAACTGATGAAAAATACTTTCTCAAATATTAGCTTAGTCAGTTTTCAATTTGTCTCTTCAGTATCAAACTGATACTGATATAGTATTTCAAAACAGTGTTGTGTTGCATGTGTTGATGATATTCAGTTCAGTAATATGCAAAGTAAATACGATACTGAATGTAAAGAACTAAAAGTAAAGAACACTTAGTTTTTACTGGGTTTGGAGGGATCGACTTCTACATTCACGGATTGATAATACAGTTAATCTACTACTTGGAATTTGGTCTTGTTTACGGGTACAAGAGTAAACCTAGATACAAACCTTAACCTTTTTTTGTATCCCATCTAACTTGACGTTCCTCCTATGCATGCTGGTGCTAGGAAACCTCTAACTGCTTACAGGTGAAGTCGACCTAACTTCTTGCTTACAGGTACAAGACAACCAAATTATCAGCAACTGACGCTTCGTTACTTACTTGCCTAACTTTTATTTATAATTGGGGGTTTTGAGTAGTTGGTTTTTCCAATTAGAGTTTGAGCTCTAACAGGCAAAAAACTCAATATTTCTAGGTTTAAGATATTACAAGGTAATGACCTAAAACTAAAGGGAGTGTTTACTGAAATCTTGAACTGATAAATATATTTGATCTCTGAAGATTTTCTAATAACACTTTGAAACTCCTTTATTCGAAAACACTGGGTAAATGTTCTTGAGATATAAGCTTTAGGTGCATTAAAATATTTGAATGTGCAGCGTTTCAGTAACATTTAAAGGTTGGATTCTGCGTTATATATAAAGCGAATAATGAATAGTACCGTTGGAAGGAGCATCAGTCATATCCATTCCATTTGTCATTCGAAATATGCCCATTTGAATCCTCGATATCACCGCTTGGGTCTCTGCATCATCATACACAACTTTGAACAAAGGTTCTAGTATGTCGTAGGATCTTCAAGATACGACATAACACGTGGAAAGTCAAACACCAAGGTTTAAATAACTCTATGTTTTTCGGTTGGGTTGACTTCGTGTCTTTTCAATATGTTGAATTCAGTCGGATAAATCGAGTCCGCTCCATGTTTTATCGCCAGATCGACTTCTTCTGTATCGCTTTGGTGACCTTTAGTCAAGATGACGCTCACCTAACGTAGATCTCGTAGCTTCAACTTCTTAGTTGTTCGTATGACACTCGACCATATTTTCGACTTCTTTGTTTTCAAGCAGTCGTAGTCTTCGCCTTCAACCTTCGACTTCACTTTTCGAGTACTTTTCTTCGATGATCTGTCTCGAAACTCCTTTCAAGACGACCGCTTCAAGATCGCTTGAACTCCTTCAGTCTTGGGCCTAATCATACTGATAGTTCTTCTGCTGAAACCTATAACTAAAAAGACTAACTCCCTAACATTTGAGTAGCATTATGTTACATCAGCAAGGCAATCATCAACGAGTTTTGGAATCTAATGAAAACATACTGTTAATGCAATTTTCCTAAAAAAGGGACATTGCTTTTTTTTTTTTTGAAATGTTAGTTTGAGAAAATTGCAAAGCGTAAATTCTTATTTTTGAACTCTGTTACAAATTTAATCCAATTTTTTAATTGTTTCAATTATGACATGATTTTAGATTTTATAGAAAAGTAAACTTCTTTAGTTTTTTGCTTATAATTTAAAATTGATATTTAGACACTTATTTGATGTCGAAATTCAAAATTGATTGATGATTTGTGTGAGTTATCTCCCCTTATTGATATTTTGTAATGGATGTTCGGAATTGTTATTCGAAGCATCAAAAAGTTATAGACCACTGCATTGACTCCCAACTCAATTACTCAATCATCGAACAACTGTTGATAAAATTAACGATATGGAAGCACAAACTAAATAGTAACAGAGTTGGTGTACTAACAAAGGAGGGAGGATGGTTTTTGTAATGAATAATAATTTTGTGTTTTTTATAAAAAAATCAAAACTTCATGGTTTGATAATCTGGTTTGCTGGGTCGATTTCATTCCGAGGTAAAATTGGAAGTCGGACATTTGAATTACAAAGGATCGTTGATCTGCGTGAGATTAATGAATTAATAAATATGATATAATCTAATTTTTTACATTTATAATATAACTAGAGATAATCTTTTGTGATGGCGTCCTCCAATGAGAACCATACTTACGAAGTGGTTCCCATACACAATCCTAATTAGCAGGGGTGAGCAAAATGTCCAATAATCGAATAACCCAACCGAACCAAACCGAAATATCTAATTTGGTTCGAGTAAATCGGTTATTTCGGACAATTCGGTTATAACCGAAATATATTTTGGTAGTATGATTTTCGGTCGGGTATGAGGTTTTTTACCCGAATATCCGATACCCGAAATTTATATTTATATATAATATAATAATATTATAATTAAATACATAGTTGCCCTAAACCTAAATCCTAAATGATACTGAGTTGCCGCGGTGCCGCCCACAACCACACAACACAATACATTCTCTCTCTCAAGTCTCAACGCCACCCACAACCACGCAGCGCCGTCTACCGCCACGCCGTCGCTGAGTCGCCGCTGCACACTACTCGTCCACGCTGCCACGCCACGCCACGCTGTCGCGCTGTCACACCACGCCGCCGCCGCCGTGCTCGCTCGCTCACCGCCACGCCCACCGCCGCCGCCGCCTACTCTACTCGCCGCCGCCACATTGCTCGCTTTGTAAAATTGTAAGTGAAATTGCCAGCTTATATAATTATAAAATTGCTCTGCATTTATATAATTGTAAAATTGCTCTGTTGTGTGCTAAAAGATTCTGTCATTGAAATACTATTAACCGTAGGTCAATTTAGTTTCTGATAACTTTCACATTTAAGAATCATAAAAACTAAACATATCTCTTGGAGGTTATAACACAATAATAATGTTTTGACCTATATACTATGCATGAACATGATGCACTAACATGAAGAATTAGTTGGTATGGGAAAACAATGATGAAATTCACTCAGATATGCATTTTCATGAACCTGAAATATCATAAAACTATATCAAATGCCAGTCTAAATGGCGTGACATAAGAGAAATTATGATTCCACATCATAAAAGGAAAACAAAGCAAAGAGCCAAGATTGGTTCTATTCTGAAACAAGAAAGAAAGAAAAAACAACACTGCACCTCCCACCAGAAAGAAAGAAATTTTTTGTATGTTTTGTTTAAAATTCAGAATCGGGGAAAAAATTCGGTTTTATCCGAAATATCCGAAATAATTTTCGGTTATTTTGGTTTGGTAACCGAAATTATTTCGATTTGGTTCGGATATCATTTCTAAAATTTTGGTTATTTTAATTCGGATATTTTTTTGGCCATACCCGACCGAATACCCGAATACTCACCCCTACTAATTAGGGTGTGCTGCTCATGGGTTCTTATATGAGATTTTGTGTAATACCCCAGAAAATTTAAGCACAGTATAAGATTTATTATCTAAATATTGTGTACTCGTTAATATTAATCGAGAGTCGATGTTATCTTATTAATCTAAATAAATTATTAACACCAGTTTTTTTTTATATTTGAATTGAAATGCAATAATTGATATCTGTATTAAAACGACAGATGAAACGTAAACGAGCTGAATATATTTTATCGCGATTACTTTTCAAATCAAATCAAAACTTTTCCTAAAATCTCTCATCTTTTATCCAACACTTACAATCAATCACCGTCAACCACCTTGTACCCTACTCACTAGCAGGTACTACGTGAAAACTCTTCCAACACTTTACATCACATCTTTATCAAATACACCCTTTATCCCCTTTTGATCGTCTGAATCCCAAACAAAATGAGAAGAGAAAACTGATTTCTTGTTAGCTCAAGATGGTGAACATTTTCCCCTCTCACAGCCCTCCATCCTTGCTATTAGCCTTCAAAGTTAAACAACAAAAGAAGAGCTCTCAATCAAGACAGCTACAAATCACAACTAACAGGTTTCACCCTTACCATTCTACTTCAAATATGTGTTGTTTCAAGTATATTTATTCAAATATAGCATGTCTAGCCTCTGCTAAACCAAACAAATTCGGTAACTTTAACACATATACAAGCTATACCATGAAAAACATAATCTGTTATCCTTGCAACATGAACAAAAAAACAAGAATTCCAATAGTAAGAAAAGATTTCGATCTTGGCTATTCACGAATCATAATACAATAATTACATAAGTTGGTGCCTCGTATAGAACCGAGCCAATTAGGGCTCAGCTCTCAATCGGACAGACGTGGGTATGGGCTTGGCTTGGTTGGACAGGTGGCTGAAGCAGCAAGGCTGCTGCCGAGGAAAATCACCGACTACGCAATGACTAATGGCTAGGAGACGAACGACGGCATGGAGCAAGGGCTGAGGAAACAACATTGTCCATTCCTTTGCTGTCGTTCCGCCAGAGCTGAACGCGAGGCGGTGGAGACGGAGGCCGCGTTGATGCGGCAGAGGAAAGACGGTGCACGATGATTTACTCGCCGGGTCTAATGAACAACGTCCTCTGTTGTGAAGCAGGGGCAGAAATAGGTTAGATTGAGATGTCGTGTGTGTGGCGGCGACGAGTGAGAAGAGAGTGAGATGAGGTGGTCGCCGGCGACGACACGTGCCGGAGGTGAGGTCAGCGGCGATGCATGTATCAGTGGGAGAGAGATATGCGTTGCGTATATGTGTGAAAGAGTATCAAAAGAGAGAGAGAGAAATGGGGGAGACGGTGGCGGCAGCTCGCCGGACTCCGGGCTCCGGTAGATGTGCCGAGAAAATGAGAGAAGGCGACGCCCCCTGTGAGAGGCGAGAAAGAGAGAGGCATAGAGAAAATGGGAAAAGGAGATGGAGGCTAGGTGTCACGGCCTCTAATCCTAAGATGACAGATTAGCGATAATCGAACTTGGAATGTGATTACAAAACATTTAATAGGAATAATCAAAGGATTTTAAAATAACATCAATTGAACTACGAAGTTCAAACCTTATTTACAAGGCAAAAGTAATTTACGGATATAAAGCCTACAAGTCCTTTAACAACAGGTTCGATAATTTGGACAGATTCGATCGTCAATATCAAAATACAATAACATGTTCAAACTACAATGAAAGCATGTGAATGCATATATGACGATATGTACTCAAGGTTTCTTTCAAACATAATAAATACCAAAAGACATCCCGACTACTCAACATCTCTCCACCATCATCATCATCACCAACTCGCACATTTAAAACAATACGCAGGATCGAGTACAAAATTGCACTCATTGGCTCATGCCAAAATAATTTATCAAGATTAAATTACTCGCCCATCACAAGAACACACGAGGTTTTAATTTGAAATACTCGTGCTTACTAAATATTTTCTCATTTTCCATAAATATCGATCACAAGCATTTTTCATGTATATATGATCCATATCCACCACAATAATTCATCTCACAATAATTCCTACTTGGAGAGGAGGCCTCCTCTCACGACGCCATGACCGTCGAGCACCCTTTCAAAGACACAAATACAAATAAACAAAGGCACAAAATCCTTGCCATCGCGGCACATGATACAAATTCTCCATCATCCTTATGGGTACTTACAAGGATACGAATTCAAGCATGTCATAAAGTGGGAGCTATCCAACAATATGCATCAAATATCATGGATTGGATACATACACAAAACATAAATATTTTGGGCAGATAATTAAATAAATCATTTCATCAATATTGCTTGCGAATAAAGCATCATAATTAAATCATTTGATAAACATTTATCAGTTTGAATATAGTAAATCCCACCTCTACTTTCGAACGTTAATCTTCGAAGTGCGTGTCCTTTCTTTGTTGCTTGTGAGCGTTCACGTCCCACCTTTACGCAAAATCTACGTTCAGTACGTAAGCACGTTTTTCGAGATTTTCAAAGTGTATTCAACTTTGATATTTTATAAAATAAAAATAATAGTTCAAAATTTTTAATAAATTTTAATACGGCCGTTTCAACGCGTAATTCAATAAAATATTCTCGTGCTTCGAGAGAGACGTAATATGATCTACAGTCTCATATTAACCTTTTAGGTTAAACATTCAACGTATAATAACGTCATTTAATAAAATGATTTCAATTATGAAATCTTTTCTCACAATTGAGATATTCTTATAAAAGTAATATGTTTTACGACATCAGATTTAATCTAACGTATTTCATACGTTAAATTCAAAAGTCAACAAATTTTGACTTTTCTTAATAATTTCTTTAATAAATCACATATTTAATATCTAATTCAATATAAATCGATTTTTATCGATTTCTTTTCAAAAAGCTCTAATTCTCGATTTTTCACGAATCGATAAACTTGATTAATATTTTCTTTTAATATTAATCAACTAATACTTTAAACATTATTTTTTAATTCTAACGTTATTCAATGTAACGTTTCGTCGTAAACATAATATACTATGTTTAATAGTTCTCAAAAATTCATCTATGTCTAAAAATAATTTTTAGACATATAATATATTATTTTCTTGATTAAAAGGATTTAAAAATCCTTAATTTCATCACTAAAGCTCACTACATGAGCTATAATTTCCAAACTTGTTCCAAAAATTTCTAAATTCATATAGTGTATTATTTTACACTAGGATCATTAATATGTATTAATGTCACTATAGAAAATTTTGAACACCACCTATACCCATACTATAGGTCACGACTATTCTTAAAATTGTTCAATAAATTTTGTAAAATTCTAATAAATTCCTATAACACTTAAACATTATTCTACAACATTATTCAACCATAATATCAACATAATCAAACTATACACCAAAGAATTACACTATGAAGTTCACGGTTATCATCAAAATCACACCAAACAATTTTATAAAAATTCTACAAAATTACACTATGCTTAAATACTATCATGTAGCACTAATACATCATAATATTATACTATAACAACTTACAAACCATTAAACCTATAACATAAGCTCTCGGCTATTTTGGGTAAAAATAGCTATATATATCCAAAAATTCTAATAAATTTCAATATCACCTAATTAATACCCTAGATCAATAATATGCTATCATAACACTTAACTAAATTTTGTACATCAAGATACAAAACTTAGCCATTCTCGGCCCTTTTGAAAAAAATGTAACGATTTTTTAAAAATTTCCAAATAATCACCAAGAACTCCTACAACATCATATATCAATAATCCATCTTCAAAAAAACACTAAGAATTTTCGGTACTCATGCTATAAATTCCATAGCATGTTTAATTTCAATTTAAACATGATACATGCTTCTATAATATCATACTACACATTATTAATGAATAAGCTATCATGCTAGCATTATTTCATAATTAATAACACATGCTTAACATATTAATCAAACCATTGAAAAGTTAAAAACTTAGTGTACAATCGAAACTCGTTCGATATCTAACCTTTTTAACGGTATTGATTTGTTGTAGGATGATTTATGCTCAAGGTTTCTGGAGGAGAAGGCTCTCGGCTCTTGTGTGAGTTTGGAAAAGAAAGTGTAAAGTGATGTATTTTTCAAGACTAATCACTTATGTAATACAAGAAAGTGAATTAATACATACAACACTCTCTCTCTCGGTTCTCTCTAAAGAATCAAGACAAAAATTATTTGGAGAGTCAAATGCATATGTCATGATATAAAAATATCACTTACACAAAGTAAATGCAAGAATAAAGTTTTTTTTTTTCGAAGCAATCAAAATTATTTTTGTCTCACTTCTTGTTATTGCCTTCGACATATGGTAGAGAGGGAGAGAATTTCAGATTTTTAATGTGATCTTGCATGTGTATAATTATACACTCTACCCCAAAAATATTGCAATCAAGTGGTAAGAAAATTTAGCTTAATTTGATTAAAAATGGTCAACAAAATCGGCTCTCACACAAATAAAATGCAAGAGTATTTTCATCTACAAATTTTTACTTGGTAAGTGTGTATTAATACTACACTTAGATATAATACAATTTGGGAGATCAAAATAAAATAATCCTATGTTAAACACACTAGCATGCTCACGGCATTTTCAATGAATTATGCCCAAGATTTGATTTTCATGCCATAAGTGGATATATATCATAATATATATTCTAGATGATAAATTATATCATAGGAAAAAAAATTATTGGAATTAATTCATAGGTGAAAAACCATAATTCTCGATTTATGGTTTTCGAGAATCCACACATGTTCAAAAATATTATTCCAAATTTTCTAGCATTATTTTAATGCTAAATAATATTCTAATTACATAAAATAATCATAGTAATTTAAATATCATAATTCCTTGATCATTAGACTTGATTCTCAAGTCATCTCTAAACGTTAACGTTTAAAACGTCTCAAAACGTTAATTATTGACTCATCTCAAAATAGTCGTAATAAAGTCGTAATCACTTTATTAAATTATTCCAATAATAATGGAATTAAATTCTAAGCTTAAAAATTTAGAAAATATCACGAGCATTTAATTATCGATACGCAATCGACGTTGAAATTATACTGTTGAAATACGTATACAATCGTATTTCTCAATTCACAATCATTTATGAATAAAATATAGGAATTTATTATTCCAAAATTATCGAAACCATTATTCAATATTTTAATAATCAATTTCTCATAATAAAACTCTAATTTACGAAATTAATATCGTAATGGGTTTTTAAATAATCGGGGTATTACATTCCACCCCCCTTAAAGAAATTTTGTCCCGAAATTTACATACCTCAGAAAAGATCGGGGTATTTTTCTTTCATTGCATCCTCAAGCTCCCACGTGGCTTCCTCTTGTCCATGATGCCTCCACAAAGACTTTGACTATCGAATCGACTTATTTCTCAATTGTCAACCTTGTGGTCTAGAATGGCCATAGGTTCTTCATTATAACTCATATCCGGATTGAGGATCACTGCCTGATGGATTACATGCTTCGGATCGCACACGCATTTTCCGAGTTGTGACACGTGAAAAACATTGTGTACGCTTCCCGCACTTGGCGGAAAAAGCCAACCCATAGCAATCGGGCCTATTCTTTCTAGGATTTCATAAGGTCCAATAAAACGGGGTCTTAATTTTCCCTTTACTCCAAACCTTATAATCCTTTTAGATGGAGAGACCTTCAAAAAGACTTTATCTCCATTTTCAAAATGTAGCTCAGATCTTCGCGTATCCGCGTAAGACTTTTGTCTATCTTGAGCTTCTTTTATCTTTTGCCTAATTTGGCGGACGATCTCAATCATTTCGCTTATTGCGTCAGGCCCTAAAATTCTTCTCTCACCAACTTCATCCCAATAAAGCGGTGATCGATATTTTCTTCCATATAAAGCTTCGTACGGGGCCATATTGATCGTCGCTTGATAACTATTATTGTAGGCAAATTCGATGAGGGGTAAAACTTCTTCCCATTTTGCACCTCGACCCAACACTACTGTTCTCAACATATCTTCGAGCGTTTGGATCATCCTTTCCGATTGTCCATCGGTCTGAGGGTGAAAAGTCAGGTCAAGTTTAACCGTGCCCAATTCTTTTGCAAGCTAGTCCGTAATCTCAAGTAAATTTTGAATCTCTATCGATGTGATAGTTTTCGGTACTCCATGCAGCGCATAATTTCTTTTACGCATGATTGGGCTAGCTTATCGATCCATGAGTAATCTGAATTGGCGGAAAATGTGCACATTTGGTGAGTCTGTCCACTACTACCCATTTAGCAGTGTTCCCTCTCTTAGACTTTGGTAAACTCGTAACAAAATCCATAGCTATATCCTCCCATTTCCACTCGGGTATTCCGAAGGTTGTAGCTCGTAAGGACGTTGGTGTAATGCTTTTACTTGTCGACAAGCAAGACAACGCCTACAAAAGAGGCTATGTCTCTTTTCATACCTTCCCACCGTAACTTTTTCTTCAAATCTTGGTACATTTTAGTACCGCTCGATGGGTCAGATAAGGTGTGTCATGAGCTTCACTCATGATTTCATTTCAAGATCGTTGTTGTCTGAACACACAATCTTCCTTCAAATAATAAAGCATTGTCTCGATGCTTCGAAAGTTCTTCACCCTTCCGTTTACTTTGCTCTTGCTTTTCTAAATTTTCCTCCATCCTTTGTCATTCAAGGATTCTTTTTCTTAAGTCAGACGTCAATGTGAGTGTAGCAATACAACTCGTGATCGTCTCTGGTTGTTCAATCAATTCGATCTTCATCCTTTCAAACTCTTCAACGAGTTTTTCTTCTTCTATGAAAAGACATCCTAGTTTGTTTTGACTCTTACGACTTAAGACATCAGCTACAACGTTCGCCTTGCCTGGGTGATAGTTTATACCACAGTCATAGTCCTTTACCAATTCGAGCCATCTTCTTTGTCTCATGTTCAGATCTCTCTCTCGAAAAAGTATTTCAAACTTTTATGATCGATAAAGATTTCACATCTTACTCCGTAGAGATGATGTTCCATATTTTCAAAGGCATGTACAACTTCTGCCAATTCCGTGTCATGAGTTGGGTAGTTTAGTTCATGTGGTTGATAAGCCTCATTTTACATGATTTATAAGGCTATATTCGCTTCGCTTTCTAAGTGATAAGTGATCTTTGAGTTGTCTTTTGATATATTTATGTTTACCTTGGAAGATATTATGTCGTGTGTATTTCATGTCATTTTAGCATAGGTTTTAATGTCAAAAGGTGGATCACGATAAAGAGGAATCACTAGCCCAACATGAGCTCATGCGAAGAAGAAGCTTTGAAAACGACGTTGAATATGATGAAATGGATTTGACAAGGATGGATGTACAAAGTTTACTATGTTAAATAGAATCTCAATAGGAGTCCGTAGATGCAAACGGATTGTAATTGAGTCCGGACGAGAGAGAACGGAGCTAAACAATAAGTCGCAAGGCAGCCGAGAAAAGATGATTCATGAGTTTTGCTCACGACCTAAGGTCGCAAGGGCAAAACTCGCGAAATCATGAATTTTCAGCAATTTGAGACACCTAGTCCATGTATACTTCTAATCCGAGTCGAATAGGATTGAATCGTAGTCGAATAGGATTGAATCGTAGTCGAGAATAGGATTGGGGAATTTATGAAAAAGGGAGCTTATGTTTTATTATAAATAGGAGATAGATCAGTAGTTGAAAACACCATTCAACACCATTCCGAAGCGTAACACAAATTCTTCTTTATTTTCTTTTGCAAGTTCTTTTCCGCTTAATTTAGTTTAGCTTTTTCTTTAAATATTTTCATTCCAATTTCATAGTTTAGTATTAGAATTCAGAATTTCTTCCGGATTCAAGTCGCTACAATTGTTCTTCGTGGATTCTTACGGTTTTATCTATCTATCTTAATTTATGTTTTATTTAATTATTTATTGTTTTGGTAATTTAATTATGCGTAGCTAAAGTTCCGTACTGATCCTAGGGTTTGCATGATTCGATCCAATATGTTGTGATTTCTGTTATCGCTATTTACCTTCCAGGCATTGATTCATGATTCTTGGTGCTTATTTATATGTGTTGATTTCTGATTAATCTTGATGCATATCTAGTTGTCGGTTAATTACGTAATTGTATTAATTGTCAATCGATCTTGAATGCATGATACGAATAAGCCTTGAGTCGTAGCTGAGATAGGATATTCGTAGGAAGCATATTCTTAGTGATCCTTTTGGAGTTACTTGTTTTCACCTAGAATGGTAGGAAAACTCGTAATCATCGCCGCAATTGTCGTAATTGAAGTTGTTGGTTATATTTGTGATCTTCCATCTTGTCTCGATTAAAATTGGCTAATAGGAAGGGATAAACATACGCTGTGGATAAGATTACCGCATCCCTAGGGTTAGTCTCTCTTCTGCTTTTATCTTCCGTGTTTATTGCTTTGTTTTATTTTCGCATGGTTACGCGCTGATTAAATTCAAGCCCTTAAAACCTTTCACCCAATTTTCTGTGCTTGAATAATGATGAATTATCGTTGAGCTAGCTTCTGTGTTTTCGTATTACAATCCCTGTGGATACGATACTCGACTTACCTTCTATATACGCCTTTTACGTGTTAGAAAAGTGAGCGATCAAATTTTGGCGCCGTTGCCGGGGATTGTTAAGATTGCATAGGAATAATTTGACGATTTGGATTTATTAATTCAAGTTATATATTATATTATTTATTGTTACCAGAGCTGAATTCTCTCTTTTCTCAGGAAGTTTATGCGTACAAGATCTCAGGGACCTCCTGAAATATTACTAGATCCCGAGATCGAAAGCTCTCAAAGGAGAAGAGGACGAGAGAAGAGACGGGCTGCAATGACAGCTAATCCACAGAACGGGGGCATTCCTCCCGAGCAAGCTGCACGCATGTTAGCCGATTTCGCAGAGATGCAGCGCCAGATGGCGAATATGGGACTCCTAGTCCCTGCTCCAGAGACGAGACCTCTGAATTATATGTACCGACCTCCCACTGAACAATTCCAAGGAGGCGGATGGGGCCCGGAAGTCAATGCAAACAACTTCGAGTTAAAGCCGGCCCTAATCAGCATGGTACAAGGAGAGCAGTTTGGGGGAGGAGTCACAGAGGACCCAAATGCGCATCTTGAGACATTCCTCGACATTTGTGACACCATCAAACAGAATGGGGTGCCACAAGACACGATCCGGATGCGCATGTTCGGATTCTCTCTGCGCAGTCAGGCGAAGGAGTGGTTCAAGAGTTTGGACCGCATGGGCATAAACAGTTGGGGGGATCTTTGCGAAAAGTTCCTCTCAAAGTATTTTCCGCCACCAAAGCCCGTAAAATCATCGCCGAGATCTCCCACTTCTCCCGGCTAGGAGATGAGTCATTGTTCGAGTCGTGGGAGCGATTCAAGGCCTATTGAGAAAGTGCCCACAACACGGATTCTCCAAAGAACAAAGCAGATCACGCAGCTTACAGTGGTGACATGGCATACAAGGAGCATAGTGGATGCATCGGCAGTGGATGTTTATTGAATCGTCGTAGAGGGCGGCCACGATCATAGAAGAGATGGCGGCAAATAGTTATCAATGGCCAACGGAGAGAACGCCAATGGTTAAAGAAGCACCGTCGAGACCGATTCAAATACGATGAGTCATGAAGCAATTCACTCTTTTGAAGAGTCGATCTAGATGTAAGAGGTCAACCACATCAATCGTAGGAATCATGGGGAAATCCGCATACAATGTAAATAATGTAAATCATCCAAATTTCTCGACGCCAACCCCAATAATTTTCAACACCTCGCCAGTTTCTCGATTCGTAATGGAGTGATTCAAGAGACGAAGCCGAGTCTAGAGGACATGATGCGCAGCTGGTTGTAAGCAACCAACAATTGACGACTTAACCGTAACTCATTTATAAGCAACACCGCGTAAGATTAATCATTTGGAGTCCACCGTGACGGCTATGGAAAGCATATGAAGATTTTGGAAAATCGATTGGTCAAGTAGCCGTGCAGCTTGAACGCACTACAAAAGACGGGTCAATTTCCGAGTAATACGGAGGTAAACCCGAAAATCAATGTTTCGCCATCCGCACGAGAAGTAGACAAGCTTACCCAAGCCATACGGAGCAAGAAAGTAAATGGAGCGTAACTCGCGATCGAGCACGCGCCGCGAGCCCCGACCGCGAGCCATCGACAGTGCACGCCCAGATTTGTTCATGAATGACCAGGCGCCCGCAATTTCAACGCGGGCGAGGATTGCAAAGACAGAGAAGCGACGCCCGCGACCTTCCCAAAGGGTCGCGAGGTCAACCGCCGGGCCTCCGTAATCCACTCTCGCACGCACACCCTCCGGTCCCATTTCCGAGTCGACTAGTCAAGTCGAATATGACGAGGAGTTTGCACGTTTCAAAGAGATTTTCAAAAGTTGAGATCAATTTGTCTCTCTTTGAAGCGCCGAAACATGCCGGATACATGAAATTTTTAAAAGACGCTTGCAAGCAAGAAGAAATTGGGAAATTTGAAAAATTACCCTATCCAAAGAATGCAGGTCGCCTTGCGCAGGAAGCTCCCTATAAAGCGTAAGGATCCCGTAGTTTTACGCTGGAGTGCGAGATTGCGAGCACACGCCCCCAACGTGTTGTGTGATTTAGGAGCGAGCATAAACCCGATGCCGTTAAATGTGTTCAATCGCTTGGGCCGGGCAAACCAAAGAAGACCTCCATTTCGTTAATGATGGTGATGTGTCACCGATACCCTAAGGGATAGTTGAGGACGTGTTGGAAGGTGATCTAACTTTTCGTGTTAACGATGAGAAACCGAAAATCTCAATCTATGACGCCATCCCACGACACGATAGTGCGAGTATGAAGAGTGTCATTCAATCACCATCATTGCGCCTAGCCAAATCTGAGCTGGATGTCAACCGACTAGTTGACAAGGGTGCTACAAAGAAAGATGGACTCGCATGGAACTCCGAGTGACTTGTTCAAGTTTGGGAGGCCACTTCCACACTCGGTGGTGGTCTAACGAATGCAAAGTATGGAGGCAAGCAAAGATTTGGTAAGAAGACTGCTGCCAAATCGCCAGATTGATCGAGGTTAGTATTGGTCTAGCTAAAGACATTTAAATTTAGCACTTGTTGGGAGGTAACCCAATGTTTTTCTTTGTTTTGGTTTGTTTTTCGTTTTTGTTCTGTTTTCTTTTGTTTGTGTTTGTTTTGTTTTTCGTGTTTGGGTTTTGTGTCGGTTTTGTGGGTTGAGTTGAATGACGAGCAGCCGATGATGAGAATTGTTTTTATTAGAAAATTTGATTGCAACTGATTTTGTGAGATGAAGCATGTTATGATTATTGTGAGTATTGAGCCTTGAGAACTTGATCACATTTTGAAACCCGTGAGACTTGAGCTTTCATCGTCATATCTTTTCGCCTTGTTTCTCTCGTGTGAATAGTTTGAAATAGCATGTGTTTCTAGAACTTGCTCGTTCTTTTCGAGGTTGCATTGATGTGCTTAAGAATTTTGAAATGATATTGGCATTCTTTTCTTAGCCTATACACTATCCAAACACTAACCTCGTTATGTTATTATCCTTTGACGAGCCCTTTTGAGCCTACCTTATTCATCCATATAGCCGTGGGTTGGGTTATGTTGTTAGTGTGATTTTGGTTGCTTGAATGAAAGGTTGAGAAAAGAAAGGAAAGAGAATAATTGTTGAGGTTGATAATAATAAAATAGTTGTTTACCCATATAAGTTCAAAAATAAATAAATAAATAAATGACACAAGTGTGCAAAGAACATAAATGGGTAAGTAGCTAGTGCTTTGAGACGAGTATATCACTTATATGAAAATTATGGAGTGCTTAAAGAAAATGACTTCTTGGTATGGAGAATTGAAATAAATTGTGAAAATTTGGGAATTATGTCTTGTGTTACTTATGGTGTTTTTCATTATGGGATTATGAGTCACTTAGCCTAAATATATCCGACCACCAAAGAGCCTACATTATAACCTTGTATAAAGACCTTTTGATCTTAGTTCTTGAGCACATATTTGAGCAATGGAGAATTAGACGATTTGCAAGCTTATGGTAGATTCCATGTAATTTTGAACTTTGAGAGCATACACATCCTCCTTCATACACTTGAGTGTTTGAGTTTTCGATATATATATCCATGTCGTGAGGATTCAAGTTTGAGAAAGCTTGTGCTTATGATTATGATGATGTGTGGAGTTGAACGAAGATGTTGTGATTTGATTCATTTGAGTGAATCGCTTATTGCTCATTGCTCGAGGCTTATTGCTTTTATCGCTCGACTTTTACCTGCCTCTCGGTCCTCTCTCTCTGTTTTAATTTGTTTGAGGACAAACAAAAGGGTAAGTTTGGGGAGTTGATAAGCCTCATTTTTACATGATTTATAAGCGCTATATTCGCTTCGCTTCTAAGTGATAAGTGATCTTTTGAGTTGTCTTTAATATATTTATGTTTACCTTGGAAGATATTATGCCGTGTGTATTTCATGTCATTTTAGCATAGGTTTTAATGTCAAAAGGTGGATCACGATAAAGAGGAATCAATAGCCTAGTCGCGAGCTCATGCGAAGAAGAACTTGAAAACGACGTTGAATATGATGAAATGGATTTGACAAGGATGGATGTACAAAGTTTACTATGTTAAATAGAATCTCAATAGAGTCCGTAGGTGCAAACGGATTGTAATTCGAGTCCGGACGAGAGAACGGAGCGAACAATAAGTCGCGTGCAGCCGAGAAAGATGATTCATGAGTTTTGCTCGCGACCTAAGGTCGCAAGGGCAAAACTCGCGAAAATCATGAATTTTCAGCAATTTGAGACACCTAGTCCATGTATACTTCTAATCCGAGTCGAATAGGATTGAATCGTAGTCGAATAGGATTGAATCGTAGTCGAGAATAGATTGGGAATTTATGAAAAAGGAGCTTATGTTTTATTATAAATAGGCAGATAGATCAGTAGTTGAAAACACCATTCAACACCATTCCAGAGCAGAACACAAATTCTTCTTTATTTTCTTTTGCAAGTTCTTTTCCCGTTTAATTTAGTTTAGCTTTTTCTTTAAGTATTTTCATTCCAATTTCATAGTTTAGTATTAGAATTGTAATTTCTTCCTGATTCAAGTCGCCACAATTGTTCTTCGTGGATTCTTACGGTTTTATCTATCTATCTTAATTTATGTTTTATTTAATTATTTATTGTTTTGGTAATTTAATTATGCGTAGCTAAAGTTCCGCATCGATCCTGGGTTTGCATGATTCGATCCAATATGTTGTGATTTACTATCGCTATTTACCTTCCGTGCATCGATTCATGATTCTTGGTGCTTATTTATATGTGTTGATTTGATCAATCTTGATGCATATCTAGTTGTCGGTTAATTACGTAATTGTATTAATTGTCAATCGATCTTGAATGCATGATACGAATAAGCCTTGAGTCGTAACTGAGATAGGATATTCGTAGGAAGCATATTCTTAGTGATCCTTTTGGAGTTACTTGTTTTCACCTAGAATGGTAGGGAAAACTCGTAATCTACTGCCGCAATTATCGTAATTGAAGTTGTTGGTTATATTTGTGATCTTCCATCTTGTCTGGATTAAAATTGGCTAATAGGAACAGGATAAACATACGTTGTGGATAGGATTACCGCATCCCTGTGGTTAGTCTCTCTGTGCTTTTATCTTCCGTGTGTTTATTGCTTTGTTTTATTTTACGCATGGTTACGCGCTGATTAAATTCAAGCCCTTAAAACCTTTCACCCAATTTTACGTGCTTGAATAATGATGAATTATCGCTGAGCTAGCTTCGTGTTTTCGCATTACAATCCCCGTGGATACGATACTCGACTTACCTTCTATATACGCCTTTTACGTGTGAAAAGAGAGCGATCGGTGGTCTAAGTCGCCGTGATGCGTAGGCTATTACCTTCCTTCCTCGCATCAACACACAACCCAGTCCGTTCTAGAAGCATCGTGATAAATTACATAGTCTTTGTCTCGCTCGAACCGCTAGTACCGTGCACTTGTCAATTTTTCTTTAAGCGTTTGGAAATTCGCCTCACATTCATCCGTCCATGTGAATTTAATCCCTTTTACGAGTAGTTGGGTTATTGGTCTTGCTATCTTTGAGAATCCTTCAATGAATCTCCGATAGTAACCCGCCAATCCCAAGAAACTTCGATTTCGTTTGTGTCCTCGGCGATTTCCATTCTTGCACCGCTTCTACTTTGGTCGATCTACTTTAATCCTCCTACGACACAATGTGTCCAAGGAACATTACTTCCTTCACCAAAATTCACATTTGCTAAACTTAGCAAAAGTTGTTCATCCTCAAAGATTGCGATCGTCCCGAGGTGTTCCTTGTTTCTTCTTCATTCTTTGAATAGATGAGGATGTCATCTATGAAGACTAAGACAAATCTGTCTAAGTATGGGTGGAACACCCTATTCATGAGATCCATGAATACTGCAGGCGCATTAGTCGATCCGAATGGCACAACTATAAATTCATAGTGGTCGTATCTTGTTCGGAAAGCAGTCTTTGACACATCTTCGTGCCGCACTGAGTTGGTGATAGCGACTTGAGGTCGATTTTCGAGAACACGCTAGCTCCTCAGAGTGATCAAACAAGTCATCTATCCTTGGTAGTGGATACTTGTTTTTGAGCATCATTTTGTTCAGCCTCTCGTAATCTATACACATCCTCAAGGAACCATCCTTTTCTTAACAAATAGTACTGGCTCCCCAGCGAAACACTAGGTCTGATAAAACCTAGGTCCAACAGCTCTTGGATTTGGATTTTTAACTCTTCCAGTTCCTTCGGAGCCATTCGGTATGGTGCCTTTGACACTGGAGCCGATCCAGGTTCCAAGTCAATGGTAAACTCCAATTGTCTATCAGGAGGTAATCCCGGTAGATTTTCAGGAAAAACATCCGGAAATTCTCGAACAATCTCCACATCTTCAGCTTTTATCGTTGTTCGATCTTCTCCATTCAAATAAACAAGAAATGCATGACATCCCTTCTTGTTTATCATACTTCTGGCCTTCAATGCTGATATTATTGGGATCTTCCTTCCCATGTTGATTCCATGGAAATGCGTTGCTTTCTGACCAGGAAACTGGAACGAAATCTTCCTTTCTTTGCATAGGATCGTGGAATGATTTTCAGCCAACCAGTCCATTCCTAGAATTATATCTACATCACCCATGGGTATTATGTTCAAGTTATTCGTCAGAACCTTAAGTGATCCTAAGTTCAACTCTAGGTTCGAGCAAATATCCGTAACAGTCATAATCCCTCCTATGGGTGAAGAGATTCTCATATCCTGATTTGCTTTTTCAGATCTAAGTTCCAATAGATCAACGCATGTTCTTGCTATGAAGGAATGTGATGCACCCGTATCGAACAAAAGTATAACAGGTACGTTGAGAAATGTTCTCATACCTGCCAGGTTTCCCTGGTTTTGTTCATTTTACCTCCGGTGTAGACCATATGCTCTAGCTTGAGCCGGCTGAGGCTGACGGGCGCTGTCTCGGTTGATTTTGCCGTGGCTGCTTTGCTGACGTCTCACTGATTACGCCGCGGTGGTTGTCGTTCTTGCTTCTTCTCACGAGGTTGTTGCCACCGTTGTTGCGGTGGCTATTCTTCTTTGTTGGGGCTGGCCAATAGCCCCGAGGGTTGGGCATTGCGGGCTGGTTCGGCCTTCCCACCGCCCCCGCGTATCCTCGGCAACTATTTGCGTAATGCCCTTCATTCCGCACTTAAAGCAATTTACCAAATGGCAAACCCTTTGTGAAACTTTTGGCACTTTGGGCAAGGGAGAGTCCCCGCTCGCTCTCGTGGTCCTCCCGCTTGGAGGAAAAGATCGCTTCTTCCATCCTCGCTCTTGCGCGCCACGCTTCTCGCCACGCCGCTTGTTATTGGTATTATCAAAGCTTCCCGGTTGTTGTTACCAAAATTTCCTTCCCATTTCTCTTTCCTTTGTCCCCAGATTCTCGTGGTCTGTGCGGATCGACTTTCTTCCGCATAGTCGCCGATATCCAAAGCTCGCCCAAGAGCTTCGTGTAAGTCGAGTCTCCATGATCGGCTAGAGACATTCTTATCTCGACCTCAAACCGCACCTAAATTTTTCGCCATCTTCATATCCGTATTCACTTGATCGGGCATATCCGACATATCGCAGAAAGTGCGATCATAATCTGTCACGGACATCTTCTCCTGCTTCGCATTGTAAAATTCATGTTCCTTCTTTTCCTCAGAACTTTTCGGGATGTATTTCATACATCTCCCTTTAAACTCTTCCCAAGTAAACTCAATCATCTGATCCTGCAGTAAAATCTTCCTTCGGGCTTCCCACCAAAATTCGGCAGGTCCAGTAAGTTGAAATGTAATACAGGACAGCCGCTCTTGCGCTGTGCATCGTAGGAAGTCAAAAATCCTTTCCATAGCCCTTATCCATTGTTCGGCATCGTCCGGGCTTCCCTTTCCATCAAAAGAAGGTGGATTCTGTCTAAGGAATAATTCCTCTATTCTGCGATCAGGTGGAGGTGGTTGTGGTATATTAGCAGGTTCTTGTACAGGAATTCTTCCCCTGCCTCTACCTCTTTGTGCAGGATCGCTTCTAGGTGGCATTCTGTTGTTTAAACATACAATAAATATTGAAAATCATTTTTCACGATTTACATATATAATATCATCATATAATCTTTCTGTAAAGCAGCTTTAAACCAAGCCATTCATCTTTATCACAATAATCATTTTTGCCGCAAAAGCCCGCTTCGGGGTCATCATATATACATCAGAAAATTGTGCCTCAAAGAGGACTATTTTGTACAAATAGTTAATACAAAAGAAATAATGTACATAAGATGGCATTTTGAAAGCTTAACCCATACAACAACATACGGGATTACATAATAATACAAAATACTAGTGTTCACTTCCGTCACTATACATAAAAGCAACCACACACATACAAGATTATATACATATGTACTAAGATCCACTAGTCTCGCCATCGTGTCTCACTCAGAATCATATCGATCCTCCTCGTGATCCTCCTCATCGTCAGAGTCATCATCGGAGTCGTCATCCAAGTCATCATCCGAATCATCATCCGAGTCGCCCTCGCGTCGGCGCAGACTGGATGGTCTCGCCCATCATCTCCAACAACATGGATGTCGCAGATCGGATCAAGTCATCACGGCATCTCGATACTCTCATCCTAGCTGCTCAGCGATGCGGCTCTGCGGCGGTGCCGTCATGGGTGGTAGAATTGAAGCGGTGGTCGGATGGGTGTCCAATCGACAACGGGAAACACCGCATCCCTAAAGCTCGGCCGAGACGCTCTCTCTCCTCGCGAGCTCGCCTCATCCTCCATGAATCTGGGTATCACCGGGTCCACTAGCCGCGGTACCTCAGTGTCAGCCCACTCAGCGACTCATCGCGCCACGTACTCCTCGAAGGAAGATAGGGTCCTCTCGGTGCCCCGTGAATATCAAGACGATGTCAAATGGCTAACGATCTCGGCAGATCCGCTACTGATCATAGTCACCGCCGGTAGATGTAATCTCCGACACCTCTCGTGCATAGTCCTCCCAATCGATCGGTAATCGTGTCAAAAGGCGATTAACGCCATCAAAATCTGTCACACCGCGCTCATGCGCCCCTCCAACGACGAAGGTAAGGCATGAGAAACTCTCCTGCATCATCTCCCAAAGACATCCGTACTCACGGTATGCATGAATAATCTCCTCCGGGTGGCCCTCGGTCCCAGCCTCCGCCTAGTAGTATGTCGAGTCTCGCCATCTCGTCATGCATAAACGAGCATAAGACAACTAAATAAAGATATCCGTTACATAGATAAAAATAAACTTAACGCATCTGTTAAGCAAATAGGATAAACTGGACAGGTCTACAAAGCAGATAAACAATCCAAACACATCCGATAAATGGATAAATGTTATACGAAAATTGTTCTCATATACAACGCGTTGTAGCTTTCCTACCATACTAGGAAACTTACTATCTAGCAACAGAAAAAAAAATCTTATTATATAACTAAATTCTAGTTCTCTATAACCATGAGCTAAATTCTACTAGCTCGTGAATTCGGAGAAGGAAACAGGGTTCATCCTTCATAAGAAATATAGTAAAGTACGTTAGAGTACGAGGCGGCTTACGCGCAAAACGGAGTCCGAACGGGATAACGGATCCAAACAAAATTACTGCGTGAAGTAGGAAAATTTCGCGCGTTTGCGCCGAGATCGTAGGCAATGCCGACACCAAGGTCGTGCATGCCGTTGCCGAGGTGGACTGCCGAGGCCAAGGTGACGAGGTGACGGGGTAGTCAGCTGGTCAATCGAAGTGAATCATCGAACTCGAGGTAAATGTCGAGGTTGACACCGAAGTGAACGCCTAGGTCGACGCCAGGGTGAATCAATTGAGGTCGCGTAGTGCCGAGGCGATCAACTGGTCAGCCGAGTCGATGTAATCTCTGGGTTGACTTCAAATGAGGTGGAAAGCCTTAGCTTTTATTTTGAGCTCGTTTCTATTTCTTTTGTTCACGTAAAAAGGGAAGTTCGTATATCTGCTCGCCTATGTTCTTTTCAATAAGGGATCATGCTTCTTATTACGTCTATGTTCCATTTGGGATGACATAGTCATTAATCAAAACAATATTGAGAATTGAAGAATAAAATTTCAAATATGACGAACATAGTTCGTTTTAAAAATACGCATTTCTTGCGAAAAATTTTCAACCAATCACTCATGGTTATTCACAACCTTTCCTTTTTATAACATTTGTCGATAATTTTCTATCGACTCCAATCAAATTCATAATTTCAAATTTCTCGTTTTCAAAGATGAGAAAATCATTTACCTTTTTCCCGGTTGAGCTTGATGTGATGGAGTGTTGAGGATAGTCAGCTGATCTCTAGAAGTCTAGTGACTCAATCTAGACTTAACTTTTTGAAAGAAGGTTTAGGGTTCAAAGAGCAACCGGCTCTGATACCACTCTGTCATAGCCCCTCTAATCCAAAGGACAGATTAGCGAGAACTGGAACTTGGAACAGTGATTACAAAACATTTAATAGGAATAATCAAAGGATTTTAAATAACATCAATTGAACTACTAAGTTCAAACCTTATTTACAAGGCAAAAGTAATTTACTGATATAAAGGCTACAAGTCCTTTAACAACAGATTCGATAATTTGGATGATTCGATCACAATATCAAAATACAATAACATGTTCAAACTGCAATGAAAGCATGTGAATGCATATATGATTTATATGTACTAAAGGTTTATTTCAAACATAATAAATACCAAAAGACATCCCGACTACTCAACATCTCTCCACCATCATCATCATCACCAACCTCGCACATTTAAAAACAATATGCGGGTCGAGTACAAAATTGCACTCGGTGGCTCATGCCAAAATAATTTATCAAGATTAAATTATCGCCCCATCACAAGAATACACGAGGTTTTAATTTGAAATACTCGTGCTTACTAAATATTTTCATTATTTTCCATAAATATCGCTGTCAAGCATTTTTCATGTATGTATGATCCATATCCACCACAATAATTCATCTCACAATAATTCCCGGCCGGAGAGGAGGCCTCCTCTCACGACGCCATGACCGCCGAGCACCCTTTCAAAGACACAAATACAAATAAATAAAGGCACAAAATCCTTGCCATCTCGACAGATATACAATTCTCCATCATCCTTGTGGGTACTTACAAGGATACTAATTCAAGCATGTCATAAAGTGGGAGCTACCCAACAATATGCATCAAATATCATGGATCGATACATACACAAAACATAAATATTTTTGGTGTAATTAAATAAATCATTTCATCAATATTGCTTGCAAATAAAGCATCATAATTAAATCATTTGATAAACATTTATCATTGAGTATAGTAAAGCCCACCTCTACTTTCGAACGTTAATCTTGATGCGTGTCCTTTCTTTGTTGCTTATGAGCTGCTCACGCCCCACCTTACGCAAAATCTACGCTCAAGACGTGGGCACGTTTTGGAGATTTTCAAAGTGTATTCAACTTTGATATTTTATAAAATAAAAATAATAGTTCAAAATTTTTAATAAATTTTAATACGCCGTTTCAACGCGTAATTCAATAAAATAATTCTCGTGCTTCGAGAGAGACGTAATATGATCTACAGTCTCATATTAACCTTTTAGGTTAAACATTCAACGATAATAACGCTATTTAATAAAATGATTTCAATTATGAAATCTTTTCTCACAATTGAGATATTCTTATAAAAGTAATACGTAGTGTATTTAACTAACGATTTCATACGTTAAATTCAAAAGTCAACAATTTTGACTTTTCTTAATAATTTCTTTAATAAATCACATATTTAATATCTAAATTCAATATAAATCGATTTTTAATCGCTTTTCATAAAGCTCTAATTTCTAATTTTCACGAAATCGATAAACTTGATTAATATTTTCTTTAATATTAATCAACTAATACTTTAAACATTATTTTGTAATTCTAACGTTATTTAATATAACCTTTCGTCAGAAACATAATATACTATGTTTAATAATTTTCGAAAATTCATCTATGTCTAAAAATAATTTTAGACATATAATATATTATTTTTCGATTAAAAGGATTTAAAATCCTTAATTTCATCACTAAAGCTCACTATGAGCTATAATTTCCAAACTTGTTCCAAAAATTTCTAAATTCATATAGTGTATTATTTTACACTAGGATCATTAATATATATTAATGTCACTATAGAAAATTTTGAACACCACCTATACCCATACTATAGGTCACGGCTATTGTTAAAAATTGTTCAATAAATTTTGTAAAATTCTAATAAATTCCTATAACACTTAAACATTATTCTACAACATTATTCAACCATAATATCAACATAATCAAACTATACACCAAAGAATTACACTATGAAGTTCACTATTATCATCAAAATCATACCAAACAATTTTATAAAAATCCTACAAAATTACACTATGCTTAAATACTATCATGTAGCACTAATACATCATAATATTATACTATAACAACTTACAAACCATTAAACCTATAACATAAGCTCTCGGCTATTTTGGGTAAAATAGCTATATACATCCAAAATTCTCATAAATTCCAATATCACATAATTAATACCCTAGATCAATAATATGCTATCATAACACTTAAATAAATTTTGTACATCAAGATACAAAACTTAGCCATTCTCGGCCCTTTTGAAAAAAATGTAACAAATGATTTTTTAAAAATTTCCAAATAATCACCAAGAACTCCTACAACATCATATATCAATAATCCATCTTCAAAACAACACTAAGAATTTTCTAGTACTATGCTATAATTCCATAGCATGTTTAATTTCAATTTAAACATGATACATACTTCTATAATATCATACTACACATTATTAATGAATAAGCTATCATGCTAGATTATTTCATAATTAATAACACATGCTTAACATATTAATCAAACCATTGAAAAGTTAAAACTTAGTGTACAATCGAAACTCGCTCGATATCTAACCTTTAACTAGTATTGATTTGTTGTAGGATGATTTATGCTCAAGGTTTTGGAGGAGGAAATGAAATGAACTCAAGGTTTTGGAGGAGAAGGCTCTCGCTCTTGTGTGAGTTTGAAAAGAAAGTGTAAAGTGATGTATTTTTCAAGACTAATCACTTATGTAATACAAGAAAGTGAATTAATACATACAACACTCTCTCTCTCGGTTCTCTCTAAAGAATCAAGACAAAAATTATTTTGGAGAGTCAAATGCATATGTCATGATATAAAAATATCCCTTAAACAAAGTAAATGCAAGAATAAAGTTTTTTTATTTTTTTTCGAAGCAATCAAAATTATTTTTGTCTCACTTCTTGTTATTGCCGTTGACATATGGTAGAGAGGGAGAGAATTTCATATTTTTAATGTGATCTTGCATGTGTATAATTATACACTCTACCCCAAAAATATTGCAATCAAGTGGTAAGAAAATTTAGCTTAATTTGATTAAAAATGGTCAACAAAATCGGCTCTCACACAAATAAAATGCAAGAGTATTTTCATCTACAAATGTTTACTTGGTAAGTGTGTATTAATACTACACTTAGATATAATACAATTTGGGAGATCAAAATAAAATAATCCTATGTTAAACACACTAGCATGCTCACGGCATTTTCAATGAATTATGCCCAAAATTTGATTTTCATGTCATAAGTGGATATATATCATAATATATATTCTAGATGATAAATTATATCATAGGAACAAAATTATTGAATTAATTCATAGGTGAAAACCCTAATTCTCGATTTATGGTTTTCGAGAATCCACACATGTTCAAAAATATTATTCCAAATTTTCTAGCATTATTTTAATGCTAAATAATATTCTAATTACATAAAATAATCATAGGAATTTAAATATCATAATTCCTTGATCATTAGACTTGATTCTCAAGTCATCTCTAAACGTTAACGCTTGAAACGCCTCAAAACGTTAATTATCGACTCATCTCAAAATAGTCGTAATAAAGTCGTAATCACTTTATTAAATTATTCCAATAATAATGGAATTAAATTCTAAGCTTAAAACTTAGAAAATATCACGAGCATTTAATTATCGATACGCAACGACGCTGAAATTATACTCGTTGAAATACGATACAATCAGATTTCTCAATTCACAATCATTTGTGAATAAAATATAGAATTTATTTTTCCAAAATAATCGAAACCATTATTTGATATTTTAATAATCAATTTCTCATAATAAAACTCTAATTTGTTGGGCCAACTTTTGGTAGAGAAGATATAATGGTTTGGGCTAATTATTGTCAAGGAAACCTTGGGCCTAGAGTAATTCAATTACTTAGGCTACATCTTAATTAATAATATGGGCTAAGAAAATGTAATATATCCAACTAATAGTAGCTTGATTAATGTGTTATAGGCTTAATAGTATGGATCCATTTATTTAATTATGTCAATGTTATTTTGTGGCTTTGGGTTCAAATTAATTAAGTTTGTGCTCTTTATTAAAACTAGAAGTGAATATTTAATTAGATTATTAATTGGACTTAAATAACTAAGTTTAAAGTTATTAAATTTAGATTTTCAAGTTCTAATAAATAAGATTAAGCGTAAGTTGAGTTAATTTAAACTCATAAATTAAGCTATTGAGATAGCTTTCAATTATTGATTAATTACTTAATTTTGACTAATTTCTATAATTCCTAAGCTATCGATTAAATCTTAATCGATCACCCTAAGGAGGCCTTATTAAATCTCTAAGTGATTAGGGAATGGACGAGAAATTCTAGCGATTAAGTAATATTTATAATACTAGTCTAAACTGAGAATACAAAATTTCTAATGAAATCTTTAATAGAAGAAAATCACGAACTCATTTCAGTAAGAATTATCCTTCGTTTTAGATGTCTTATTTATTATTTCTACGATAAAGGTCAAGCGAGGATGTGATGATAGAATAACGATAAGGAGTCCGTGGAATCATGAGTAAGCTTTGCAATCAGGTGGGCTTTCTTATATATAAACAAATCAAATGATTCATTCAAGCAGTTATTTTCTTTTCAAAATCTTTGAACTGAAAATCTTTCAAATATTGTCTTGCCATAAATATTTTGATATTTGTGTATGATACCTATATGTGTTTGGCTATGCCAAAAACCCGAGAATCGAATTCTAGTCCCGTGCTAGGGACCTCGGCGTGATTTGTGTACAAGTGACCGAGAGTCATCCTAAAGGGGTGACCGGTCCAGTGACCGTGGAAGGAGGCCTCATTCTCGGGACACAACAATTGTTACAGATACGGAGATTACAAAAAAATTTAGACTGATCAGTCGAACTTTAAGATTCACAAAAGGATTTAGTAAGCTTTGACCTTTTACGTTAAAATCTCTTACATTATTGTTGGGATGGCTTGACAATTATATATGTATCTTTCGACATGTGACTACTGAGTGCTTTTGTACTAAGCCCTGCATATATTTCTAAATGTGCAGGTTGAGCTGTGATGTGAATGGTGAAGTGCAGAGCCGAGCTTTTGTCGAGTTTAGTTAAAGAATGCCCCGAGATACATGTCTTCATACGTGTATCTCAGCTATATTTTCCCGCTGTAAAATACTTGATTATATCTTAATTACGGTTATCAGTTCAACTTCGAGTTAAGCAAGTTCGACCCCTTTTTATCCCCTCTTCTAATTTCCCATCCCCGGTCATGATTTCCCGGCTTAACTATCCTTAGCAAAGTCCGATCGTGACATTTTGTCTTATAAATAATCTAAAGAGTGTGCATCGGTTGTTAAGAAGCTTCCCATCCAATCAATAATTCGGAACTTCGAGTCATTTTGGATGCATGAATTAGTAGATGTGCGTGTAAAAGAAAAAAAAAGTGGCTTGCTCTCTCTCACACACGCGCGCACGCGTCGGTAAGTGTACCGATTATACATAATCATACAATTACCTAGCTTCTGCAAATAACTAAAATACACACATATATATATCCACGTTTATGTGATTAAATATGGGGATATTCTACAGTAGATCCAAATTCAATATCTTCGGCAACTTTGGGTTATGATATCATTATTTTCTGTTCACTTAACTTTTTTTTCCAAATCTATTAACTTTTGACCAACTGAATTAAGCCAGTGGGAGCAATACTTTAAAGGTCATTCGAAGATATATTGCAATATTTTGCATTCATAATTAATTGTTAAGAATGCTTCTGTTTTATCTATTATTTAATTATTACTTAGATGATCAAATTTAGAGAGTCGAAATCCTTTTCAACACCCACTTACATTCAACAATCAACAAGCCCATATAGTACTTTTTTTTGTTTGGAAAAATTTGTGTTAATTAAATGCAGTGCTATGTTATTTTGTTATGGTTTCCATATTATATGTTTCATTATGTTATTTAATTAAATTGAAAGTTTGTGTTTTCTATATAGTGTGTTTGTGTTGAATATATGTTCTGGTTTAAGTAATACGTAGTTGTCTCTATAAGTCAAGTTGTTATTATATTGTGTTTACATG
Source organism: Salvia rosmarinus (assembly GCA_036937905.1). Taxonomy (NCBI): domain Eukaryota; kingdom Viridiplantae; phylum Streptophyta; class Magnoliopsida; order Lamiales; family Lamiaceae; genus Salvia; species Salvia rosmarinus. The sequence continues at coordinate 19,452,920 of CM072814.1, forward strand.
TGCTGTATATCATATTATGCACATTTAGGCAGAGATTTATTTAGTTTTTAATTTGCAGATTTTGATCATATAAAATATATCTCAGCATTTCCGCATCTATCTCATTAATTATAAGACGGCGTAGTGACTCTCCTTGATGATAAACCCAATTATATATCTTATCTTATTTTACTATTCACCAAACTTTTAAAGATATCTCTTAGCTCTCACAAGCTTCAAATAAAGTTATACAAAATTCTATAAATAAACTCAGAGGAGGTATTTGACAAAAAAATTTATTTGGTGATTTTTTAGAATGGTGTCCCAAAATGAGACATTATAAGCTCATGCTATCTTTGAAGAAGTAAGAGAGCCCTTATTATTTTAGAAAGTCTAGATATTCATTCAATTTAGTACTTTTAAATATGACTTTGTTATTATGACCATCTTAAAATATTTATTATTTGAACACTTCAATAGATTCTTTGAAGTTTTTCTAAATAAATTTAAAGGTATTTGACTAAGTTTATTTTAAAGAGTTTATAGTGAGGTCTTACATTTAAAGATTTTTATTAAGATGTTAAACTTTATTCATGAATAAAGCATTGGATTTTTAGATATCACAGCCCGACTCGGCTAATCCCAAATGATTGCTTTGCCAGCCCGCGACTGGGGTTGGATTAAAGAAGCGGAGAAAGAAAGGAGGATCTTAGTGTTGATTTCTAACCACATCATTGGAAAGGAAACATGAGTAAATGCGAAAGCATAAGTGATATCAAGGTCGACTCAGAGAGTCTGATCAAACAATAGTTGATTATGTAATAACTACAAGAATATTCAATAGTTCAACATATATCTAGAATTCAAAAGAGTCTAAAGAGTTTGTAACGGAATAAACGTGTGAGATATGCATATGAAGATGCATTCTCAAGATGAACCAAAAGATGTTTCATTTTCATCGATAAAAGAAATCTCGCTCAACTCCACTCCGTTTCATCACCACCAACCTCGCACATCAAAAACGAATATGCGGGCTAAGTACAAAGTACTCAAGTGGGCACATGCCAAATATTTTATATTTTCTTCATGAAATTGTATCATGATCACCACAAGAAGACACAAGAGTTTTGGTTTGAAATACCTTGTGCTTACTAAACATTTTATCATTTTCCCAAAGTCGACTGGCCAGTCATTTTCTTACAACGTATAATCCAAATAGGCTATGGAACACATCGGGAGGGAGGCATCCCTTCACCCGAACGCACGACTGACCGCGAAGGGTTCAGGCTAAGTGTACAGAGTCCAAATTGACATCCACCAGTAGGACTCGAATTCGTAATATCTCCTGTTAGCCCAGCCAACCCGAATGTATAGATACAAAACAATAAACATTTTGACAGACAATACCGTATTTAAATATTTGTTGTTCAAGAAAGCAATAAAGCATAAGCAGTAAATGATTTTCATGAAAATCATATTTTATGTAGATAAGATGTCCACCTCAAGAATTGTCCTTCTTGATGTACCTGCTAGCGATCCTTTGTTGTTTTCGTTTATGTCCACACTGGACCTTGTCAACGTAAGAAATATAATTTAATACGACATTCACTTATTTCGAGAAGCATCGCTAAGATTCAACGAACTCGATATCTGTTAAGTCTTAGAGTTTCGGGTTTTTTCGATTTTCGCTATCGCATTTACTCGCTTAACAACTATATTTCGCCTATTCGGTTCGCCTTGCCATGACGATAGATGACACTTCATCGCTGCATTCCTCCATTTCATCGATGTTTCTCCACGCATTTCGCATAATTTATGAATCCTAAGTTCATAACTAATCTTCGCCATTTGTTAACGCAGATCAACAATTCCAATTCCGAGTTCTAATCCTCGCTCACATTAATATTTTCTAGCCACGCTTCTCCTCACATGTCCCACATGTTCTATCGTAGAAACTCATATCTATACTACACAATCAATAAAGATTTCTCCTAATTCAATCGCCTTCTAACAAACGCTTTACAAATTAACGTTACTTAAATAATATTTCAAGCATCTACTGACATAATCAAATAATTAATTAAATCTCTAATTTAATTAAGTAAATCCATAATTACAAGTTTAATTAAATGGATCAAGTTAAAGTTCAATAACATTTGATTAATTAATCAAACTAATTTAATTCATCATAGATATCGACTAATTATGATTTATTTCAATCACACATGTTTACCAATTTGCTTAAGGTCCATCTCATTACATAAATAAATAACTTAAAAGAATAATTATCAAGTTATCCCTTAACATAATTCATTAATTATGCTATTCAATTTCTAAAAATTTAGACTTTATTCAATCTAATGAATTTAATTAACCCAATATAAATAATTGGTATTTAGATTATTATTTAATTAATTAAGAATTAATCTTAAAGTTTTAATTATTAGAATTAAACCTCATATTTAATTAAAATAGAATTTGTTAAATCCTTAATTTCATTTAATGGATTCTAGAAGTAATTAATTCAAGTCCATTATCAATTTAAATTCTTAGCCCAATATTTAAAATAAATCTAAGTCCATCTTCAATTTAATTAAAAGTCCATAGCAATTTAATTTCAGGGCTCACCCCAAATTATTTTATTCTCGGCCCATCTCAATTAGGCCCAACACCATTTTAATTTCGGCTCATATCATATAAGATTTCGGCCCAAGGAAATGAACCTAAAAACTAAGCCCAACCCAATGGATTTTCGGCCCAAGAGAACAAGGCCCAACACAAAATAAACAAACTACATCCTAGCCCATTATCATATATGAATAACAAATAAATAAAAAGAAAACCCTAGCAGCCCTCTCTTCCCTCACATCCCCCATTCTCTCTCTCCCTCCAAACACACACGAGACTACCGCCGTCTCCACGTCCGGTTGGCTGATAAACGCACTTTTTACTAGTTTAAGAATGATATATTAGGATGAATTTAGATTAGTTAAGTACGTTTATATAGTCGATATTATATTTTTAACTATTTTGAGAAGATACTGCTCTTGGGATTCTTTTTTGGTGTTTTGTAGTCTTTTCAGGTGATAATCGATGCACAAGGCAAAGAAATAACCAAAGATGAAAATGAACAGGAGGCTAGCGACCACCCTAGCGGTCGCTAGCTAGGTCGGGAGCTCGCTTTGAAAGTTTTTGTACCGAGGCTAGCGACCACCCTAGCGGTCGCTAACCTGGCCGCGAGGATCTCCCAAAAAGTCTCTGTATCATAGCTAGTGACCAACCTAGCGATCGCTATGTTGGCCGCTAGCGCCGCGGCCTGACGAGAATTAGGGCTTCGGCCCATCATCTATAAATACCCCGGACCATCCATTGGTGCCCCCATCTCATTTTTTTAGCTGTTTTTTCACTCATATTCTTCAGTTTTTGTTCTAGCTTTATATTTTATACTTCCAGACTTTAGATTCTTGCAATTCTATTTTCCCTTCAACGCATTGTAATCGACATTGGAGCAATTCATCCGAAGGATTTCATATTTTCAACTTTCTACTAGGGTTTTGGATTCAAACCCTACAATTGTTCTTCAGAGACTCCATTATGGGTTTTATCAATAAATTTCCTATTTTTATTTTAATTGCATCTTTTATTTTAATTTCTATGTGTAGCTAATATCCTGTATTGATCCTAGGGTTTGTATGTGTGACTATATTTCTATGATTTATCTGTTGATACTGCTTTACCTTCCAAATATCGATTTTTGATTCATGGAGCTTAATTTTATGTGTTAATTTATGATCAACATTAATGATATCTAGTTGCCAATCAATACTTAACGCTTTAATTGTCAATCGATTTTGAATGCACAATACGGTAAGCCTCGAGTCATAGCCGAGATAGGAACAATCGAGGAAGCATATTCTTTGTGATATATTCGAGTTACTAATTTCCACCTCGAGCCGTAATAAAGAATAGATAAATTAGTAATCCACAACCATAATTGTCGAATCGAAATTGATGGTTACTTATGTGATCTTTCATATTCGATCGGATTAAATTGGTAAATGATTAATAGATTAATTGTGTGAATCGATTAGGTTAAGTACATCCCTGTGGTCAATCTTTTGTTACGTAGTTTATCTTATTAAAATTGAGTCTAGTTAAATCATCATCTCTCTTATTATCATTCACTCAATAATAATAAAGATTATGTGTTAATTAATCGTTGTGTTTTCGAGTTTCAATCCATGTGGATACGATATATATATATATATATATATACTTGCTATTTTACTATCATTTAATTGGTAGAAAATTGCTTATCAAATTTTGCGCCGTTGTTTGGGACCGCTTAGATTTCATAGTGATAATTTTCTCGATTGTAGTTATTAATTCAGTGCTTTAAAAAATAGAAAAAAATTAAATTTATGTGTGTTTACTTGATCGATCTAGTTTTGTCTTTTTGCAAAGGCATGATTACAAGGTCTCGTAGGAAAGAAATTCTTCCATCGATAACGAGATTGAAAGATCGCACAAAAGAGAGTGCAGAAAAGAAGACAAGTAATGATGATAGACAACCCCATGGACATGATCGATGGCCAAATGGAGGAGATGTTAGTTGAATGCAACGCCAATCGGCGCATGTAATCAAATGGGCTAAATTGGAGGACGAGCAACACCCATGCCACTCAAATCATATGTATAGGCCACCGACTGATCAGTTTCAAGGTAGAGGATGGGGGCCGAATGTCAATGCAAATAATTTTGAATTGAAACTTGCTCCCATCAACATGATACAAGCGAAACAGTTTGGGGGAGGGGTTACTGAAGACCCTAATGCACACTTGGAGGCATTCCTTGATATATGTGATACAATCAAGCAAAATGGAGTGCCAGCTGATGCCATCCGGATACGGATGTTCATATTCTCACTGAGGAATCAGGCGAAAGAATGGTTCAAGAGCTTGCACAGATCACTGATTACCACGTGGGAGCAGCTCTGTGAGAGATTTTTTATCGAAATACTTCCCACCTGCCAAGACTCAAAAGATCATTGCTGAGATCTCCCATTTTTCACAATTGGGAGATTAGTCATTATTTGAAGCCTGGGAGAGATTCAGAAGCCTTCTTCGAAAATGTCCACAGAATGGTTTTTCACCTGAGCAACAGGTGACCCAATTTTAAAGTGGACTAAATGCTAACACCCGTAGCATTGTGGATGCTTCAGCCGGAGGATGTCTGCTCAACAGAGGGATAGATGAGGCGTTGAGGATCATAGAGAAGATGACGTCCAATAGTTATCGCCGTCATGGAGAGACAAATTGATTAGAAGAGTTGTTGCTACCGAGTCGATGATAAGTATGATGATCCGTTAGAGAAATTCACATCATTGCAGAAAGAGTATGAAGTCGAGAGGAAATGGCGTATGATCACGCCATGGCACAAAATATTGAGGAGGCTAGTTATGTGAATCAAAGAAATAATTTCCAAGGGAATCGAGCGGAATCTAGCATATCATCCCAACAATAGGAATCACCCCAATTTTTCCTATGCCAATGCGTAATGCTCAAAGAACCACCACCTAGTTTTGTCGTTAATAATGGGATGATTGTGGAACCAAGAAGTTTAGTCTCGAAAAAATGATGCAGTTAAGTATTGGTGAGCAATCGCAAATTGCAGCGAGTCACCAACAAATAGTGGCTCAGCAAAATATTCAGATACAACAAATTGGGAACAGGCTGAACACTCTAGAGAGCACTATTAATGCCATCAATAATATTGTCATATCTCTTGGCAAACAATTGAAGATGGTGGAGAACCAAGTGGGGCAGATGGCTAATGAGAGAGCTGGGATGCACATGCAAGGTCAATTTCCAAGCAACATAGAGCATAATCCAAAAATATGCCTCCAAATCGGTAATGCAATTTATTTGAGGAGCAGAGCATCTTATACAAGTCACCCGGGGCATGAAGGAGAGAAGAAACACAAGGGACGAGCGGAGGAGGATGAGGATGAAGATCTCGACGACTCGCCTCAGGAGTAATCCTCACGACATGACATCGCGAGGTTGTCTCGTGAGGAAAGACGGGCCGGCGTAACCATGCCATGCGACCTTCCTCATGGGAAGGGTCGTGAGTGAATCCCACAAGAAAAGACAAGCTCAAGTAGAAATTCACTCATGACCCAACCTCGCGACACGTTGTCGCGAGGAATAGCGCAAGCCTCACAGAGAGGACCTTGTGACTCACCTCACGAGGGAAAACGCGAGCCCCAGACGCCTCGACACCGCAGCCCATTCCCCGGCGTCTTGGGAAGAAAAATCGACGAGAAGTTCACTCGATTCATGGAGATGTTCCAAAGTAAATATAAACATACCACCTCGGACGCACTTCGACGGATGCCCGGTATGTCAAATTTCAAGGATGCAAGCAAGCAAGAAGAAGTTGGGGAAATTTGAAAATCAACCTCTCAAAAATACAAAGCTATATTACAGAGGAAGTTATCACGAAGCGTATGATCTCGGGAGTTTCACATTGGAGTGTCCCCAACGACAGTGCGATCTAGAGCTAGTATCAATATGATGCCGCTATCGTTGTTCAACCGTCTCAAGATTGAAGAGATGAAACCGACTACCATTTCATTGATGATGGCGCATGTGTCGCTGTCGTATCCTATGGGAGTAGTCAAGATGTTCGTAAAATTCATGATTTTGTTTTTCCTATCGATTTTGTTATATTAGATATACATGATGATAAAATCAACCATTAATCTTGGTCGACTGCTTCTAGCTACCGCCGAGCTCTAATTGATGTGCAGGGATGGTGATCTCACATTCTCGTGTGAACAAAGAGGAGCTGAAAATTTCAATCTATGATGCCATCAAGAGACATGATAGTTCTGATTATGAGGATTGTTGTTCTATCACCACTGCCATAGCTAGCCTAGTCTCGCACTTGGATGTCAACCGACCAGTGGATGGGGATTCTACAAAGAAAGGTTGGACTCGGTATCGAATCCCGAATGTTCTGTTCAAGTTTGGAGGGAGCCACTTCCACACTCAATGGTGGTCTGCAGTGAACACTAAATATAGGGGCAAACACGAATTTGGGAAGAAGTCAGTTGCCAAAACACCAGATTGATCGAGGTAAGTAATGGTCTAGCTAAAGACATTAAACTAAGCACTTGTTGGGAGGTAACCCAATGTTTTTGTTTTGTTCTCATTTTTGTTTTGTCTATTTTTTGTTTTGTTTTATTGTTTTGTTTTGTGTCTGTTTAGGGTTGAGTTGAATGACGAGCAACCGATGATGATAATTGTTTTTATTAGAAAATTTGATTGCAACTGATTTTGTGAGATGAAGCATGTTATGATTATTGTGAGTATTGAGCCTTTGAAAACTTGATCACATGTTTGAAACCTGTGAGACTTGAGCTTTTGACTGTCATATCTTTTCAGTCTAGTTTCTTTCTATGTTGAGTAGTTTGAAATAGCATGTGTTTCTCTAGAACTTGTTTTGGATCTTTTTCGAGGTTGCATTGATGTGCTTAAGAATTGTGAGATGATATTAGACATTCTTTTCTTAGCCTATATACTATCCAAACACTAACCTGATAATCATTTTATCTTTTGATGAGCCCGTTTGAGCCTACCTTTTTCTTTCATGAAGCCGTGGGTTGAGTTGTGTTTGTTAGCGTGATGTTTAGTTGCTAGAATTGAAAGATTGAGAAAAAGAAAGAAAAGAAAATAAATGATGAGAAAGTGATAATAAAAAATAGTTGCTTACCCATATAAGTTCAAATAATAAAAAAAGGGTTTACACAAGTGTGAGAAAAGAATATGAATGAGTAAGTAGCTAGAGCTTGGGATGAGTATATCACTTAGATGAAAATTATGGAGTTCTTAGTGAAAAATGACTTCTTGGTATGGAGAATTGAAATGAATTATAAAAGTTTGAGATTTGTGTCTTGTGATACTTATCAGGTTTTTCATTATGGGATTATGAGTCACTTAGCCTAAATATATCCTACCTTACCAAAGAGCCTACATTATAACCTTTTATAAGACCGTTTTGATCTTAGTTCTTGAGCACATATTTGAGCAATGGAGAATTAGACGATTTGCAAGCTTATGGTAGATTCCGTGTGTTTTAAACATTGAAAGTATACACATCCTCCTCGATACACTTGAGTGTTTGAGAGTTTATATATATATATATATATATATATATATATATATATCCATATCGTGAGGATTCAAGTTTGAGAAGGCTTGTGCTTATGATTATTATGATATGTGGAGTTTAACGAAAGATGTTGTGATTTGATTCATTTGATCAATTTTTGTTGCTCATTGCTCGAGGTTTATTGCTTTTGTCGCTCGACTCATTCCCCGTGCTTTTGGTCGCCTCTCTTTTTTTTCGCTTTGTTTGGGACAAATAAAAGGTTAAGTTTGAGGTGTGATAAACCTCATTTCACCGCTTTATAAGGTAATTTCACCATTTTATAATTGATAAGTGATCATTTGAGCTTTCTTTTGATATGTTTATGTTTACCTTGAAAATATTATGCCGTATGTATTTCGTGTCATTTTAGCACGTGTTTTGATGTAAAAAGGTGGATCACGATAAAGAGAAATTGTTGGCCCGTGACACATCGTGACTATTGTCATGACGAAGTCTCGCGAGCACAACACGCGAGAAAGAGAGAAAGCTTCATGACTTTCATTCGCGACCAAAGGTCGTGAGCTAAACTCGTGAGGAAGACGACGCTGATTCGCAATATCAGATTATGACACTTACTCGCGAGCTAGTCTCATGAGCAAAGATGGATCTAGGTTCATATAGTGGCGCAGCTTTGACAAGGACGACACACCTTGTACTTTACGTAACACCTTTACCTTAGCTTTTACGTAGAACCCAATACTTTTAGTTTTAAGCTTTTCGCTTTATTTTGCATTTCAGCCTAGTATTTTAGTTTTATTCGAGAGTTCGATTTATTTACGGATTTGAGTTGTTACAATATTCGTCGTGGATTCCTACGGTTTTATTTATTTAATCTAGTTTATGTTTCATTTATTTAATTCTTGCTTTAGTATTTTTATTATAAGTAGCTAAATCTTGTATTGATCCTGGGTTTGTATGTCCGACTAGATTTTTATGATTTATCCGTTGATCTGCTTTACCTTCCACCATCGATTTGTGATTCATGGAGCTTAATTTTATGTGTTAATTTCTGATCAACTTTAATGCATATCTAGTTGCCAATTGAATACTTAACAATTTTAATTGTCAATCGATCTTGAATGCACAATACGGGTAAGCCTTGAGTCATAGCTGAGATAGGAACATCCGTATGAAGCATATTCTTTGTGATCTATTCGAGTTACTAATTTCCACCTCGAGACGTAATAAGAATAGGTAAATTAGTAATCCACAACCATAATTGTCGAATCGAAATTGATGGTTACTTATGTGATCTTTCATCTTTGATCGGATTAAATTGGTAAATGTGTTAATAGATTAATTGTGTGAATCAAGTTAGGTTAAGTACATCCCTGTGGTCATCTTTCATTCTCGAGTTTATTCCTTATTTATTTTGAGTCTAGTTTGATCATCATCTCTTAATATTGTTTCTCAATAATAATCAAGATTCGTGTGAATTATTCGTTGTGTTCTCAATTATCGGTCGTGGATACGATATAATACCTATTGTTTTACTATCATTCTCGCCCGCCACGACCGTGCCTTCACTCTCTGCTCGCTAACGGACACACACACACACACACTGAATATCTCCTTCTTTTTTTGCCGCCGCCTCGCCTCCGACGGGACCATGGCGACCGCTACCGCCACCCTTCGTCCATCTTGTTCTCTCTTCTGCTCACTCTCTAAACTAATCTCTCTCTCAACTCACACGCGAGACACACACGTAGACACCACTATCTATCTCTCTAAAAGATACATATGCACGCACACACCGTGTTGATGTCGCTTTTCTCCACCGGTCACGCCATCGGTCGACGTGTCGCACTATCGCCGCCGTGACCTCAGCCCCATCTTCCTCTCCCTCTCATTCCTCTCTGCTTCCTCACCATTTGCGCACAAACCATCTTTCCCCTCTCTCTTCCACTACTGCCGTCATGACCTCTCTATTCCGGCGTGCGGCCACCGCTATCTCATTCTCGCCTAATTCTCTCTAGCATAAACAAAACAGAGGATCTAATTTCAAAAGAATATCCATTTTCGAAAATTCCTCATTTTCCCATCTCGGTCTCTCTTTCGCCGATCGAGCGCCGACTCTTCAACCGCCGCCGGATAGCGCCGCAGCTGGCTCCACGGCCTTGCTCTCCAGCCATTGCTCGTGCAGCCACGCCGTGCTCGCCACGGCTCGCCTCCAACGCCTCGCTGCTGCCTCTCGAACGAGCATTGCCGTCGTCGAGAACTCGGCCACGCCGCCCCGCCGCCTATCGCCCTCACGACTCTATTTTAGTCTTCGTCGTTGGGCCATGTAGCCCCGCTCCTACCGCCGCGCCGCCGGTTAATGGTCGAGCCTTAAGTGGCTTGGTCCAAACACTACATTTCTATGTTCAAAGCATCTCCTATGCATTTAGAATTTTATTTTTTCGATTTCTTTTTGCATCTCGCTCAGATAATTGTATATGTAAGTTCAAAATTGTATATGAACAATTGTTGATTCAAGAAGCACAAGAGGTAGCTCGAAATTTTGCTATTATTATGTCAACATTTTTTTTAGATTATGATAAGGAATTTGTACTTAACATGCTTCTGGTATTTCTCATAGCAATTGAATGCATAAAAAAAATGTAGTTGGATGAATTTGAGTGATATAGAACTGTTTCAAGCAAGCGTGTTTGTTGATATTTTTCCGATATTGGTTGAGAACAAAAGGTGCTGAAAATGGAAGTTACAAGTAGTATGAGTTTGTTGTTTTGCTATTCTGTTGAATTTGAACGAGAGAAAGCAAAGAAATGTTTACCTCAAGAGTTGGTTGAAGGAGCAAAGACTCTCATCATCATTTTTTTAAATGAACGATCAATGTAGGAATGAGGAAAATTATGTTGTAGGTTTATCCTTTTGTTGAGTTGATAGCCATAGGTTCATCTAGAATTAATAGGGTATGGTATGTGATGGTAAGGGTTGGAAGAAGGTGGAGTAAAGTAGGAAAAATTGAGGATTTTAGGGATTTGAAATGATGTTGGGCGATGTGATAATTTATCCAAGATAAAATATCTCGCTCGGTTCAGAATCGTACTCGCTTAAATTTTCTCATTCAAAATAAAATAAAACGTCAAGATTATAATTTTTAATAATCGCTCTAAACTCAAATCTCGATTTAGCTAAATAAATTAATTAATCAAGTTTTAATTTTCTCGGGTATTACATTAGACGATTGAGTTTATAAGTTATTAGTAATAACAAAGTTGCCATGACAATAATGAATACATAAGAGCTAGGTTCTCCAAAGTATTATTATTTTTTATTTTATTTTTTGGTCAATTAAATATAGAAATTTAAAGATCGCGTCACGGTGGACTCGAACCCGAAACCTTTAGTTTTAGGCATTAATAATTTTACCACTAGGCCAACACACACACTCAAAGTATGATTATTTTGCTCCAACTCCTTGACACCAAGATTTTTATTTTGAAAATAAATAAGATCTTAGAAAATTGGTTATCAGATACCTTTTAGGAACTTATAAATGTGATGTTACAGCTTACAAGTTAGCTTTAAAAAGCATTTGAACTCATCCTAACACCCTTTTCCTCGATCATTGTTTGAATCTTAATTGAGCATATACAAAAATCTTGACTCTAATTAAAAATTTAATTTAAGACCTGAAAATGAGATGAAATTGAATTCCGAGAAAGACTCCATCTATTGTCTCTATTAAGCTTGGCAAACAATTTAATTAATTTACAGTTAATTGTAGAAATTATTGAAGGGTCAATATCACTACCTTTAAGTATGAATGATATATCAAATCAGGTTGACCTTCATTGTTTGGCAGATTAAATTACAATAAAGATATAGTATTTATGTGGACTAGCACTACTGACTTTAGTTACTTGGTTTTCTATTTGATATATAAATAATTCTTTTAAGATATGAAATCACCCTTTTACAATTTCAAACAAGCACTCCGAGTATCGTCTCTTTTAATTATTTATCTCAACATATGTACAGCATACTACGATTCACTAGAATACATGTATATTAGTGTACGTTGGTTTAGTAGTAGAATGATTAATTCCTGATACCAAAAGTTTTAGGTTTTAATCCATCATGATGCCGTCTTTAATTTTTATTTTTATTTTTGTATTAATTGAAAAAAATAAAGAATACATTTATATTAAGTATTACATGAAAATTAGAAATATAAAAAAATTAGAATTATATATGTATATATGTTATGTTTCTGTGTGAAATTAGGAGGAAGATATGTATGGCACAAAATCAAATCAAATGAATCTTCCTATGCGTATTCCTTTATTATTTTCAGAATAGATGCGTAAATAATAAAATTATCTTCTGCATACATACACAGTTAAAATTCGGTAGAAATCATGCTTAGCGTGAGAAGTGAGAAGGAGATCAAAATTATCTTCTGCATACATAACTCGCTCACTTTTCGTGAGCATCGTTCAAAGTTTAAATCACGTTAGCATTTTTTATTTTATCTATTTATTTATATTTTATACTTCAATTTATTATTAGCATTTAATTTCACAAATTAGAAACATCAAAGCTCAATTTGCTCCTTTTATTCATATGATGTTAAAGAAAAATAATCAATCGAGCTTTGATTTTATGTAATTTGTGAAATAAATGATGTCAATAATATATATATATATATATATATATATATATATATATATATATATAGGAGATGGATCAGGTATGAAAGGATAATTTGGTAGGAAATATGAATGAATCTGGGTCTTTGATTTGCTATATCAATGGTTGAGATTTAATTTTCGAGTGTGCTATAGTTTTGTGTTTTGTGTGCTACACGGATTATTGTGCAACACTAGAACTCTTCTTGTGCTACGCTGCAATGAAAGATGTGCTAAACTAATATATTTAGCATATGTGCTACGAACGGATGAAATATGTGCTAAATTAACATGTGCAATATAGTAATTCTGATTGTGTTACACAAATATGAAAGATGTGCTACTATTCCTATTTTCGTACATTAAGGAGCTTTCTCACCATAACCGACCACTATATATATATATGAGATGGTTCAGGTAGGAAATGATAATTTTGTAGGAAATGAGAATGAATCTAGGCCTTTGATTTGCTGGATCAGTGGTTGAGATTTAATTTCGGTTGTGTTACAGTTTTATCTTTTGTGTACTACGCTATATATATATATATATATATATATATATATATATATATATATACAAGACTAACGCTAACATCTAGTATTGATTTGTATACTTGAATGTCAAATGGTTGAACTCAGATATAATGTTTCATGTTCGATCTTCATTTGAATTACTTACTGACTACATATATTGTCTAGTTATCTCATACAAAAGTTAGATCATACAACAGTGTAGAAGATCACATAAGTCTATATGATTAGTTAATGTCATACCCCGTCTTTCTCAATAGGATTAGAATGACTTTCGAACTTAGAATTTTTAAAATGATTCGTGTCAATGAAAGAAATTTTTAAATTCCAACAAAAGAATTTATTTCATTAAATATTATAAAGTGATTACGAGAATTATTATATAAAATATAATAATCGAATATGATTTATATATATACTTATAAATCATTATGTTAATAATTTTATGCTAATATTTAATTATTAATTCATAGTCTTTAGGATCGAACTTTGAGTCCGTAAGAATAAATTATCTAATGGGCTTTAGTTTGAAAAAGCCCAATAGAAAAGCCTATGGAACAATCCAAACCCTACACTATATAAGCTTCACTTCTCATTATTTTTTGAACCCTAGCCTCACATTCACTCATTCTTCCCACCGCTTCAACAAGTGGATTGAGAACCACACAAGGTTTAAACTTTGACTTTCCTATTCAATTTGTTGTATGCGATATGTATGTATGTGTGCCGTGAGTGAGTTATGCTTCTTCTCGCTTTATTTTGTGAAAGATCAATGCTAAGATTTCAAAATCATCAATACGCATTCAATATATATATATGTTTTCTCCAAAGGCAAACCAAGCGTGCAGATAAGCTAGATTTATAGAGTTTATAAAATGTGAACTTAATAAAAATAGAACCAAACACAACAAATGAACTTAATCAGACATCAAAGAAAAGGGCTTTAAGTTTTAACTGTGTGTGTGTGTGGTGCGTTGAATGGAAAAGTGAGGGTCGATTCTTTGTTGCCAAGTTGCAGGGGAGGTGGGATGTGCCGATAGGGCGGCGGCGTTGGTGGCTCCGACCACCGCGCTCGCCGAGAAGAGAGGAGGTCCGCCACTGCAGCGGCGGTAGTGAGAGGCGAAAGAGGGGGGATGGGGTTCTAGATCGAGCGAGGGAGAGAGATCAGATGTGTGTGCGCCAATTCGCACCGGAGAGAAGGAGATGGGGAGGTCGTGGCGACAACGGTGTGGCACGCCACCGACGATGCGCCTAGTTTGAGACGACGACGATCGCAGAGAAGGAAAGAGGTGGCGATTTTGTGTGCGTATATGAGGTGTGTCGTGCACGTGAGTGAGGAGATGAGAAGAGAGAGAGAGGAGGCGGAAGTCACGACGCAAGACAACTCGCCGACCGGTGACATGGCCGGCCGAACATGGGAGCGGCGACAATCATGTGTGTCGCGTTGTGTGTGAGAAACGAGAGGAGAGAGATCTGAAATTGGGGGCGACGGCTAGGGTTCTAAGGGTAGGTTTAATTAGTTTAGTCAATGGGTTGGGTTTTGTGAGACGGGTCATTGATTTTATTTAAATGATTGGGTCGATTATTTTCTTATGTTTAAATGCTAATGGGCTTATATTTATTTTAAAGTTTGGGCCTAAATTATAATAAGGAACATGGGTTGTGATTTGTTTTAATAGTGGGCCGAGTATAATAAATGAAAGATGTGCCATTAGAAAAAATTGATATGGGCTCAATTTATTCTAAATTTCAATGTAAACATAATAAAGGAACGAAATGAGAATTAAATTGTGGGCGAAAATTATGGGTTGGGCTCAGGTGAATATATTTAATAGTTGGACCTTAGTTAATCAAATAAAATATGGGCTTAGATTTAATTAGAAGTTGGACTTTAATTAATTAAATCTTTAGGTTTAACTTTGAGACTTAATAAATTAAATTATATTAAGTCTAATGAAATAAATAATTAACTTAAAAATAAGTTTAAATTATTTAATTATGGTAAGTTAATTAATTAATTAATTAGTTGCTATTAAGTTTAAATTATTTAATTATGGTAAGTTAATTAATTAATTATTAATTAATTACTATTAAGTATAATTAATTAATTGGCTAAGTCAAGGTTAAGTCCAAGTTTAAGTTACTTAATTATGATTATGACCTATGTAATTAATTTAATTAAATTCTTTTTAAAGAAAGAAATTAAATTAGAATATTTAATAAATAAAATTATGCTATACAACTGCATAATTTGAAAAATTTATTATGTGTTATATTAAGCGAGATTCCTTAATATATATGAATTTGGTATGTATTTCCAATTGCATTATACTTTTGTAAAAAAATATTTAACATAAGAAGATTATGAAATTTCATACGTTTTAAACGAAAAGTCGAGCAAGGGTATTATTGGTGCCCTTAGCCGATACATTGGTTTTCAAATTTATTTATATTTTGAAAACCCGGGCTTAACGAATCATAAGCTAGTATCATACTCTACTTGAACTTAAGGCTAGCCTTTCGAGACCTATTAAGATTAGTGCTTCTTGTAGGTTTTGTCGATCAAGGGGATTAGCGTTGCTTTCCCGAGACGCCGCATTATAGTTATTTCTTCAGGGTTTGTCCTATCGAGGTGGGATTTATTTACAAAAGTATATTCGAGTTATATGCTCGATATTTCATGAAATGCAAACCGCTTATCCAATAAAATGTTTTTGTGCGCCTACTGCTTAAGGCTCGTAAATGTATCGATCGAGATTCTCTTTAAACTTGATATGTTAATTGAGAATTGTGTACACTAGTTAGTTGTTTCTATGGGTTGATCTCCATCGGGCACTGACAAAATCATGAGGCGTTATATGGGTGCTTGTATGGATGTGTTCTGAAATACGTCATGAAATTATGAATTTGTCTGGGTTACGTCCCCGACAACAATAATGTGGGCATGTGATCCGACGGTGGCTAGAGGTCTAGGATCAAAGCGAGTAACAGAAAAGTCGTGAAAATGGGCCCAATGAATGAAATATTTTCGCATGCTTAGAAGTGGTTTCCCTTTTTAAAACCTTCTAAGTCATGTTATTATGATCGATAAACCGCTTACGAATTTATGAAATGTTTTCATCAATGATGTCCACCGAGTACATTAGTACTCACCCAAATATTTTTAAATGTTTTCGTGTTGATTAATGGGCTACCGACGGGGCAGAGCTGAGAATAGGGTTCATTCCGTATTTTGACGGATTATTTTCGTATTTTTGACTTCCGCCGACGAGCTAGCTCTAATTACATTTTTCCTTCTTGTCTATGACTTGATTTGTACCTTTTGATGAGCTTAGACTCTGAATCCTTGATATTAGTATTTTGATATATATCGCTATCGTAGCACGAAACTAAACTTGTGATCTTGAGGATAAATGTTGTTTTGATTAGATTACATCATTCGATGTCTTCCATTTTCATTTAGGAAGCTATTCCCAAATTCTAAGGGTTTATTGCCTTGATCATTCGAGTCAACTTTTTACCTTATATTTTCCATATTTTTATTAGTCGCGTCCCGATTTACGAGCTTCCATTATATTAGAAATTAAGGCGTGACAGAGTGGTATCGAGCATAAGTTTTCTTCGTGTCTCGACCACCAAAATCTTTTCATGTCGAGTCTAAAATAGTATCTCTAGACTTTTATAATCTCAGTGACTCCCACCACCGTCACCCCAACCGATCAACAAAGGTATAATTTAAATGTTTCAAAGTCGATCGTGAAATGATGTACGCCATTGATGAATGTTGCCATGTGAATTACAAGTCATTTTCATATGTTGTTTTGTGAATTGTCTAATTGCTTTCACATTGTTATCGTGAGTCATCAGATTCAGATAGCTAAGTTATTATCGTGTTAGGGACAACCCAACCCTTAACGACCCAAATGAAATTGATTGTCGAATCGATTTTCAAACCTTTTCGATCATGCATGAGACTTTTGGAACCTACATGACAATAGGTTTGACAAAAACGAAAATGGTTGATGACGATATTTTTGGTTCCATATCCTGAAATGATCAGAATAAGTTATGGGTTCTCTCACAAACTGTTTGTGTACCCAAGGGCTGTTTTGAAAGTGTAAGTCATGATAGCCTCGCTATAACAACTTAGAAAGAACTAGTTCACTGTTTCACATAGAAGAGTTTGAACATAGAAGTAACATGAAAAAAAATTGGGAATTTACTTGAGTTACACCATTATTGTTAGGGTTAGTTTCTCATATAGGCGTTATCTTTTCAGAATGGAAGACGCACCAATAGGAGATGATATGAGAGACGCACCGATAGGGAATGGTAGGGGTCGAGGACGAGGACGAGGACGTGGTCGTGGTCGTGGACAAGGAAGAGGTTTTGTCCATCAGGAACCTAACCCACAAGTAGCACCGGACAGTACGATTGAAGAAAGGTTCCGCAAAGAGAAACCTCCGTTGTTCGATGGACTAGGTGATCCGATGGATGCTGAGAAATGGATTCGAGCCGTGGAACGGATTTTTAACTATATCCGATGTGAAGGCAAGGAAAAAGTGAAGTGCGCCACCTACCAGCTTGTGGAAGAAGCTGACTTATGGTGGGAGTCAGTGAGACGCACCATGACTGAGGAGGAACTCGAGAACCTCACATGGAAGAATTAAGATCGAACTGCATTAGAAGTACATACCGTGATGTTACTGTCAAGAAAGTAACGAGTTCGAATCAAGCAGAATTGGAACAACATCGAATATGACAGTAGCTTTCAACCAATGTCAAGGTATGCTCCACATCCGTGGACACCGATGCAAAACGCTACCGAGAAGTTTAGAAACGGACTACGTCATGAAATATCGATTTTCCTAGCAAGTCGTGGTGATCTTACATATGCACAAACGCCGAAAGGTGGCTCTTACCATCGAGTCACTCGCCAAGAGAGAAAGGAAAGCTCCTCCAGTCGTGCATACGCCTCTCAAGACAATGGCAAAGGAAAAGAAAATGGAATGAGGGTAATGGAGGAAACTTTGAAATGGAAAGAAACCTCGAACTGTAATCCGAGGCGTAATCATAATCGCCTCCAATGATAGGCCGAGCACCTTGCCCTAATGCCGTAAACCCCACCTAGGCAAATGTCCGGGGGGCAATGCTTGTTTTACCGTGGAGAACCGGACATTTTGCTCCAAGATGCCCAAAGAAAATGGGATAGCACCCCAACAGCCCAAACCTGGAAATCAACAAAGGCAAATCCATGGTCCCGTGAGGAAACCAAAGATAACCACCAACGCGAGGGCCTATGCTCAACCGTAAGAAGCGCCCGAGCATGTGGAACTCGGCGTGTATGATCAATGTGACCGTATACTGTTATAACTTTGTTTGATACGGGAGCATCACACTCTTTCATTTCACATGCTGCTTGTAAGGCTTTAGACTTAACTCCTGAACCATCTAGTGAAGCTTTAGTGATTAGCACACCTGATGGAGAAACAATGTCTGCTGAATATGTTGTCTCGAACTTAGAATTGAACATAGGTGCTGAAAAATTTAGGGCAGACTTATATGTCATCTCTATGATAGAATTTGACATCATTTTAGGAATTGATTGGCTCACCAAAGTCAATGTCACAATTTTGTGTAACGATAGAAAGATCTCCTTCCATACCTTTGGAAAGGAGGGGACGAATTTCCATGGGATAAGAATGAGAAAAGGAGTATCGATAATATCTGCCATGAAAGCCACCAAGATCATGAAGAAAGGAGGTTGCTATGCATTTCTAGTCAGCTTGACAAGAAAACCAGAGGTGGAGAAGACAATTGGAGAAGTTCCAGTGGTTCGAGAGTACGAAGATGTTTTTCCAGAAGAATTGCCAGGTATACCACCAGATCGGCAATTAGAGTTCACAATCGACTTAGAACCCGGAGCAGCCCAAGATCAAAAGCATCGATAGGATGGCCCCACCCGAATTACAAGAACTAAAGATTCAACAGCAGAGTCGTTGATCTAGGTTTCATACAACCTAGTGTATCGCCATGGGGAGCACCATCCTATTCGTCAAGAAGAAAGACGGAACATTAAGGATGTGTATTGATTACGTAGAATTGAACAAGCTCACTATTAAGAATATATATCATCTCCCGTGATAGACGACTTGTTCGACCAACCGAAAGGAGTCAAGTATTTTCCAAGATAGACCTAAGGTCCGGATACCATCACCAAAATGAGAAGGAGGATATTCCTAAGACAAATATAGAACACGTTACGGACATTACGAGTTCACAAGGATGCCGTTTGGGTTAAAAATGCCCCACTGCTTTTATGGATCTAATGAAGAGAGTCTTCCATCAAGATTCGATAGTTTCACTTTAGTGTTTATCGATGATATTCTCATCTACTTAAGACCGAGGAACAACACGAAGAGCACTTGCGTGTTGTACTTTAGATTTTGCGAAGGAGAGATTATACGCCAAATTCAAAGAAGTGTGAATTTTGTTAAAGGAAGTGATGTTCCTGACATATCGTGTCACCGAGGGAATCAAAGTAGATCCCGCTAAAGTGGAAGCCGCCAAAGAATGGAGGACACCATCAAACGCCAATGAGATCGTGAGTTTTCTCGGTTTGGCAGATACTACGCATTTATCTATCAAGGATTTTCAAAATCACTAGCCAACGACACGCTTTCTAAGAAAAGGACCAAGTATATTTGGACCAAGACCGTAAAAGAGTTTTCAAGAGCTCAAGACAAAGCTAACCACCGCCCCAAAAGTTAGCAATTCCAGAGGAGAATGAAGGATTCGTTGTTTACACGGATGCCTCAAAGTTCGGACTAGGTTGTGTACTAATGCAAACCGAAGGTGATAACATACGATCTCGCAATTAAAGCCCCATGAGTCAATTATCCGACACATGACTTAGAGTTAGCCGCAATGCATGCTTTGAAGATCCTGAGACACCACCTTTATGGAGTTAGGTGTGAAATCTTCACAAATCATAAGAGTTTGAAGTACTTTTTCGAGCGTATGATCCGAATACGAGACAACGAAGATGGCTCGAATTAGTAAAGGATTACGACCGCATTATCGCCTACCATCCCGAAAAGCTTAACGCCAGGCGCACGCCCGAGTCGAAAGACTAAGGCAAAGCTAGGTATTTCATTACCCAACGAGAGAATCGATTCGTGACTTCGCCATGCTCGCTTTAGAAATAGTTCATCCTCCAAAGACAAGGTCACTTTGATAGCTAGTCTCACGCCCACACCGACCTACGAGGAAGGATCATTGATGCACAAAGAGGAGATTGGTTCCTAGAAAGATGCGCCTCGCCGCAAGAACGAGCGAAACAAAAGGATTCACTAAGCAAAAGACAATGCTTTGATGTTTGGTGAAAGATTGTGTGTGCCACACAAGGAAGAACTCAAGAACGAGATTATGAGCAAGGCTCATGATACTCCATATATCGCACATCCGTGAAGTACAAAATGTACCAAGATTCAAGAAAACGCTCGTGGAAAGGAATGAAAAGAGATGTAGCATCTTTGTCGAACGATGTTCGCTTGTCGCCAGTTAAGCGTTGTGCACCGAGACCGATGGGATGTTACAACCCCTACCGTGCTGTAATGAAAGTGGGAACATATCAACATGGACTTTGTGGTAAGCCTACCAAAGTCGGCCTCGTGGAATACCGCCATTTGGGTCATAGTGGACCGCCTAACAAAGTCACAGATTTCACCGATTCGATGACGCTTGATTTGGAGAAGCTTGCAAAATTATATGTTAAAGAGATAGAACGCCTTCATGGAGTACTGTATCTATTACGCCCGATCGAGACTCTAGATTCACATCAAGCTTTTGGAAGAGTCTCGCAAGAAGCAATGGGAACCCAAATTAATTTCAAGACGACTTTTCATCCCTGCATCGATGGCCAATCGAAAGAACGATTCAAGTTTTAGAAGATATGTTACGAACTCTAGTCTCGACAAAGGTGGAAGTTGGGAAGATTTGCTCCCGCTAGTAGAATTTGCCTATAACAATAGTTACCAGCGACGATTGAATGGCCCCATATGAGGCATCAGATGGTCGGAAATGTCGATCACCTCTTTATTGGGATGAAGTGGGAGAAAGGAAGTCGCTAGGCCCGACCTAGTACAAACAGATGGTCGAGAAAGTCGATCACATTAAGCAAAGAATCAAAGAAGCTCAGATGATAAAGTCTTACGCCGACAAAGTCCGATCCGACTTAGAATTCTATTTCGGGATCGTTTTTTCTTAAGGTTTCTCCTTCAAATGGAGTTATACGCTTGGCAAGAGAGGAAAGTTACGACCCCGCTATATAGGACCGCTCGAGATCCTAGATGAATAGGCCTCAGTAGCTTATAGGTCGGCCTTTGCCACCAAGCATTGGAGACGTGCACAATGTGTTTCATGTCTCGCATTAAGGAAATACGTGTTCGATCCGAAACACGTAATTAAGCACGATGAAGTAGTCTTAGCCTAAGACTTGAGTTATGAAGAAAGACTGTCAAAATTTTGATAGAAAGTTCAAGTTTTACTTAACAAACGAATTGTTCTCGCCAAAGTAAAGTGGAACCATCACGGTACGGAAGAGGCCACATGAGAACTTGAAGATAAAATGAAAGCTAAGTATCCCGAACTAGATTACTAAGGTATGTAATTTCGATGACTAAATTTTTATAAGGATGGAGGATGTCATACCCGCCTTTCTCAATAGGATTAGAATGACTTTCGAACTTAGAATTTTTAAAATGATTCGTGCCCAGTGAAAGAAAATTTTTAAATTCCAACAAAAAGAATTTATTTCATTAAATATTATAAAGTGATTACGAGAATTATTATATAAAATATAATAATCGAATATGATTTATATATATACTTATAAATCATTATATTAATAATTTTATGCTAATGTTTAATTATTAATTCATAGTCTTTAGGATCGAACTTTGAGCCTGTAAGAATAAATTATCTAATGGGCTTTAGTTTGAAAAAGCCCAAGAGAAAAGCCCATGGAACAATCCAAACCCTACACTATATAAGCTTCACTTCTCCTTATTTTTGAACCCTAGCCTCACATTCACTCATTCTTCCTACAGCCTCAACAAGTGGATTGAGAAATCCGCACAAGGTTTAAACTTTCACTTTCCTATTCAATTTGTTGTATGCGTATATGTATGTATGTGTGCCGTGAGTGAGTTATGCTTCTTCTCTGCCTTATTTTGTGAAATATCAATGCTAAGATTTCGAAAATCATCAATACGCATTCAATATATATATATGTTTTCTAGAGGCAAACCAAGCGTGCAGATAAGCTAGATTTACAGAGTTTATAAAATGTGAACTTAATAAAAATAGAACCAAACACAACAAATGAACTTAATCAGACATCAAAGAAAAGGGCTTTATGTTTTAACTGTGTGTGTGTTGTGGTGCGTTGAATGGAAAAAGAGGGGGGGTCAATTCTTTGTTGCCAAGTTGCAGGGGAGGTGGGATGTGCCGATAGGGCGGCGGCATTGGTGGCTCCGCCATCAGGCGCTCGCCAAGAAGAGAGGAGGTCCGCCACCGCAGCGGTGAGTGAGAGAGAGAAGAGGGAGGTTCTAGATCGAGCGAGAGAGAGAGAGAGATCAGATGTGTGTGTGCGCCGATTCGCATCGAGAGAGGCGAGACGGGGCTGAGGTCGTGGACGGACGCGTGGCACGCCACCGACGACGCGCCTAGTCGGAGACAACGGCGATCGCACCGAGAAGGAAAGAGGTGGCGATCTTGTGTGCGTGTATGTGAGTGTGTGTCGTGCACGGAGAGGAGATGAGAAGAGAGAGAGGAGGTCGAAGTCACGACGGCACAACTCACCGACCGCGACATGGCCGACCGGACATGGGAGCCGGCGGCATCCGCATGTGTGCGTTGTGTGTGAGAAACGAGAGGAGAGATCTAAAATTGAGAGGGGCGGCTAGGTTCCAAGGGTAGGTTTAATTAGTTTAGTCAATGGGTTGGGTTTTGTGAGACGGGTCATTGATTTTATTTAAATGATCGGTCCGGATTATTTTCTTATGTTTAAATGCTAATGGGCTTATATTTATTTTAAAGTTTGGGCCAAGTTATAATAAGGAATACTACCGTGATTTGTTTTAATAGTGGGCCGAGTATAATAAATGAAAGATGGGCCATTAGAAAAATTGATATGGGCTCGAATTTATTCTAAATTTCGGGCCGTAAACATAATAAAGGAATGGGCCGAGAATTAAATTGTAATAAAAATTATGGGTTGGGCTCCAAGTGAATTTATTTAATAGTTAGACCTTAGTTAATTAAATAAAATATGGGCTTAGATTTAATTAGAAGTTGGACTTTAATTAATTAAATATTTGGACTTAAATTAATTAAATAAATGAGGTTTAACTTTGAGACTTAATAAATTAAATTATATTAAGTCTAATTAAATAAATAATTAACTTAAAATAAGTTTAAATTATTTAATTATGGTAAGTTAATTAATTAATTAATTAATTGTTATTAAGTTTAAATTATTTAATTATGGTAAGTTAATTAATTAATTAATTAATTGCTATTAAGTTTAATTAATTAATTGGCTAAGTCAAGGTTAAGTCCAAGTTTAAGTTACTCAATTATGATTATGACCTATGTAATTAATTTAATTAAATTATATTTAAAGAAAGAAATTAAATTAGAATATTTAATAAATAAAATTATGCTAGTCAAGTGCATAATTTGAAAAATTTATTATGTGTTATATTAAACGAGATTCCTTAATATATATGAATTTAGTATGTATTTCAATTGCATTATACTTTTGTAAAAGTATTTAACCTAAGAAGATTATGAAATTTCATACGTTTTAAACGAAAAGTCGAGCAAGGGTATTGTTGGTGCCCTTAGTCGATACATTGGTTTTCAAATTTATTTATATTTTGAAAACCCGCTTAACGAATCATAAGCTAGTATCATACTCTACTGAACTTAAGGCTAGCCTTCGAGACCTATTAAGATTAGTGCTTCTTGTAGGTTTTGTCGATCAAGGGATTAGCGTTGCTTTCCGAGACGCGCATTATAGTGATTTCTTCAGCTTTGTCCTATCGAGGGGGCTTTATTTACAAAAGTATATTTGAGTTATATGCTCGATATTTCATGAAATGCAAACTGCTTATCCAATAAAATGTTTTGTGCGCTTCTACTGCTTAAGGATCATAAATGTATCGATCGAGATTCTCTTTAAACTTGATATGTTAATTGAGAATTGTGTACACTAGTTAGTTGTTTCGATGGGTTGATCTCCATCCGCACCAACAAAATCATGAGGCGTTATAAGAGTGCTTGTCTCGACGTGTGTCAAGTATGTCATGAAATTATGAATTTGTCCGGTTACGACCCGACGATAATAATGTGGGCATGTGATCCGACGGTGGCTAGAGGTCCGGATCAAAGCGAGTAATGTAAGAGTCGTGACAACGGGCCCAATGAATGAAATATTTTCGCATGCTTAGAAGTGGTTTCCTTTTAAAACCTTCTAAGTCATGTTATTATGATCGATAAACCGCTTACGAATTTATGAAATGTTTTCATCAATGAAGTCCACCGAGTACATTAGTACTCGCACCAAATATTTTCGTGTTGATCAATGGGCTACCGACGGGCGAGTCGAGATTATGGTTCATTCCGTATTTTAACGGATTATTGCCGTATTTTGACTTCACGATGAAATGGCTCTAATTACATTTTTCCTTCTTGCTCATGACTGATTTGTACCTTTTGATGAGCTTAGACTCAATCCTCGATATTAGTATTTTGATGTATATTAGCTATCAGAAGCACGAAACTAAACTTGTGATCCTGAGGATAAATGTTGTTTTGATTAGATTACATCATTCGATGTCTTCCATTTTCATTTAGGAAGCTATTCCCAAATTCTAAGGGTTTATTGCCATGATCATTCGAGTCAACTTTTTACCTTATATTTTCCATATTTTTATTAGTCGCGTCCCGATTTACGAGCTTCCATTATATTAGGAATTGGGGCGTGACAGTTAAGCTAATTGAGATATAAAAGTAATCACAGGTGAGACAACTTGATGACAAATTGTTAGTATAAGCTGCAGCATAGATAAGAAGGTAACTTGCCTTGGTTGTTTGTCTATGCTGGTACGTCTTGACTATTGATCTACATGAGTTCTTCTATCTCACCATCATAAAG
This sequence comes from Salvia rosmarinus, assembly GCA_036937905.1. Taxonomy (NCBI): domain Eukaryota; kingdom Viridiplantae; phylum Streptophyta; class Magnoliopsida; order Lamiales; family Lamiaceae; genus Salvia; species Salvia rosmarinus. The sequence goes on from CM072814.1 coordinate 19,478,500, forward strand.
ACTCTAGATCTCGATAACTTCATGTTGATCTAAATCTCGTTAAGGTTTCATATGAGTATGAGTTATTAACCATCACTTTTACTTGTTATGGGTGAGGGTTACACGTGATAACTCAATATTCTGCACATCTTGGGTGGAGGAGTGCTTGTATGTCATGTTGGTTATCTGCATTGAGTTATCGTATCCGTTTAGAATGATGACATCCCTTAAAGGAGCTCAAAAAGTTATATCGATTCATAAATTGTACGAAACGACATGGAAAAATATCGATTGAAGGAAAGAATGCAACGACGAAGTGTCATCTATCATCATGGCGAGACGAACCTAATAGACGATATATAGATTGTTAACTAAGTCGTATCGATAACGAAAATCCTAAAACCCAGAAACTCTAATACTTAAAAGATATCGAATTCGTTGAATCTTAGTGATGCTTCTCGAAATGAGCGAATGACGACTAAATTATATTTTTACGCTGACAAGGTCCAGAGGGACGAAACGAAAACAACAAATGATCACTAGCATGTACTTCAAGAAGGATAATTTTGAGGTGAGCATTCTTATCTAAACAAAATGTGATTTTATGAAAATTATCTACTGCTTATACTTTATTGCTTTCTTAAACTGCAAATGTTTAAATGCGATATTGTTTGCCAAAATATTTATTGTTTTGTATATATTCATTCGGGTTGGTCGGGCCATCGTGAGATATTACGAATTCGGGTCCCACCGATGGATGCCGCTTGACCGTGGTACACTTAACCTCTCGAATCGTCATGGTCGACCGTATGCTCAGTGAAGCGAGGCCTCCTCCCGAAGTGTTCCATAGCGCACTTGACATACATTGTAATAAAGCGATCTGCCAATCAACATTGTGAAAATGATAAAATATTTAGTAAGTACAAGGCCTTTCAAACTAAAACCCTTGGGTCTTACTGTGGTGACGGCAGTACAATTTCGTGAAGAAAATATAAAATATTTCAGCTTGTGCCCACTGAGTACTTTGTACTTAGCCTACATATTCGTTTTTGATGTGCAGGTTGAGCTGGTGATGAAATGAAGTGGAGTTGAGCGATATATCTTTGTCGATGGAAATGGAACATCTTTTGGTTCATCTATCTCACACGCTTATTCCCCGCAAACTCTTTAAACACTTTTGAATTCTATATATATGTTAAACTTTGAATATTCTAGTAGTGATTACATAATCAACTACCGCTTGGTCGACTCTCTCGAATCGACCTTGATATCACATATGCTTACGTATTTACTCACATTTCCTTACCAATAATATGGCTTAGAAATCAACATTAAAATCCCCCTTTCTTCCCGTTTCTTTAATCCAACCCAAGTCGCAGTCCGACAAAACAGTCTTTCGGGATTAATTGAGTCGGGTTGTGACATCATATTTCATCCCCGTTAGTGCATTGATCATATCGAGGTCTAAGAACACACTATTCATAAAACTAAGCAATTATAATTAATGGTTATTAAATAAAATTTAAATTGTAATTAATCACCAATTAAACATCTTGGAATCATCCTCGTAATGATGAATCCCAATAATATTATACGTACTCAACACTATATATTTAATGCTAGCAAAAAATCAAAACGAATATGAAATTATAAATTAAGGATAACACGAAATGAAATTTTACCATATGGCATTGCCACTTAGATTGTGGATATGAGATTTTCTTTGTGCATTTTCTCTATTATATGCACCTTCGTGTTTCATATTAGTACCGATACAAGCCATATACAACAAATAACATCATAACAAATGCACACACATAACACGTACTAGTAAAGTGATATATGAAATAAACATACAAGTATAATAGACCAGTCAAATTGTTGATTACGAGCACAAGTTGATATGCGCCACATGGAGTATTTCTAGGGGTGCTAAACGGTATTTGTTTTGTTATCGAGAACCAAACCGAAAAAGTCGGTTATCGCTTAACTAAGAATCGATTTTTCGGTTTCGGTTCGGATATCGGCTACCAGCTCAAGTAAATTTCGGTTATCGGATATAACCGATTAACCGACTGTTATACCGATTAATCAAATTAATTAATTAATTAATTAATTAATTTAATTATTAAGTAAAATTGTTTAATTTAATATTATAATTTCGTAATATTTGAAATAATCTCGTTATTTTCGGTTATTTCGTTAATTTCGTTAATTTTGTATTTTGTATATTTTTATTTTTAAAAAAAAAAAAATTTAATTTGGTTAACCGCTAACCGAACCGAGTAATCGAATTGGTTAATCGATTAACCGATTTTTAACCGATTGGTATCGGTTTCGGTTAACTATTTCGTTGATTTCGGTTTGCTAATCAAATCGAACCGAATCTCATCCCTAAATATTTCCATTAAGCTAGTGTTTAACTAAGTTTATTTTAAAGAGCTTATGTTTCAAGAGTTTATAAGATGTTTCAAGAACTTATAAGACATAAGTTTGAAGAACTTATAAGTTGTCAAAGTGTTTGGATAATTGAACTTATGTTTAGAGAAAGAATCGTGAGTTTGAGACAAAAAATCATAGTTAGAGAAAAAAAATGACGATAGGTGAAATTGATAAGATATATGTAGAAAATAACGAGTATAATAAGGTTAGTTTAATAAATTAATCACATTTATAAGCTTATGAAAAAATAAGTTGTGTTGAAATGCTTATTTTGGGAAATTATAATTTGTTGGAATTTTTACAACTTATGTGTTTTATGAACTTATTTTGTTAAACACTTTGCATGAACATTTATGCTCCTAAACAACTCAGAAGCGATTTTGAAGAGCTTATGTTCAGCCAAATACCCTCTAACTTTAGTAGGAAAACAATTTTGTTCAACTTTTGCATGATATTTGAGTTGATATAAGCTTGGTTTGTGAAATTACATTCTTGCCCTGTAAAGGCCTTCAAGTTTCTGATCATCATCTCTCACGATTTCGAACTTGGACAAAATTTCTCTTGATGTATAATTCTTGGTTTAGCCAAGTTGGTCCCATTTCATTCGCTTATTCTTTGGAACATTTTAGAACACAAAATCCTGTATTTCATATTTTTATTCGATTTATCATAGGTTGGACATTATTTATTCAAAGTGAACTTTATGCCGACTTGGGTTTGTGAATAGTCCCTAACCCCACCAAGAACACGACACGTATATATGTATATATTGTACTAGGAAATTAATATATAAAAAATAAGTACATAAGGAAAAAGGCAAGGAATAATAATAGATGGGTTGATAAATTTGAAAAGTCCAACCCCAACCGCGGAATCTCCAAAACAAGAGGCAAGTTGATGTTGTAGAAGTGGAGAGATACGAGTGAACGTTATTCAGTCACTATCATACATGGACCATAATATCTTAACAAATATTTCTTTTGATTCTATCTATACATAAAAACTTATGGTTTATAGCGATATATATGCATAAATAATCTCTTATTAGTTCCTCATTTCAACGTCAATCTCTAGATATTTCTGCTTAATGATTTGAGCCCTCATCTTTCTTGGTAATTATCTCTCGAGAAAGGGTTGTTTTAATTTTCTTTTGATCATCCCCTACCCCATATATGTTTTATATTTAAAAAGGAATGGTGTGAATATATTAAAATAATTTGGAATCCATCATTTATATATGGACGAGTTTTTCGCATTGAACTTAGTATGATCGGGTTTAATTTTAGTGGCTGAATTCTATAGTTAACCGGAGAAATGAGATATTGGGGTGTGTTTGGTAAAACTTATTTTAGAGAGTTTATGTTTCCAAGAAATTATAAGATGTTTCAAGAAATTTTAGAGGTGAATGTCTCAAATACTTATATGTTGTTAAAGTGTTTGGAGAATTGATCTTATAATTAGAGAAAAATCGTGAATTAGAGAGAAAATTAACGAGATGAAGTTGATAGTGCGTGTGTGGAAATAAATCTAATTATAATAAGGTTATTTTGGTAAATTCATGATTCCTTATAGTTTATAAAAATAAGTTAGAGTTGACCAACTTATTTTTAGGGAGCTTATAATCGTTGGAATTATTTTCACAAATTATATAATGCTTAGGAGGTTATTTTGCCAAATCTGCAATGCAAATTATAAGCTCATAAACGACTTATAAATTTGTTTTAAAGAAATTATATGTTCACCAAAACCCTCATTATTTTTCTACTACATTTTGCAAACATATCGGTTACTCGGAAGATGTTTGATTACCTAGTTACGAGAAATTCGAGAAGATGCTTGTGGACTTTTAAGAGACTCATATCTTCTATTAGCAATTTATATATTGTGTTGAAATATATATATATATATATATATATATATATATATATATATATATATATATATATATATGGGTTGAATCTAGTGAACTCATCTTTTTGAGAACTTGAGAATTATGATAAGACGTTGAAGATAATGCATAAAAAGATATAAAGTTGTGATAATGAAAACTTTCTAAAATTGTTGCACAACAAAATAATTTTAGAAAGTTTTGTTATGCTCAACTTTATATCGCTTTGTGCATCATCTTCAACGCCTTATGCATTGGCTCGCAAAAAGATGTGATTCTCATTTGATCCACTCACTATATATATATATATTGAAAACAAATCATGCATTTAGTTCATTATGCATTCGAATGAACACAAAAATATATACGCTTAAACACAATAATGCATGTAGTTAAACACAATAATACATGCGGTTGGAAGTTCGCACCCAGCAGGCGTGCAGGCTCGCATGTCGCTCCCGTGCTCACTCGCGCCCGCCAACAACAATGCATTTTTACGCTTTGTTAAGCATGAATATGTTTTGTTAAATGCATGAACATGTTTTATTAATTAATGCATGAACGTGTTTTGTTAAATGCATGTTTTTGTTTCGTGTCAACATGCGCTTTATGTTTTGTTCAATGCAGCTTCGCATTTTATTCAATATAGTTTCATGTTTTGTTCAATGCAGTTTCATGTTTTGTTCAATGCAGTTTTATGGTTTTCGATAGCAAATCTCTAAATCCTTCCTTCTTCGTCAATTTCGCTGCCTCTTTCCCGACATCGCGAATTCACAGTGAAACACCGTCATAGCTACCATCTTTCTCGATTCTTCAATCATCTATCAAATCCATCTTTTATTTTTTCTCAAAATCCATCGATTTTGTTCTCAATTTTTTTTCTTCTTTTTCTTTCTTTCAAAATCTGTTGTTTGTTGTTGTTCGTGTATTTTGCTACTGCTGTTCGTCGGTGCTGCCGTCGACGCCATCCGCTGTCGTTGCCGCTGTCATCATCTCTAGTGCCGTCCGCTACCGCCAAGGAGGAGAAGAAGAAGATTGATTTGATTTCTTCTTATTTTGCATCTTGCGAAAAAAAAATTAAAAAAATATATAAAGAAAAGAGTCACACCGTCACCATGATGCGTCCACATGTTCAAAAAGTATGGTCTACATTGTGTACTACATATTATCTAGGGATCGAGTACTACGAGAATCCAACCATATATATATATATATAGAAGATGATTATTCGAGAACTATATTTTTTGTAAACTGCGAACTATGACACGCGTGTAGAAAGTTGATGCACAAATGTATAAATTGATGATATAACGATTTGGCTCTAAAATCGGTATCTTGTGTACCAACTTTAGAGTAAAATCATTGTGCATCAACTTTATCGTGCTGTGCATCAACTTTATAAGTGTTGTACATAGTTCGCAGAAAAGATATAGTTTCATTTAATCCATTATATATATATATATATATATATATATATATATATAGTTGATCGAATGATCAAACGGTAACCACATCTTTTTGAAACCATGATAAGACGTTGAATATGATGCACAAAGCGGTAGAAAGTTAAGATAACTAAAACTTTCTAAAATTATTTTGTTGTGCAACAATTTTAGAAAGTTTTATATGCACAATTTTATACCATTTTGTGCATCATCTTTAACGACATGCATGGTTCTCAAGTTCTCAAAAAGATGAGCTCACCTGATCCAACCCCTATATATATATATATATATATATATATATATATATATAGATGAGAGATCAAATAGTACCCGAGTCCGAGGAATGTAGACTCAATCTCATCCACTCATCTCATAGATCATATGGGTGATATTTTTCGATTTTAAGCTCATTTTCGTTGATTTCGCCACATGAAGGGTAGATTAGTAATTTGGTTTGTTATGTAATACGTAAAATCAAATCATGCATGTAATTAAACATAAAATGCATACAATTGAACATAAACGCATATTGTTATGCATAAAACTGCATGCGGATGAATACAAAGTTGCATAATTTTTTTGTTATGTGATATAGAAAACAAACCATGCATGTTTTAAAACCAAAAACTGCATACGCATGAACGTAAAACTGCATTATGTTGAACATAAAAATGCATATTAGATTGATTTATCCCAAATCTATTCTCTCATTTAGATTGATTAATTCTAGCTTTATAATTCGAAAAAATAACAAATGATCAACAAGAAAATGTTTGTGCATATTAGAGAAGAGAAAGAGATATCGAGAATGAAAACCTATGAAATTGCTTTTAAAGATGCATGTTTATGTTTCATAGTATGCATGTTATTGTTTAATAGTATGCATGTTTCGCTTTGTAATACGATGTTTATGTGTATTGTTTTGCGATTTATGTGCATTAGTATGCATATTCTTTGCTAGATCTTCATCTCATTGTCTCCTTCTCCGATTTCCTGAATAACTCCACCATAAAACATAGCCTCCTTCTTCGGTTTTTGGTGAACTTCGTCTTAAACACAACCATAATCATCCTCCATCTCGATCATTCAACCTTCTCTCAAAATCCTCTTGTTTTTCTTAAATTTCGTGCAGCTACAACCACCGCCTAACCATTAACGCTATGAACACCACAGTATGACCATCTCCACACGTCATTGTTGCCGCCGACCGCCTCCACCATGCCATCGTCACCATCTACTTCGTTATTCTCCGTCGAACAAAAATAATTTGCAGCAAAGAAGAAGAAGAAGAAGAAGAAGAAGAAGAATAAATAATTACTATCTTGCTCTTAAACGAAAATTAAAACAAAAAAACAAAAAAACATCATGCCACGTGTCGCTTATCTAGGATGTCCATGTGAACACATTGTGTGGTGATGTGTGATTATTGCATCCACTTCTTAATCTTTATACAAGTAAAATTCGATGAATGCTAAAAGCACAAAAAAAGGAACATAATTATTCGGATAAAAGGTCAAATCGAAATCTATATACAATTTGTACATAGATGTCGATTACAAATCGGCACCGAACATGGGATTGATAAGTTGATTGGATTATTGGGTCACCCGCTCAATTTGGTGAATCATTTAGAAAATCGATAATTCATACATAGTTAATTTTTTCATACATATGATATACATATATTTAAATATTAATACTTGAATAAATTATAAATATGATAAAAATTAAATAAATAACTTAAAAATCTATACGTTCTATCAACCAAAAGTAAATAGAATTATTTATCAATATATGTTCGACACCATAATGAATTATATGTATATATGCAACAGTTTCTTTTAAAAAAATTAGAACAAATAACGATTACAAATCTTTATTAATCCCTACCATCATCAACTATCCTCCCCGAAACATAATAATTAAAAAGAAATCATGAACGCTATGGCCTTATGCATAGAGCTGTAAATGAGTCAAGTTATTCGTAGTTTATTCTGACTCAAATGATAAAAGTTTGTTCGAATTTGTTTAGTGAAGCTCATTAGCTAAACAAACCAAGCTTGAGCATGATAGTATTTGGCTCCTTAGCTCGTGAATAAGTTCGTTAACTGATTTAACTTGAAAATATAAAATTATTAACTAGATAGAATTATTTTCTTTCTATATTTAATAATTATTGTGTTAAATCTATAACTACTTTTATTTGTAATAAGAAATCAACAAATATATTGTGTTAATGTGGATAAAATAATTTATTTTTAAAATAAAATAATTTATAATCTAAACATATATCTAAATTTGAAAAGTTTGTTTGGGTTTGATTAAAAGGTTTCATAAGGTTTGTTTCGAAATATTCGATAAATAAAGCTCATTACCGACTCGATACTAAATAAACAAAACTTAAGATGATGCTTATATCTCGACTCGATTCGATTACAGATATACTTATGCCTCCGTCAAATTCCACTGGGTAGTGGTTGGTGCACATTGCCTTTTCTATTTTTTTTTTGTTCTTTTTTTTTTCAGAAAGCGGCCGACGTCTGTTATTATTGAGAGATCTGATGGGATTCGTTTCGTCGCTTCGCAGTTAAAGAGATGCTACCCCATATTTGTTTTATTACAATACCATTTTAATATTGCGTTGCCAATGCACAATTTGCATTGATAATTGTGAAGGTTGTCCACAGGGTTAACAATATCTTCCTATGGTCCATGATTCCCATGCAAATCACCATCAAATTATGTAAATTAATGGGCATGATCAAAAGTAGGTTTAAGCTTTAGTATTTTTATTAATGCAGTCAAGCACACGAAGTTTCCTAAACACATTAATTAACAAAGTTCTAATGATGTTTTGCTTTATCCAGCCACTTGCAATATATAATAAAATTTTAATATTTATATAATAACTGTACAGTTGAGTGAATTATTACTCAGATAAAAACAAGGAGCAAAGCATAGGATCACCGACGCGGCCTATCTCCCACTAGGGCGGTGGAAATGGTTTTCATTTTTGGTTAATACCAAATCGAATTAAAATTAAATCATGTTCGGTTAATGTAATACTACATATTGGGTTTACATTCGATTTGTGATAAAATAGTATAATTTATTTCTATTTTCAATTAATCGATAACATAGCGGTTAATAACCTAAAATTGAATAATTTTTTCTTTTATAATTATGTTCTCGCCATAAAAGATGAATAAAGAGAAGTCGGTCTTTATTTGTAGGTAAAATTTTATAGTATTATTAGAAAATAAAATAATATGTTTGCATATAGTGAGCATGTGGTTTTTTCATTTAAGTATCTAGAAAACTTGTAATTACTCATAGTCATAGTCATAGAGGATCAAAAATTGATTGAATAACAAATTACTATATGAAAGTAAATTGATTGAATAACAAATTACTATATGAAAGTAATTAAATAAATTATTTGAAACTAACCATATAAAATTAAAAATAAAGCAACAATTAATTTATCATAAATTTAGTTTAGTCATAATCATCTAATATTTAAACTGCTTAATGAGGGTGAACATTTGGTGGGCTTCGATTAAAACCAAACCGACATCCAAAACAGAATAAACCAAAATTTTCAAAATACCAATCGATCCGACCAAACTTTTGATAAAATCGAACCGAATCCCAAGTTCAAACTTCGTTTCAGTTCGATTTTAGTTAGCAAATTGTGTATTTTTAAAAATATCGTTAAATTTGTCGAATTTGGTATTTAAAAAAATATCATCTATTTTTAGTTGTTCGTGTTCTACAAACTAATTATTTAATAGAATACTAATGGCATTAGGAAAAAACATAATTTTATGATTAAATATGATTTTATAAAAATAAATATCACAAATTTCTATTGGTTCGGTATGAACAAAAGTTTTGATGCATCAAAGCTAACCAAACCAAAGAAACTTATATTTTGAAAATTTTGATCCACATCGAATCCGAATTGTTAAAATCGAACCGAATCGATCGATTACATCGGTTTGGTTCGGTTATTCGTTCGGTTCGACTTTTCTTACTCCTACTGCTTAACGTGGTTTAGTAAGAAAAATAAAAAATAATAGTTTTTTAGAATTTTAGGTTAACCAAAAATCGAACCCTATTAACCAATGTTGTTTTCAATTAACCGAACTTAATAAATAGTTTGATTTCGATTTTGGAATTTATTTAAATTTCGATTCGATTAACCGAACCAAATCATTCCCCACCCCCAACCTCCCACTCACAAATCACAACAATACTTAGGTTATTTTTATTTTCTTTTATACATGATGGATTTAAACTTGTTAAGATTAATTTCGGAATAAAATGGTGTCTCTTTGACTCACATTTGTAATACATTATATATATATATATATATATATATATATATATATAGGAATGGATCAACGAGAATCATATCTTTTTATGAACTGCGAACCATGATAAGACGTTGAAGATGATGATAAAATAAGATAAAGTTGTGCATAACTAAAACTTTCTAAAATTATTTTGTTGTTCAACAATTTTAGAAAGTTTTCTTTACGCACAACTTTATACCGCTTTACGATCATCTTCAACGCCTTATGCATGGTTCTCAAGTTCTCAAAAAGATGATTCTCACCGATCCAACCCCTATATATATATATATATATGATCGAGTTCCGTAATACTCGGTCCTCGTGTAATATGTAGTACTAAATTTAAACCATATATTGTGATCATGTGAATAGTATAAACAAACGACACGTGGCATAGCATTTTTTTATTTTTTATTTTCGCTGAAAGGCAACATAGTAAATTTCTTCTTCTTCTTCTTCTTCTTCTTCTTCTTCTTCTTCTTCTTCTTCTTCTTCTTCTTCTTCTTCTTCTTCTCTCTGCAACTACTGTTGTTCACCGGAGAAGAATAGGAAACTAACAGCAGTGATAGCACAGTGGAGGCAGTCGCAGTCGCGGTGGCTGATCGTTGCTTGAAATTGCGTAAAAATCATTGATTAGTTGCTTGAAATTAAAGAAAATCAAAAGAATTTTGAGAGACAATTGAGGTATCGAGAGATGGTGTCTATGATGGTGTTCATGATGAAGTTCGTCGAAAATCAAGTAGAGACGGTGGTTTATAGTGGAGTTTGACAAAAATAATAGATGAGGTGAATCAAGAAATGGGCGATTTAAATGATGCCATCTGCAAGAATATGCATATTAATAAATATAAACATGCATCACAATACTCATAAACATGCATATGCATAATAATATGTGAACATGCATACAACTAAACATAAATATACATGGAAAGAAACACAACTCGCATGCTTTAAAACAAAAATCATCATTCTCAATATCTCTTTTCTCTTCTCCAATATACACAAAAACCTTTCTTGTTGATCATTTGTTTTTTTTCTAATTATGAAACTAGAAGTAATTAATCTAAACTAGAGAATAAATTATGGATAAATCAATCTCACATGCATTTTCGTGTTTAACATTATGCGCTTTTTGTTTAAGCATATGTAGTTTTGTTGGATTTGTATACTAAAAGCGAATGGTTGAGCTTGTATACAATATTTCTCAGTAACTCATATTACAATTTCCTATATGAATAGTTTACTTTATTGCATATGTGTATCAATTTATCTCATACATAAGTTAGATCATACAAGGTGTAGGAGATCACGTAAGTCGGTATAATTGGTTGCTTAATGAGATATAAAAGGATCACACCGAGACAACTTGAGGACGAGTTATCGGTATATGCCGCAAAAGATAGATGAAGTGACTTGACTTGGTTGCTTGTCTATGCTAGTACGCCTCGACGTATTGACGGATCACGATGATATGAGTTCTTCTATCCGACCGTCGTGAAGAACCTAGATTTCGTGATTTTACGTTGATCTAAACCTCGATAAGGTTTTAGGTGAGTATAAGTTGTTGACCATCACTTTGACTTGTTATGGGTGAGGGTTACATGATATAACCCAAGATTCTCCGCATCTTGGGTGGTGGCAATGTTTGTATGTCATGCTAGTTACCTGTATCGAGTCACCGTATCCGTTTAGGATGATGACATCCCCATAAGGAGCTCAAAAGGTTTATTGTACTAAACCCTGCATGTTGAGTTTAGCTCAAGTACAATAATAAGGTTGAGTGGTACTACTTAAGGAATTAAAAAGATTAATTATTTTAAGTAGTCGAAAACTATAAATAATTAATGGATGTGCGATATCTTAAATATCGATTTGTAAAGTCAAGTGCAAGTCCCGACTCAACTTGGGTAATAAATGGGTAAGTCAAGATTTATTCTCTAGTGACATGAATAATCGCTTATGAATTAATTTATGTTCGGGTGAGCATGAGATAATTAATTCATTTTAGGCCCATCTTTATTCCTCGTGATTTGATTATCGGGCTTGCCATCAAGACCTTTTGTCACTTGGAGATTTTCACCATCCCTAGTTGTAGTAACCTAAAATCTTATAGTCCTAATTAAAGCATAACTAAGTACTACTTAGGGGCTTAAAGGCATCAGATCCCTAAAAATCGATAAAAAGTGCATAATAAATTAGAAAATAATAAAAATTCGACTAATTGCTAATCAAGAAGTAGAATTTAGGAAACGAATCTTATTTAGAAACAAATTTTATTAAGATAAAATATGAGATATATGTTTAGTATTATATGCTTGAATGAAAAATTTCTTTAAATAGAAACATTTTAAAGAAATGTATTAATTATTGTTTTTATGAGATTTATTTATAAAATGAAATGGAATAATGTTTAAACTATTAAATGGCTTAAATGATTTTATTTTATCAATATCTAGTGATAAGGAAATTATTTTCTATAATTTTCGAAAGTTATGAATAAATAGAACAAATATTTGATTATTTGTATATAAAAGAGTTAAATCTATATTTATATGATTTATATTCCAATAATTGATTTAATTGTTTTGGATCTTTATATTAATGAGAATATTTAGTTTTATTATTAAAGAATATTAATGTCCACTATTAGTAAATTATAGAGGATAACTTATGCAATTTTCAAAATTTCAACAATTAAAGAAAAATGAATAAATAAATAAATAAATAAAGCTATATATATATATATTTATATATATATCTTCTAGAACAAATATTCATTTGGATCATCCTCAAGCTCTCTTTCTCTCTCATTTTCGAAAACACACACCTCACATACACAAAAAAATTTCTTCAATTTTATCCAAAGTTTAAGTGTGGAATTAAGTACAAATCATCTCCAAAGAGGTAAATACCATATTTAATCCAAGTTGATCTTCTCACATTTCATGATTTTCAAAATTTGAAGATGCAAATTAAGGTTGAATTGTTTAAGTTTTGTTATGTTTAATAATTCTTTTATGCTTAGAATGCTTAAATATCATAGATTTATGGTTTAAATTATTGAAATTGTGGGATCAAGTAAGAATGCCTAAACCTTAATTTTGCATGTTGATCATTTGTTATGATTTGATTCAATTGAGTTTATATATATGTGTGATTAAGTGAAATAAACATGATTTAATAGAAGAAATTGAATAAATTGAATGTATACATATTCCTAAATTTCAAAAATAATGAGGTGAAGGATCTTTGAGTTCTTGATTTTATTTGACTTATTTGATATGATTTTGAGATTTAGGATATAAATAATACTTAACTTGAATTTATGAGATTTTATTAACTTGAAATGTGAAAGTTGAAATTAGAAAGTTTATGCTAAGTTGAAGGATTTATATGATGAGTTTGCTTAGGCTTGTAATTGGTTATGAATTGATGATCATTGATGGTGGATAAGCATATATGAGTTGTTTCAATTAGATTGATTGTGGATTGAGAAATTAATTTATTTGCATAATAATGTGGTTGAAGGGCATAGTATAACTATGTCATAAATGGATTAGTTTGAGCTTGTTTTAAGTTTCTATATATATATTAGACATATGGTGATGATTTGGTGACTGTTGGATAAGTTTGGATGAATTGGGAATGATTTGCCGATTTATTTTATAAACTTACTCATTCGAAATTTTATACTATATGGTATATTGGTAAGATGCTTTGAGAATTAATTTAGTAAGTTTATGATGAGTCCATAAGTGAGATTGAATTGCTTGTGTGTCTTAAGTTAAGGTAAGATGATGTTCATGGATAAAACTAAGTATAAACTATGTAAATTCATTTGGTTAAAGAATTTTATAATATTTCCTAAAGTTTAAGTTACTGAGGACATAAGTTATTAAGGGATGCAATAGCCTAACCTAAATCTTAGATTTAGGTAAAACTAAGAGTAGGATGTGATATGTTCAAGTGAATAAGAATATTTGCTAAATTGGATAATTATTTTATTTACAAGGATCAAGTAAGGACAAGGGAATCTTGAAGGATCGAGAAAGAAGAACTCGAGAGTAACGACGCTCAGTGGGTTTTATTTTCACTAACGTGTGTATAATATTGAATGTTCCATTTATATCTTGTATATTATTGTGAAAGATTGAATTTCTATATGTTGAGCATAAGATCATGTTACCTATCTATGGAAGAATTATGTTTAATGACCGGAGCTTGCGGTTGTGTAGACCGATCGTGGTATTGAGAAGGAGGCATACTTCATTACCAAGAACGAGATAGGGTAGGACTGTGATTGGTAACCTTCGGGCCAACACAGAAGATAATGCCGCATAGCATAACATGACACGTGATTGCATTGTTACAGTTTTATAAAGTGCGTTGTTAATGAAAACCAATTCAGGTATTATTTATTTTAGCCCTGTGTTGAGCAAAGTTTGGTAAGTCAATAAAGTTTAAATTTTGGCGATAACCCACTGAGTACTTGTTGGTACTCACGCCATGCATATGTTTTTTAAATATACAGGTTGAGCTTGGAGAAGGCGATGGAAGAGGAAGCTGAGCTAGGGTTCTTTTGTTGTATATATAATTATGCCATGAATGTCATGTCTTCACACATGACGTTCATCCATCATTCCGTTGTCAAACTCATATGATTTTGATGTCGACCTATGATAAACTCTTTTGTATGTTGGAGTTGTATATGCCAACTTAAAATGTTTACTTTGATCTTTCTATTTGGTTGTCAAATAATTAATTAAACCCTTTTTATCCTTGGAAACATTGTAGATTGGAATTTAATATGTTTATTCTATAACCTAGTCATAGCCTCGATTACTTAGTTAATCATTTAATTAAGTAGTCGGATCGCGACACTAGTAGAGTCCCATCGACTCGTTATGATTCTCCCATATCTCGATAGATTTTATCTGATATTATTAGATATTAAAGGATATTATTCTAGATATGGTTTATCTGAAAATATATGATTGTATTTATTAGATATGTAGAGATCCTATCCTAATAGGATTTTAGGGTTGCATTACAAATACAAGGTGAGAAAAAATCAGAAACTAACAATTCCAACTTGATATTTTCGAAAATCAAGAGAGGGAAGAAGAAGACGAAATTTTACAGCATTCTCCGTAAATTGCTCTCACTCAACATTGGACTTTTGGCAAACGGGATACAGTTCAGAAGATCAAAACACGAGTCTTGATCATTCTTTATCCGAAAAATTCACAAGTAAACACAAGTAAACTCCAACGTGTTGCAATTAATTATCTAGGTGCATGCTAGGTATATAATCAATGTATGATGAATTAAATATCCAAGATTGATCATCGGAAGAGGGTCAAATCAGAATTCCCTATAGTTTTTTGTTTTAAAACATGCATGGTTCATTTTTCTGTTTCACATGACAAATTAAATTGAATAGTTTTGTGTTCATCTTTATGTATAGCAATATGTATTTTTGTGTTCAATCGTATACAGTTTTCTGTTTAATTACATATATGGTTTTATTTTCTATATCACATAACAAATCAAATTACTAATCTACATTTCATCAGAGCTAAATCAATAAAATAAACTTAAAAATTCGATAAAATCTACACCATAAGATCTATGAGATGAATGGATGAGATTGAGTACTACATACTACCCCGAACTCGGTGCTATATATATATATATATATATATATATATATATATATGGGCTGGTTCTGTGAGAATGACGCAATGGCAATGTGGTGGGCTCATAACCCATAAGTTCCGTGATCGAACTCGCTTTGATAATTTCTAAATCGTGATGGGAGGAAAAAACATTAGAGGTGGATCTTTATGCTTTAGAGATATGTGACTTTGACTTGATCTTGGAGATGGATTGGTTAAGTAGCAATTACGCCACTATAAGGTGCAATGGGAGAGAAGTGATTTTTCAAATATCGGAAGAGAATGAGTTTACGTTCTACGAAGCAAGGATTGGAAAACCACTGAAGATAATATCTACAATGAAAACAGTGAAGATGTTAAGAAAAGGAAAGTGCGAAGGATTCTTGGTAAATGTATTGGGGTCAACGCCGACGGAGACAGCAATAGAGGAGGTGGAAGTGGTTCAAGATTTTGTCGATGTGTTTCCTAAAGACATACAAGGTTTACCACCGAACCGACAAGTGGAGTTTACCATCGACCTTGTGCCCAAGCAAGACCAGCCTAAGGCTCCATACCGAATGGCACCAAAGGAGTTAGAAGAGTTGAAGGCGCGCTACAAGAATTATTGGATAAAGGGTATATTCGACCGAGTGTTTCACCATGGGAGCATCGATTGTTCAGAAGAAAAAGATGGTATGAGAGCCGAACCTCCCAAGACGCGTGGTTCGGGACGAACCAAGCGGAAGTGGGCATGTGACGCCCGGGTAGAAATGCGGAGTGATCGCTCGGTGCGGAGGCATGGACAAGGAGCGACTCGATTAAGGCTTCAAAGTGGAGGGTACATGAATGAACCAAACGCATCGGAATGAGAGGGTTTCAGAATATGTAGATATGAGATTGCATATTCGAGAAGAGCTTAAAGGATTTGATATGTGCTACTCATACCAACAAGATGCATCTTCTTTCTGAGTCCATGTCATAAAAACTCTAAAGTTAAGAGTGCTTGGGTTGGAGCAATTGTGGGATGGGTGATGAAGGAAGAAAATCGTATAGAGGCGCATCAAACGAAAGAAAACCGAAAAGTGAATTGTGAGGTGCTAGGTTTTCAGCGTGTAATCAGATTTATAGCGCAGAAAATTCGCACCAGTGCCGACGCGACGCAGCACGGACGCCAAGTCTCCGGACGACTTCAGCGGCCGGACGCGACAAGTTTCGAGGAATTTCCAAGACGCACGTAGCGCCAGGACGCGGATGAGGCGAAGGCGGGGGCAAGCGCACGCGCGGGAGGGAGGAACAGGTGAGCCGAGGCGAGGCGCCGGGCTTGAGGATGATGTTGAGCGATGTCGAGAGAGCTCAACGCCACGTGAAACGCGGCTATGTGTGTGCCGACGCGCACGCACGCAGCGTGCGCGCGACTTGTGTTCGCTCCGCTTCTCTCGTCCGAACTCCGAATGCGATCCGCTTGCGCCTATGAAACTTATCAAGATGATCTTCAATTATTCTGAAGGAAAAAATCTTTGATTCCTTCTCCAATATTCATGAGAATCATTGAAAGTGTTGGCTCTCGCACCAAGTTTCACGCCGAGAGTTTCTTGTCCGAATAATGCCCAAATAATGAGCTATTTCCTACATCAAACCAAGAATTAGAATTCAATCTTTATAACATAATAACATAATAAATTATGCTAAAAGTAAAACTAAAGATCGACAATTTAAATCCAAAAGCATAGGAAAATACGATCAGATTCTGACTAAACAACTTCCCCACACTCCATTTGCTTGTCCTCAAGCAAAGTCTATACTAATAAGAGTGAAAATCATTCGTGCAACATAACTCTTAGTCCAATCAATCAAACATCTTTTTGTAATTCCCCCAAACATGATGAATACATAATATCAAAGTTAACGTGAAACAAATCTAAGATTGTGGAAATATCAAACAAAGAAGTAAGTTATTTTGCTCGCACTCTAACTCTCCGCTAGAGGTGAATTAACTAAAGTGGCCACATTTAGCAACACGCTTCGCTTAGAACACAAGGAAAGTATTAATGATTTTGGGACAATGTTCGAAAGGTGAACTCTCGATGAACTCGAGTCTCCTATCGTGGTTTCCCATGTCCATTTCTCAATTTACGAGAAAGAGGGTTATAATCTCATCCTCCATTTCAACAATCTCAATCTTTTCTTTTTCTTTTATATAAATTGAAACAAGTATATAGGTGACCACAATGTTAACACTAACTGCATTAGCCGGACAAATCACGCCAATAACCCCGATTTAAGATCAATCCACACAATCTCGCAATTCACATTGTACTTTAATCACATGTCAACAAGAGAAACAAAATCACATCAAGGTCCGATCAATACCACGTAGTTCAACAGACAAATCAAAATCCTAACTTACTCGAGATATACAATACTTGATTCCAAGAGATCAAAATAAGCACAAAAGGCACATCACCAAGCATACAAATAGATAAGATATGCACACAAAACCAAGTAATCATCCCCTACAATAAATTCGAGCACTGTCCCCAGTGCTCAAAACATTAATAACACAAAAAAGCCAATAGAGGATGAGACTTCCCTGATAATAGATGAGTGTGCGCTGTAGAGTTGGAGTATCACGGCTTCACCACACTTCTAAAAACGTCCCAATACTCAAGAATAAACGACACCGAAACCTGCACCACACAAAACCAAAACAAAGACGAAAGCACAAACACAAACAAAACCCAAAACAAAACAAGAACAAAACATAAAAGAAATCAAAGGGAACAACGAAAAAAAACAAAAGAGAAAGAAAGAAAAAGAACAGAAAAAACCGTGGTTAAACTCCCACGTAGTACTCAGTTTAACGTCGTGAGCCCGACGTAATCCAGTCAACAACAGACTATCCATAGTCCTTTAACTGTAGGAATACCATCTCAGCCAGAGCATCAGTAGTAACCATATAAGCACAAAGGACAGTTAAGGAAGCAAATAATAAATTATTTAAGCTCACATCGAACATCCTATTCTCCAAAGAAAAATAGATAATTTCAACTCCCAAAGCACAATACTTTGGTGAATTTGGATGTTGACAAATTATGGATGCTACCTCAACCTTTGTCATCTCTTCATCCTCCTCCAAGTGTTGGGGTAGTTCTTTCACTTCCAGAGTAGGCTTTGGCATGCTATCAACTTCATGTGCCCACTCTTTCTCATTTTCCACCTCCTCTGGCCGCAGCGGCTCGTCAGGTGTCTCTCCCACCCCATTCTCAACAATTGGGTCACTTTCAAGAATAATGACCGTCTGAGCTTGATTGGGTTGGTGTGGGAAAGGTATGACTTCAGTCACTTTCTTGTTTTTCACCTCCTGTGGCAGCAGCTCGTCTGGTGTCTCTCCCACCCCATTCTCAACAATTAGAAGTTCACTTTCTGCACGTTGCTGCAACAGCTCCTTAAGCATGCTATTAAGCTGTTTCATCTCTAAACGCTCAAGTGGGAAGTTTTCTCAGGGAGTGTGTGAGTGAGGACAAAGCACACTGAAAAAGACTCATGTTGGTCTGTGGGGTCAGCCGTCAATCCAAAAGCCGGGTCGTTACAGAGACCTAATAACATGAGATAAAGTGGACTCCTAATAACTCAAATCCAACAATGATAATAAATAAAAATAAATTAAACAAAATAGCATAAATCTTGAAAGGAACTAAAAGCGACATAACACCACTAGGCACACCCACACCGCCACGTCGCTCCACGATCACTGACCTGAAAACATTTTAGATAAAAAGGGGGTGAGCACAAAAACATACTCAGTGGTGGGGAAACAAGGAATATCATTATTTTTGTCCAAACGTCACTCGGAACGGGAATTAAGAAGCGTAACAAGGACATGGAACATCGAATTGTGAGACATATATCGTGAATACTTCTAGAACTTTAAGCATTTGAGATTAAGCAACATAATATACATATGGGAGACAAGACCATCGGACCTTTAACAAAATGGTTCAATTGATATGAATGAATCTAGTTCTCGATCAACATATAACTTAGTATTCTTGCAATGGAAAACATGTGAATTACACATATGACGATGTGCACTCAAGGTACTAACTTTCAATGACAAAAGATTCCTACCGCTCAACATCGCCCATCGCATCACTTCCACCAACCTCGCACATTTAAAACAAACATGCAGGCGTAGTACAAGAATGCACTCAATGGCTTATGCCAAAACATTTATCATAACATCAATTACACCGCCCATCAAGAATACACGAGGTTTTATTTGAAATGCTCGTGCTTACTAAACATTTTCTTTCATTTTCATAAACTTGTCGGCCGACATATTTTCCGTCTCAGATGATCCATATCACATCTCATATAACATCATCTTCTCATCTTGCGCCGTAGAAGAGGCCTCCTTCCACGGACGCGCGACCGCCGAGCAAACCTTTCAAAGACACAATACCGTGAATCGGCCGAGCAAACCTTTCAAAGAAGTGCGCTACCATTAGTGTACACGTTAATCCTAGCTGTGAATTGTCCTTCCAAAGATAGGATCCGAATTCGATTTTCATTTATACGTTGGTAGCGAACCAACAACTTCATTATCATTCATAGTCAGTAACCAACACCGATAGATCCATACATAAAACATAAATATTTTGGGTGTAATTAAATAACATTTCATCATCATTTCTCAATAGAAAACATCATAAGTAAAGACTTTTGATTTCAAGAAAGCATCATAAATAAATCATTTGTCATTTCGAGAAAAAGCCCACCGATATATACTTTTAGTCACACAACAGATTTCTCCTTCGCTTCTTCTCATTTTTACTTTACCTTTACGTAAAAGAAAGGTTTAGTACTTCATTTGGTTCTTGGATAACGCCGATTATCATCAACCTACTAGACAACTTTAAATATCTTAGATTTTGCATCATCATTATTGAATAAGAGATATAAAATATCTCAAAGTTCCACTTGGTCATAGTGGAGCTACAATTTTCTCCCATTATTATATACTTTATTTATTCTTAAGCTTGGGGACAAGCTTATTCATTAACATCGACCCACATTAAAATTCTAAGTCCTCGTTTCATTTCTTGTATCTCATGTCTATTTCAACTATTCGGATAAAACCATATTTAACTAGCATAAATCATAACTCGTGCGATAATCATAACTTCACGCACACACGTGTTCGAATATTAATAACAAACTATTCTTGATTTCTCACACTTAACTAAGCAAACGTCGATCAATTTCTTCCAAACTTTAATCGCTTACTTATTATACATTGTCTAACTCATATGTCACATTACATTTAGATAACATTTACGGTATCCTCGAACGCCAACTTTAGATACATGATATTTTTAGGAAAATACCTAACATACCCGTAAAATTATGATAAATTTATATGTCATGCTAGATATATCCTAGAATACGATATGTGATAACATTTGACAAACAAAGATCGGATAATCCGAACGTGAGCTTTAGATTTTCAGCCAAATAGGTTTTCTGTCATAATGCGCACGAAAAATTCTCAATTAATTCTATATGCTAGTAGGCTAGCATAGACTGTAAATATGAAGTCACTTCATTAAATAAAATCGAAAAATTGGTTATAGTTCGGCTTTAAAAATGGGCAAAAACCTAACCTTAATAACTTTTAACCATATTCATAATCCTAGCATATATAGAGTATACGAACAACATTAGTTCTCGACTTCTAGCATTTGGTATCATCTCCCTATTTTTAATACATTTCAAAAATAAATACACAAATACAAAACATGCACCAACTTTAAATTTTAAACCATAGGAATGTAGGTAATGGCGAGACTAACCTTAATATCGGTTCGGATTTAACGAGATTGAAAACAGTAAAGAAATTGAAGAAAGAAAGATGTAAGGAACGAAAGTTTTTTTTTCTTCCTGCTCAGTAATTCACGGCAATGAAAGGGTTTGCTTGATTCTATTACCTTTACATAAGTGCTAACACACACACGCATCCTACACATTACACGCACACACACACACACTTACACACTTGCACACAAATACTATATATATGTATATACGACGCACACACACACTATAATCTATTAGCACACATATATTATATATATATACACGACACAATAATCTCACATATTTGCACAAACATACTATATATATATATATACACATATATATATATATATATATATATATATATATATATATATATATATATATATATTATATTTTAACTTTGATTAATACTACTTTTAGTATATATATATACATATCTTTTATTTTCTTTTTTTTTTCATCATATCATTATACATGTATGTATGCATATATTGTAATAGTTTAAATCCATTTGGGATCTATCCCAAAATCTCGTCAACTTACATAAATTTTATACATATATGTAATTTCTATAATCTTTTATTATTATTACTGATGCAAAATCCTAATTTCAAAATTAGGTTCATTCTAAACCAAGTTTAGACGGTCGGGGTATTACATTCTACCCCCCTTAAAGAAATTTCGTCCCAAAATTTACATACCTCTACAAGAGTTCGGGATATTTCTCTCTCATTTGATTATCTAGTTCCCATGTCGCTTCTTCTTGCCCATGATGTTTCCATAATACTTTTACCAACTATATTGATTTATTTCTTAATTTTTGTATACGCTGGTCTAAGATAGCTTCGGGCTTTTCTTCATAACTCATATCCGGATCAAGGGTGACATCAGTCTAATGGATCACATGGTTTGGGTCGTGTACGCATTTCCTCGCCATGACACATGGAACACATTGTGTACGCTCCCAAAACATGGTGGCAACGCTAACTTGTAAGCTACCGGGCCTATCTTTTCTAATATCTCATAGGGCCCTATAAAATGTCAGTCGTAGCTTGCCCTTATTCCAAATCTAACGATTCCTTTGATGGAGAAATTTTCAAAAAACTTTATCTCCAACATTAAATTGTAATTCGGCTCTTCGTTTATCAAGATACGACTTACATGCTGCTTGGGCCTCCTTTAACCTTTGCTTGATCCGATGGACTAATTTAATCATTTCATCTATCGATCCGCCCTAAGACTTTTCTCTCACCCACTTCATCCCAAAGAAAGTGGCGATCTACACCTTTTTCCATATAATGCTTCATATGGTGCCATGCCGATTGTTGCGATAGCTATTGTTATAGTAAATTCAATGAGCGGTAGTACATACTCCCGCTTTCACCTCGATCTAACACAACCGTTTTAACATATCTTCAAGGGTCTCAATTGTTCTTTCAGTGCCATCTGCTTTGTGGGTGAAAAGTTGTCTCAAGTTCAATTTTGTTCTCATCTCTTTGTGGTCGATCCAAAATCTAGAAGTAAATTTTGAATCTCTATCCGATGTGATTGATTTTGGCACCCGTGCGGACGCACAATTTCACGAACGATAGTTGAGCTAACTTGTCGATCCATAGATAATCGAATTGGTATAAAATGAGCACACTTCGTAAGTCTATCTATGATTACCCATATCGATGTGTTCCTCATTTTGATCGTGGTAAGCCACCATAAAATCCATTGTAATGTCATCCCATTTTCATTTAGGTATTTTCAAGGTTGCGCCTTCCCATAAGGTCGCCGATGTAAAGCCTTCACTTGTTGACATGATAGACAACGCCGACCTAACTAAGCTACATCTCTTTTCATTCCTTCCCACCAAAATTTCTTTTAAATCTTGGTACATTTTTGTGCTTCCCGGGTGGGCGGTGTAAGGGTGTTATGAGCTTCACTCAAAATTTCTTTTTAGCCCTTCATCTTGTGGAACACATTCTTCCTTCAAACATGATAGTATTATCTGCTTGCTTGATAGTCCTTTAGCTTTTCAATCCTTATTTTCATTCTCATCTTTTCTAATTTCTCGTCCTTCCTTTGTGCATCAATTATCCTTCCTCTTAGGTCAAGTGTCGCGATGAGTGTTGCAATCGGACTGCTATTATTTCGTATGGTTCGATTACTTCTATCTTCATCCGCTTAAATTCATCAATGAATCTTTCCTCTTACGTAGGAGACATCCCAACTTGATTGAGTTTTACGACTTAAGACATCGCCTACTACATTAGCCTTTCCGGGTGGTAATTGATACCGCAATGTAGTCCTTACCAATTCGAGCCATGTTCTCTGCCTCATGTTCGTGTCTCTTTGCTCAAAGAAGACTTCAAAATTTTGTGATCCGTGAAGATTTCACATCTCACCCATAGAGATGGTGTCTCAGATCTTCGTGGCATGCACAACTGCAGCTAGTTCCAAATCATGGGTGGGATAATTTATTTCATGTGGTCTAAGTTGTTGGGATGCATAAGTGATCACCCTTCCTTCTTGCATCACACAACCTAGTCCATTCTTTGATGCATCTGTATAGACAGTATATTCCTTATCTGGTTCTGGAATGCTAATACTGGCGCTGTAGTTAGTAATTCTTTGAGTTTCTGGAAACTCGTTTCACATTCAAGAGTCCATACAAATTTGATTCCTTTCCAAGTAGCTGTGTCATCGCCTTGCTATTTTGGAGAAACCTTCAATGAATCTTCGATAGTAACCACCAATCCTAGAAAACTTGATCTCGTTTGAGTTGTTGGTGATTTCCATTTTGTCAGCTTCCACCTTAGTGGGATCCACTTTAATTCCTTCCGGCGACACAATATGTCCTAAAATGTCACTTCCTTCACCAAAATTGCACTTGCTAAATTTGGCATAGAGTTGTTCACTCTTAACGCCTCGCAAAATTATTCTTAGATGCTCTTCATGTTCTTCTTCGTCCTTTGAATAGATGAGGATATCATCTATAAATACCAAGATAAATTTGTCTAAGACGGATGGAATACTGCTCATAAGATCCATGAACACGGCGGGTGCATTTGTTAATCCAAATGGCATAACTATGAATTCATAGTGACCATATCTTGTTTGAAACGCCGCTTTTGGTATATCTTCGTCAATTCTCAATTGATGGTACCACGATTTTAGGTCGATCTTGAGAATACTCGCTCCCCGAGTGATCAAATAAATCATCTATCCTCGGCGAGGGTATTTCTTCTTGAGAGTTAATTTGTTCACTCTACGTAATCTATGCACATCCTCAAAGTACCATCTTTCTTCTTCACGAGCAATGACAGTGTGCTCCCATGGGAAACGCTAGTCCGATGAAACCTAGGTCTAGAAGCTCTTATAGTTGAATCTTCAATTCTTCTAACTCTTTTGGAGCCATTCTATATGGTGCCTTTGATACTGGTGCTGACCCAGGCTCTAGATCAATTGTAAACTCAATCTGCCTATTAGGCGGTAAACCCGACAATTCTTTAGGAAATACATCTTTAAACTCCTGCACAACTGGTATATCTTCCACCGTCTTCTCGACTTCAACTTCTCCATTTAGATAAACAAGGAAAACTTGGCATCCTACATTGTTCATCATTTTTCTTGCTTGGATCGCGAATATAACAGGTATTCTATTTCCCATGTTAATCCCGTGAAAACCGGTAGCATCTCTTCCGAAAATTGAAGGAAATCTTTCTTTAGTTACACAAGATGGTGGCATAACTCTCACCAACCAGTCCATTCCTAATATTATATCAACGTCCCACATCGGTATGACATATAAGTTGTTAGCTAGAACCTTAAGTGATCCTATGTCCACTCTGTGTTCAAGCATGTATGTGTAATCGTTGTAATTCCTCCTATCGGTGATGAAATTCTCATAGCTTTATCTCGTCTGCTCGAAAGTTAAGTTCTAAAGCATCTACATGCGCTTGCTAAAAAGAATGTGAAGCACCCGTGTCGAACAACATTATAATAGGTATGTTGAGGAGTTTCATACCGCCAAAGCTTCCCTGGTTTTGTTAGCTTCATTTTTGGTGCGAGCATAGGCTCTAGTCTGCAATGTCTCTGTCTGTCTGTAAACATCCATCTCATTTATCCTTGTCATTTCCCTAATTGCACCATGTTTCCTTGCTAAGGCCTCATATCACCTTGTTCGTCATATCCTTCTCGGTTGTCATTCATATTCCTTTATCAATTGTATTTTGTGGCTCGACCACGTCGGTTTATCCTCCGCATTGTTGCTCTGCTAGCCTAATCTTGTCATAGAGATCGTGATGTATCCGTCACTATCATCTATTCTTAATTCATCTCAAGGATTCAGTTCCTTTTTCCTCTATCGCTCTTAGAATATATCTCTCATATATTCTTACTTTAAAATCTTTTCAAGAGAAATCCTCATGTTGGCATTTGCGTAGCCATCATTAGTAATGTCCTATTTGATATACGTCATTTCCTTAATCTTCATTGATTAAGTAAGTGTTTTTGCACAAGTTAAAATCCTTGTCCACTGGGGACGTATCTGACTTTTGCCCTAAACATCATGTATTTTCACTATCTTCTTGACATTCTAGGTTTGCTTCATTTCAATGTCAGAGGTACCCAAAATTCCACCTTATTTATCATCATATAAGTATGAGGAACAAACTTCTCAATTAGCTTCATCTTAAAGTATTTCCATGTGAATCTCTTCCTTTGTTCTCTTGAATGTATTTTCCTTACAAACTTCTCTAGAAGTTGTTTTGCTTGTTAAATTTCAAAACACACAATACATGCGTTTTATGTCTATGTAACTTAGAGTACCGAGCCTTTATCTCAAATAATGAATCTACTTCTTTGATTCCAAGTAATTACCTTACTTATCGTAGTCGATCGTCAAGCTTCTATCATATCTTGGGCTATCTCATAACGGATAGCTCGTAGTTTCTTCGATTGTTCTTAATTCTTGACCCTTTTCTTAATCATGATATCCGAAAGTCATATTGTTTTCATTATACTTGGTTCTCACTTCGTGGTTAAAACTATCATTGTTGTCATATAGCCCGGTAGGTAGTACACTTGTGCATCATAACTTTAGTTCCAAACACAAGTACTCATTATCATGTCTCGACTTGAGATATATTCTCCATACTGGTTTGGACACTAGGACTAGCCTAGTGCTCACACATCTCAATAATTATGATCCATCATGCTCACTATCATTGGTTTCACTAAGGTCTCAAATACTCGAATTAATTCCGCTCAAGCATAATCATAAGGGTTGAGGTATAGAACGAGAGACTTGTGAACTGTGATGCTATCATTCCTTATATATCCATTGAAAAAAATCTCAGACACCTCCATATTTTAGACATGTCCAACCTACTAACGAGGTCTTGGGGATACCAACTATCTTAAAGATAAGTTGTAATCTCTCTGTTATAACATAATAAGAGGAGGTTATTTTCTAAGAATATTCTATACTTTCCTTTATCTAGACTCAATGCTAAAGAGTATCTCGCTCATAACTTTATTGTCATAACACTTACAAGGTGGTGTAACTTCATTGTCATCAAGATTCTAGAAAGCCCATTATGGTCATCGTATCTATGTGTATCATAGGGAAAATATATCTCGCCTCATCGAGGACTTCTACATCATAACTCGATGTATATCATTTCTTGATCCGAAACTTAGGTGACAAGATAAGTCAACCCACATCATACTTATCGGTTCGAGGATTGAAGAAAACTCACCAGAACCAATATGTTCTTTAGTGAATAATTGGAATATAGGCCCAAGACCGAATGACAACTCTGGGATCTCTTTGGTCATACGGGTCGCTGGACCGTCCACAAATACTTCTCACCACATGAAGGCTTGGTTTCAAAAGGACGCTTTATGAAATTTTCGGTTGTAAACTTCTTTCACAAAAAGTGAGAAACTCAGTGATTTCTCAATTGAGACTAGATCATGTAGTTAAACTCAATGACGAACATGGTTAATGAATAAAATTAAATCTCATATAACTCGTAATGAGTCATCATAAATTGTGCGGTTATCAACATACCACCATACATCTCAAACGCTACTCATACTACTGAAAAAAATCCAAATTCTCAATTTGCCTTCAAAATTTCTACCACATCGTGGTCTCTCATTCTGTATAAACTACAATACTACCCTCAATTATTTTTTTTTGATCATATTTCTATTTCGTTTCTAACGAAAAAGTCATAGTCAATTTGGAGTTCCGTCTCGTGTGAACATCCAAAGGAAAAGACTATACCCATGTCACTGTCGTATAGTGACTTTCATCATCTCAAAATCATCATTCGATTCTTGCTATCATCATTTCCATTGTTGCTCTTTTAGACTTTGTTCTTGTCTTTCAATTCAAAATTCTCATTTTGATCTCGCTTTTGTTCTCATTTCCATCCTCGCTTTTGTTCTCGGGATGGAATAAAATTTCATAGTTCATCTTTCTATGTTCTTTCATAAAAGGGATCATGCGCCTTAAGCGATCTATGTTCTTTTGGGATAACATACTCATTGTCATCAACAACTTGTAATTGCAAAATTTAAACAACAATAACATAACTCAATCATAACAATGAATCTCATCGAATTCCACGAATTCAAACATTTCACTTTTGACATATCAATGTCAACTTCTTCTCATATCACTGTCAACTCTTTCTCATATCTCTTTTCTTTTCACAACTTAAAACTTCATTTCAACTATTATTCACAACTTTCATTCTCAACCATTTTCCATAACTTTCATTTCTTTTGAAACATCATTTCAATCTTTTTCCACTTTAAACTTTCATTTCCAAAATTGGAAAGATCATTTACCTCATTTTGGTTGAGCTTGATGTGATGGAGTGTTGAGCATAGTCGACTGACCTCTAACAAGTCTAGTGACTCAATCTAGACTTAACTTTGAATGAAGTTTTGGATTCAAGGAAAAGCAATGCGCTCGATACCACTTTGTAACACCCCACTATTCCAAAGGACGGATTAGCGAGACTATCACTCGGAGCAGGGAATTAAGAAGCGTAATGCGACATGGAACATCGGTTTGAGACATATATCGTGAATACTTCTAGAACTTTAAGCATTTGAGATTAAGCAACATAATATACATATGGAGACAAGACCATCAAACCTTTAACAAAATGGTTCAATTGATATGAATGAATCTAGTTCTCGATCAACATATAACTTAGTATTCTTGCGGGAAAACATGTGAATTACACATATGACGATGTGCACTCAAGATACTAACTTTCGGTGACAAAAGATTCCTCCGCTCAACATCGCCCGTCGCATCACTCATTTCGACTGCACGTTTAAAACAAACATGCGGGGATGAGTACAAGAATACACTCAATGGCTTATGCGAAAACATTTATCATAACATTGAATTACATGCGCCCATCGTGTAACACACGAGGTTTTATTTGAAATGCTCGTGCTTACTAAACATTTTCTTTCATTTTCATAAACTTGTCCGGCGGACATATTTTACATCTGTATGATCCATATCACATCTCATATAACATCATCTTCTCATCTTGCGTGAAGGAGGCCTCCTTCCACAGGGACGTGACCGACGAGCAAACCTTTCGACCTGCAGTCACCGTAACTAGTGAGCAAACCTTTCAACAAGTGCGATTACCATTAGTGTACACGTTAATCCTAGCTGAATTGTCCTTCCAAAGATAGGATCCGAATTCGATTTTCATTTATCGTTGGTAGCGAACCAACAACTTCATTATCATTCATAGTTGGCGAACCAACACCGATAGGATCCATACATAAAACATAAATATTTTGGGCGTGTAATTAAATAATATTTCATCATCATTTCTCAACGTAAAACATCATAAGTAAAGACTTTTGATTTGAAGAAAGCATCATAAATAAATCATTTGTCATTTCGAGAAAAGCCCACCGATATATACTTTTAGTCACACACATTATACCTTCTCTTCTACATTACCTTCGTACTTTACCTTTACGTAAAAGAAAGGTTTAGTACTTCATTTGGTTCTTGGATAACGTCGATTATCATCAACCTACTAGACAACTTTAAATATCTTAGGATTTTGCATCATCATTATTGAATAAGAGATATAAAATATCTCAAAGTTCCACTTGGTCATAGTGGAGCTACTATTTTCTCCCATTATTATATACTTCTTATTTATTCTTAAGCTTGGGGACAAGCTTATTCATTAACTGTCGACCACATTAAAATTCTAAGTCCTCGTTTCATTTCTTGTATCTCATGTCTATTTCAACTATTCGAGATAAAACCATATTTAACTAGGCATAAATCATAACTACGTGCGATAATCATAACTCTACGCTTTTACGCGTGCTCGAATATTAATAACAAACTATTCTTGATTTCACACTTAACTAAGCAAACGTCGATCAATTTCTTCCAAACTTTAATCGTTTACTTATTATACATTGTCTAACTCATATGTCACATTACATTTCGTATAACATTCACGGTATCCTCGAACGACCAACTTTAGATACATGATATTTTTAGGAAAATACCTAACATACCCGAAAATTATGATAGATTTATATGTCATGCTAGATATATCCTAGAATACGATATGTGATAACATTTGACAAATAAAGATCGGATAATCGAGCGTGGAGCTTTAGATTTTCAGCCAATAGGTTTTACGTCATAATCTTATCTAAAATTCCAATTAATTCTATATGCTAGTAGGCTAGCATAGGCGTAAATATGAAGTCACTTCATTAAATAAAATCGAAAAATTGGCTATAGTTAGACTTTAAAATGGGCAAAACCTAAACTTAATAACTTTTAACCATATTCATAATCCTAGCATATATAGGTATACGAACAACATTAGTTCTCGACTTCTAGCATTTGGCATCATCTCCTATTTTTAATACATTTCAAAAATAAATACACAAATACAAAACATGCACCAACTTTAAATTTTAAACCATAGGAATGTAGGTAATGGCGAGACTAACCTTAATATCGGTTCGGTTGCGAGAGAATGAAAGCGAGTAAAGAAATTGAAGAAAGAAAGATGGAAGGAGCGAAAGTTTTTTCTTCTGTTACGTAATTCACGGCAATGAAAGGGTTTGCTTGATTCTATTACCTTTACATAAGTGCTAACACACACATGCATCCTACACATTACACGCACACACACACACACTCTTACACACTTGCACACAAATACTATATATATGTATATCTGACACACACACTATAATCTATTAGCACATATATTATATATATATATACACACACACAATCTCACATATTTGCACAAACATACTATATATATATACGATACACATATATAATATATATATATATATATATATTTTTAACTTTGGATTAATACTACTTTTCGTATATATATATACATATCTTTTATTTTCTCTTTTTTTCACTATTACCGTATATACATGTATGTATGCATATATTGTAATAGTTTAAATCCATTGGGATCTATCCTAAAATCTAAATCAACTTACATAAATTTTATACATATATGTAATTTCTATAATCTTTTATTATTATTCTTGATGCAAAATCCTAATTTCAAAATTAGGTTCATTCTAAACCAAGTTTAGGCGGTCGGGTATTACACGACATAGAAATCCAGCCTCACCCAAGATAGGATATATCGTGTAATGACTCACCGTCACGGTTCGGCCTCACCGCTTAAAATCCCGCCTCACCGGCATAGGATATCGTGATCAATGACTCTCGTCACGGCTTTCCACTTGCATACTCACCGCATGCAATAAATATCGTATCATAATCCAAATCACGATATACACGTTGGATATAAAAGAATATTTCTCAAACCAATTTCACTTTCACAAAATAAACATGCTTTATTTTACGTGTCAATTGAAATTCCAAAACATGTTTTAACGAGTTAAAGAAAATTTCACCCACAATAAATATGTTTATTCCAAATCACATGTTTGCAAGTTAAAGAAAATTTCACCCACAATAAATATGTTTATTCCAAATCACATGTTGGCAAGTTAAAGAAAATTCCACCTACAATAAATATGATTATTCCAAATCACATATTTGCAAGTTAAAGAAGATTTCACTCACCTTATTTTGTCGAGTACAACAAATCCAAATCAATCAATTTTAGGACGAGGGTCCTAGTTGCACCGCACCTAGTTCAATCGATACAATTTCATAAGGGCCTAACAAAAAAGTTAAAGAAATTTTCTTAATCATATTTAAGTATTATATATATATATATATATATATATATATATATATATATATATATATGAGATGGATCGGGGTAGGAAATGATAATTTGGTAGGAAATGAGAATGAATCTGGCCTTTGATTCGCTGGATCAATGATTGAGATTTAATTTCGGTTGTTACAGGTTTGTGTTTTGTGTGCTACGGATTCTTTACAAGATTAGAACCCTTCTTATGCTTCAATGCAATGAAAGATGTGCTAAACTAATATATTTAGCATATGTGCTACGAAGAGATGAAATATGTGCTAAATTAACATGTGCAACATAATAATTTTGATTGTGCTACACAAATATAAAAGATATCTAGACTTATATATCTATTCCTATTTTCTACACTTATTTCTATTCTCACAAGAACCATCCCTATATATATATATATATATATATATATAAGGAGGTTAACATGAGAATCATTTTATCATGAGCGTGAGAACCAAAAATGATGAATTCACGTGAAAGTTGATGAATCCATTGGGAAAGTTCTTGAATCCAAAAATAGAATTTTCGCTCCTCGTGATTCGAACAGGGTGAAAAATCAATTTTGAATTCATTAACTTTCTCAACGGATTCATCAACTTTCATAACTTCGTTTGGTTCTTAGTTTTTAGATAAGAATGGTTCTTATTTGAACCAAACTATATATATATATATATATATATGGGAGAGATCAAATGAAAACTATCCCCTATGTGTTAACTAGGAACCAATCTTATCCACTTATTTTTCTAATCAAACGGTTTAAATTAAATTATGATTCCATGTAATTTCGTTCCATTTATTACTCAGAAGGTTACTTTAGAATTGTAACAATCGAAATCCCTAAATTATGGGATTTGCCATATTCAAGATTTTTTCTTATAAAACAGTATCTTTGTAATCTTTATTGGTTTCTTATACATATCATTTTGCATGATTCTTTATTAATTTACTATACTTTATATTTCAATTTAATCAACATAGATTCAAAAAATATACATCTTCATGTAATTATAATATAATCATAAATTACAATAACATTGTATTGAAGCTAGCTTATGAATTTCGAATAATAAACATAGGGATACAGTTAAGTAAACACGATATCTTTGGTTATGCTAACATCTTCAAGGAATTGATCTTCCATTAAATCAACACTCAATCACCTTTTTTCTCTTTTTTTAGAAGCAATACTTTATTCATTTAAAAGCAACACTTTATTCATTTATTAGCAACACTTTATTCATTTATTTTATTTTAGTATGATATTTTATATAATGTTCAATTAAAAGTATGCAATTTTTACTTTTGACGAGTCTAATGATTAATAAGATAATAGGATGCTCAATATAATAGAAAAATAAATTTATAATTGAAAAAATAACTTATACTGAGAAGTACTATACTTAATTATATAAAAATGTAATTTTAATTTATTTTGAATTTTGTACAAACATTTAGTGCTTATTACACGCAACTATTGACAAGATGATTACTAACCAAGAAATGTAAGTACAAAACAATATTTTTATACCACCGTCGAAGTTTCCTTTTTAAGCAAATCAATCAAAATATGCAAGACATAAACCAACCATAAGCAACAATATAATATTTTAATAAGCAATGCATAATTAAATAACAAGTAACACATAAACCAATAATAAGCAACAACACAATATTTTATTAAGCAATACATAAATAAAATATAAATGAACCAATGCCTAAACCAACAATAAGCAACATTAATAAGCAAAACTAAATAAAATATAAGCAATGCATAAATCAATAGTAAGCAATAACATAATATTTTAATAAAAATTTATTAATAAAATATACAAAAACACATAAGCAAACAATATGCACATATGCAACTACCATAATATCTTAATAAGCAATACGTTGCCTAAAAATTAAAAAATAAAAATCAATAATAAGCAAAAACATAAAACACACTAAAAACAATATACACTTATTCCCAAAAAATTTGAAATCGTAACTAAAATTCTCATAAAGCTGATTGTAAAAAATGTGGGTGCAAAACTAAACAAACTGATAAACTACTACAAAAAAGTTGTAATTTTTTAATCGATACATTTTCCAAAAAAAATACTCAAAATCCACAATATAATATGAGGAAATGTAATAAATATAAACACAACACAATATTGCTTGTAACAAGATTTCTATATGGAAGAGATCTTTTAAATAATTTGGATGGCATTCCACTTCCCTCTCACTGCCTAAAATCGAGAATAATTTTAAATTACTTTATTGCCCCTATCGTGGTAACTAAAATTTCTACACTTTACAATCCTCATCATAATAGTGAGATTTAATCTAAACCGTAAGATTTAATTCAATCAATGATTTAAAATGCTTCCTAGTTAACATATAGGATTAGTTTCTATTATAACTCACCCTATATATATATATATATGAGTTTGGTTCAAATGAGAACCATTCTTATCCTAAAAACTAAGAACCAAATGAATTTGTTATGAAAGTTGATGAATCCGTTGAAAACTTAATGAATTCAACAATTCAAAATTTTTCACCGAGTTCTAATCCCATGAGGACAAAAATTTTATTTTTGATTCAAGAAACTTTCCCGGATTCATCAACTTTCACCGTGAATTCATCATTTTTTGTTCTCACGCTCTCACAATAAAAATGGTTCTCACGTTAACCTTCCCCTATATATATATATATATATATATATTGAGAGCACACGAGTGTACGCACTCGTAACAATTTTGTCTTCTAAACATATATTAAGGACCTTCAAATTATAAGATGACAGAGTATGGAAAGTTAGATATAATTTTTCGTACTTTATTGCCCGTCATGAATTCTGCTTATCATATATTATTTCCACATGTCTGTGCTTTATTTCCAAATCAACTGTGCTTATTATTGTTTGTTTATTTGTTTTGTTCGTCGATACATATATTAAAAATTATCATTTTAAATTTAAAATTATTAGTCCTTCTATCTCATGATTGTTGGTTCAGTATTTCTTTAAACTATTTCTTTATTGTTAATACATACTAAAAATAGAATAAATTTTACACTTAAAAATATCTCAAATTTCAGTACACGCTACTTTACACTTAAAATATAACCCTTCTTAGTCAATGTGCCCAAAAGTAACAAATCAAGAATAATGAGACAAGAAATACTATTTATCAAAAAATATTTTAAGCAAATACTAAATGAACGAAAGATTTAACGAAAAATAAAGATAAATTTTGATAATTAAATTTTAAATGCATTAATATAAAGTTGTTAAAAATTTCAAAAATTTAAATTTATGAAAATTTATGTAAATTAAATTTCTTTTACCATATTTGATTTCCACCAAATCCCCATTTTAATTATTATAAATTAATATATATTTAAGTTATAAAATTTTTATATAAAGATAAAACAATTTATTTTAAAGAATTAAACCAATTAAATATTTTTTGAAATTGAGATTCCACAATCGAAAGTTGCTGGTGGGAGGAGGAATTTCAAATTACGAATGATTTTAATCGCCAATTCTAATCGATAAGCGATTTATTTGATAATCCCAATATAAATTAATTTGAAAAGGATAAGGTTAATTTTTAAAAGTTTCTTGTTACTTTATTTCGACCAACAAAATTGTTAGGGCCCTTATTCTAAAAGTTAAATTATCGAAAAAAATAAAAGTTTTATAAGATAAAAATTGAGTATAAAAAGGATAAACGGGATAATTTAAAATTGTTTAAAAAATAAAAAAAAAACTTATTTTTCGTCTAGTTGGTCCTTTACGAGGCCCCAAACGGGTTTTTATCCGACCATGGAAGTGATTGAAATTAAGGTTTAAAATCATAATTTCAATGGGAGAAGAGAATACCCTTTTTTGGTAGGGATAGGTAACCCAATTTTTCAGGGGTTGGCGCTTCAGTTTCCGAAAGATTAAAATGAATTTTAAAGGGTTCAAAAATTTTACGATAAACCTCTTGGAGTTAACCAAAAAGGTAATAAAATTATGTTTCCCACTTGGTTTCAGATTAATTTTTTCGAATTTAAAACAAAATTGGGGTATCAAATACAATTAAATCTAAATATTTTCCCCAAAAAACCGAATGACGCCCTTTACGACCCACGAGGTTTATTAAGTAAATTTAAAAAATATTTTCAATATTTCCCAAAACAGGATTTAGGGCATAAATGTTGAAGTTTTACTAAAGAATTTTCAATTTCAAAAAAGGGTTTTACAAATTCCAACAAACATTAAAGACAAAGTTATAGAAAAAGGTTTAAATTTCAAAATAAATAATTTAAATAAACATTTCAACGAATAAAAAGCCAATAACAAAATTTCCCCAACCCTTTTCCCAAAAAACCCTTTTTAAAAAAACCCTTTGACAAATTTCGGACACATGAAAAATTTTTTCTTTCACACAAATTTAAATCCCACCTAAAAAGAAACACAAGGTTTTATTTGAAAGACCAGGCTTACTAAAACTTTTAATTTTTAAAGTCTCGCATTTTTACAACTATTAATGGCGGAATGCGCCTAGAAGGTCCTTCACCCTTTAACCCCCCCAACTTCAGGTAATACCAAACCTAATAAACTATTGTAGACCAATTTCTCCTCAAACCCGAACCCAAATTTACAAAATAAAATATTTTGCTAATTCTACAACTTTTCAATAAGAAAACAAAAGAATAACAAAAATTTTTCCAAAAATTCCATTTTCCAAGGTTTTTTTTAAATAAGAAACCCACCTTAAGCTTATGTTTTCCATATTCACTTGCCTTTTTACCTTTACCATTTTCAAAAAAAAATTTAGCATCCCCTTTCCAAAATCTCATAACCAACATTATAACATCCCTTTTAAATTAAAATTTTTTATAAAACTATTTAGTCTTAGATTCCCTTCAAGAAATATACTCCATTTAATTCTTTTTTCAAAATATCTTAAATTGAACCCTAATTTTAATAACTTGTAAAAAATTTTTAATCAAATTCCCAAAATTTATTATTATAAATTTTTCCCATTTTACCAACCCTTATTATTCTATCAAAATTACATTTAGTAAAATAACAAATACTAGCATAAAATTTCATCATTTCATACTTTAATCGTTTTAAACTTCAAGAATGATTTTTTTTCCTTTGTTCAAAACGCTATTCCAACAATTTTATTTGCAACCCAATAAACTAAAATTACCTTAAATTCAATCTTCCCAAACAAAGAAACAATTTAACAAAACTTTAATTTCAAGGCACGTTATTCAAAATTTAACGGAACAAAAAAAAAACCCAAAATTAAGAATTAAAATTTTTGACCAAATATTGATCCATTTAAAAAAAATTTGAATCCAATTTTTATTTATTTTTTCACAAAATTTTACAAACCCAAAACCAAAACCTATTAAATTTGGTCCAAAACAAATCAAGACTAAAAAAACCAAACCCAACAAAGGGTTCTGGGGGAAATCCCCAGAAAGAGGCATTTTTTTTCTTTGTGGTGGGAACACTGGGGTAAATTTAACCTTTTAAATCTTCCCTCCAGAAGGAAAATAAGAAGGGAAAAATTCACCCACAAAAATATAGGAGGATGAAAGACCGAGGAAGCGGTAATGAAAAGAGGTAAAAAGGGGGGAATGGGAGGGAAAGTCGGGTATGGGTGGCGGCTCGCACCCAGCAAATAAATTTGGCAAATTCCCCCTTTTTTCCGGGGGGGTCCCCCAAAAACCCCCCTCCTTGGGGGAGCCCAGCCAAGCCCCGATAACCCACAAAGCAAACCCAAAGCCAAAGGGTTTTTAGCCCCACGAAACCCACCGAGGGCAAATTTTCAAAAATTTGGAAGAGCCCGAACCAACCTCCTTTTATTTCTAATTTCTACGGGGAAAGCGTTCAAAAATTTATTTTTATTTTTACCCGCAAACCCCAAAAACTTTTGTTTACGTGAATTCAAGTATTTTGAATTTCTTGTTATTTTTATTTTTTCCTTTGTAAGTGGTTTTTTAAGATATAATCAACAATCTGAGGCTAAAGTCCAAACCTCGGGGGTTTCTAACCCCCTTTATAACAACCTTTCTGGGTTAAAACCCAACTTAATGAATAAAACCAAAGAATAAGGTCTCTTTATCCCGGGGGCCCGGGGTTTACCGGCCCTTTCCGAGCCCCCGGGGGCCTATTTGTTTCATATTTAGCCCCAAACCGCTGCAAAGGGAAGGCCCTTAAATTAAAAAATTGGGGGGGGGAAATAAAAGGGCCTCCTTGGACCAACCACACAACATCTGGGAAAACAACCCACCACCCTGAAAGACCTGGGAATTTCCAACACTTTTATTTAACCTTCTTTGTTTAAGTTTGAAACTGCCAAGATTTCCTCTTCTTCACGAACCGTAGAGACCCCCGCCCCGGGCAACCTCCTACTTAAATTGACAATCGGTAACAAAAACCGCTCTTTTCATTTTAACCCCACGCATTCTAATGTTCAATTGAGGTTAAATTGTACTTGGCCCTAAACCGGTAAACCACTCCCGGATTAGCCCGGGGGCCGGTTTCGTGGATTCACTTTTATTTTTTTGTTTTCCCACCCAATTGGCCAGGGGAACCCGGACCCAGATCGGAAACCTTTAAAGGGGAAGTTGAGGAGCGGGCCCCCGGGGGGCAGCAGGGCCCAAGCAAAAGAGGAATCAAAACCCAGGAAAACGATGTTAACCCTCGCCCGAGGATCCATCTTGGGTGTTTAATTCACCATACATTGATTATAAACCCAGCATGCGCTATATAATTAATCGCAACACGCTGGGGTTTTCACGTGTTTACCTTCGATCCGCCGAGGTGGATCGAACGGATGAACGGATCGAACGGATCGAGACTCGTGCTTGACCTTCCTGACCGTATCCCGCCGCCCAATCTCCAACGCCGAGTGAGGACGATCTATGGAGAATGCTTCGAAAATCACCCAATGCTCTAAGATGGTTTTCGAAAATCTCTCCCAAGAACTATGGAATTTCAAATTATGTGGATTAATGAGCATTCATCTCATACCTTATATTTATAATGCACTACCTTAATCCTATACGGAATATTACCATAATCCTATATGAATATTACCATAATCCTATATGGAATATTACCATAATCTTAGATTATTTCCATACTCTTAGATTATTTCCATACTTCAGATTATTTCCATACTCTCAAGATTATTACCATAATCTTATATGGAAAGGATCTATGCATATACCATAAATATAATTATATCCTCAGGGATAAAGAGAATAAAATCTTGCCATAGAGAGATATAGGGACCGATTTTCTTGTTGTTATGGGCCTGACGGGCACCTGTGGATCAAATGCAAGGAATAAAGATGGCCTCAAATAAATTAATTATCTTATGTTCACCTGTAACATAAATTAATTTATAAACATTCGATCATGCCACTAGAGAAAGAATGTCGACTTACCCCTTTATTACCGGGTTGAGTCGGCTTGCACTTAGACATTACGAATCCTCAGATTTAAGATATCGAACGTCCATTAATCATTTATAGCAATCGATCGCTTAAAACGACATCAACTTCATTTCTTAAGTAGTACCACTCAACCTTATTATTGTACTTGAGCTAACTCAACTCGCAGGTTTAGTACAATAAACCTTTGAGCTCCTTAAGGGACGCCATCATCCTTAACGGATACGGTGACTGACATGATAACTAGCGTGACATACAAGATCGCCACCACCCAAGATGCGAGAATTGGTTAGAACATATAACCTCACTCATAACAAGTCAAAGTGATGGTCAAGAACTCATACTCACCTAATACCTTATCGAGGTTTAGATTATCGTAAGTCACCGAGATCTCGGTTCTTCACGACGGTCGAAAGAAGAACTCATCTCACCGTGATCCTTCAATACGCCGAGACGCATCAAAGATAGACAAGCAACTAAGTCAAGTCACTTATCTATACCGCAGCCTCAAACCGACAACTCGCCCTTAAGTCGCCCTCACCGTGAAACTTTTATATCTCATTGCTTCGACCAATCATACGCACTTCGTGATCTTCACACATCGTATGATCTAACTTATATACGAGATAAGGGACACGATATATGCAATCAAGTATTCATTTCGATAGAGATTGTAATAGTGGTAACAGAAACATTGTATACAAGCTCAACCAAACCGCTTTCAAAGATACAACCAACAATCTCCCACTTATACTAAAGCAAACTTTAGTATACAATGTGTCTCTACTAGCTATTACAAACAAAACCATCACTTTGCTTCTCCCACTTATACAAAAGTTTCCTTTCTAAGTGGGTGCCATCTAGCGCAATTAAGTCCTCTAACGCCCCTCGACGAGACTTATTGCGCAGTGATTTAGCGGTGCCATCTAGCGCAATTAAGTCCTCTAACGCCCCGACGAGACTTATTTCGTGTGAATGGATCGCTAGGTTATCCGTCAGATCAATCTTTGCTATCAAGACGCCCCTCGCCTAACGATTTCTCGTATGACATGGTACTTTCTCTCTATGTGTTTGTTGCTTTGTGGATCGCTGATTCCTTCGAGTTTGCCATCGCACCGAAAGTTATCACAAGAAACCATGATACTCATGGGCAAACCAGTACCACATCTAGATCCACGAGGTAGTTCTCGAACCATACAACCTCCTTAGCAGCCTCCGGCGGCTACATATTCGGCTTCCATGGTAGAGTCCGCAATGCATCGC
Organism: Salvia rosmarinus; assembly: GCA_036937905.1. NCBI lineage: Eukaryota > Viridiplantae > Streptophyta > Magnoliopsida > Lamiales > Lamiaceae > Salvia > Salvia rosmarinus. The sequence goes on from CM072814.1 coordinate 19,519,144, forward strand.
CGCTTGCACTCCGCCAGATACGGCCCACCTCCCAAGGTAAACACATAGTCCGAGGTAGACTTATTCTTATCACGGTCACTTGAAACCGAGTCTCAGATAACCCAAAGGCATTAGACTATCTCGCATGGTAACCAGCCTATAATCTCGAGTCCTTTTCGTGTACTTGAGTATATGCTTTCGCAATTCAATGTGCTTGTCCGTGGTTAGACCGATATCTAGTTACTATGCTTATCGCACAACAGATATCGGCCTCGTATGTAGATTGCATACATGAGACTTCCTACGGCGAAACGTAGGAACTTGTCTCATTTCCTCTATCTCCTTTGCAAATATAGGTGATCGCCTTTAGATAAAGGAACGCCATGTCCGAAAGGTAGCAATCCTTTCTCGCGGTCCGCATACTAAAACGAGTAATCACAAGATCAATGAAGACGCCCGAGATAAGCTCAATATTTTCTCTCGCGATCTCTGTAAACCTTGATCCCAAGAATGTACGCTCATCTCCTAAGTCTTTCATTTGAAACCGATCGGATAAACAACTCTTTACGCCCCGATAACAACTTCACATTGTTGCCAACAGAAGAATGTCATCTACGTAGTGCAAGAAATACCACATTACCGCTGACATCTAACCGATACACACAACTCTCGCTAGGCAACTGGTAAATCCATAGACTTTACCACCGCCCAAACGTAAGTTTCATGATCTCGCATCATTGTTTCAGATCGCCGCCGACGCCCATGGGTCGATTATTGCTCGCTCGCTTTCGACTAAACCGACGATTCACCCACGAACATAAATCGCCGGGTCGACGAACAACCCTCCCACTACGACGAGGTGCTATGTACATAATGACAACGGGTGCAAGAACTTGTGGTTCTCTATCTCGCACAACTTGCTGTGTAGGTACCACTTGTACGGTCGGATCTCCAATGAACTCCACCCACTTCAATTTCTTGAAGTATCCGTGTCGATCCTCCCACTAGACTCGACATCTCGCACTTTCGCCTAATCGGTGGTGGAATACGATCATCTTCTAATTCTCAAGAATGATTTCAACTTTGACTTATGATTTTCATATAATCCTCTTCTAAGAATCGAGCATTAGTGCTAATAATGACCTTCCGATCCTTAGACTATAGAATAAACCACCTTCGCTCCTCTAGATAGCCAATAAACAGCCTTGCAGCCGATCTAGCCTCCAACTTGTCGCCTTCTTGTTCAAAGACGCAGCCGGATCGCCCCATATCCTTATGTGGTTTAAACCGGCTTGCGCCCAAACCACAACTCGAAGCGGGTCTTATCGACCGACTGACGGTACTAGATTTAGCAAGTATGCCACCGCCTCTAAGGCATACCCCGTAACTAAATAGGCAATGTAGCATAACTCATCATAGATCTAACCATTTCCAAAAGAGTCCTATTTCTTCGCCCGACACACCATTTTGTCAGGTGTGCCCGTGAAGTGCGCCGATGTAATCCCACACTTCACTAGATAGTCCATAAACTCGTTATCGAGGTATTCGCCACCGCGATCGTAACGCAGTGACTTGATACTTTTACCTAGCTTCGCCTCCACTTCCGCCTTAAACTCTTTGAATTTCAAAGCATTCGCACTTGCATGCGAAGGTGTATACGATCCGCACTCTCGAGTAATCGCAATGAAAGTGACAAAATACTGCATTCTCCACGAGCTTGTGGACATCGGTCCACACAGTCGAATGGACTAACTCCAACATTTCGCTCTCTATAACCCTTCGCTTGAAGGGTCCGGTCGACATCTTACCTTCTATACAGATTCGCAGATCGAAACGGAGTAACCGTGAGATTACCCAACGCCCATTCTTAGCCGCCTGATCCTATTTAGATTGATGTGACCTAATCTAAGATGCCGAGAAAAGTAGAGTCATCTCATAAGAAAACTTTCTTTTAGGGTTTGATGAAGATGCAACATAGTTATAGGTATTATGTTTTGCGTAAATAGTATAAAGCTTAATTATATAAAGTGCCAACACGTATAACTTCGTCATTTCTTATGATAGAAACACCACTATCAAAAATAATGTAATATCCATGAGTAAATAATTTCAAACAAACAAGGTTCCACCAAAATCCGCACATATAAAACGCCTTTCAAAACTAAAACTGTTGTCCCAAAACATAAAGAACATCTCCAACCGCAATGCTTCGACTTTCGCTGCTGCCTATGGAGATCGTTATCTCGCCATCAAACAGCCCCTTGTCCGCAGAACCCCGCAGGTGTAACAAACATGATCGCTATACCAGATCTACTACCCAAGAATGGGTAGAACAAGTCGCTAAACATGTTTCACATTAAAGCAAATGACGCACTGAGCCTCGAGCATAGGGCACTGGCCTTCCAATGCCCGCCTCACCGCACTCAAGCATTTGCCCTTCTCCTTCGCTTTTTCAAACCGGTAGAGCCTTTATATTACTCCCACTTTTCTTTAGCCTTAGCATCTCTAGAATTCCACTTTCCTTTTCATCTTCGACAAAAAAGGGTCTTCCTAGAGGTGCGGTCAAGATCAAGACCTTTTGCTCATTTTGCTTTCTTCCGCTACTAAGTCCTCTTGCAATGAATCTAGAGTATAACTCTTATCATAAAGGACTACTCCATAACGAAAGTCATCAAAAGACTTGGGCAAAGAATTGAGGATCATATCGATTCTCGACTACGCCATCAATATATCCTCCAACCAATTCGAAGCCTCCAAGAGATTGATCATCCGCTTCACATGGTCATGCACCGAATCGCTTTCCTTCATAGAACTTGACATAATTAATTTTGTCAAATTATGACAAGCGATTCTCCGTCCGACTCATACAATTTCATGAGATTTAGCCATATCGTGGTCGCATCATCCATCTCGATGTCGAGTTGCAAGGACTCGCACATGGTGACCAAAAGAAGCGCACTTCGCCATTCTATTTGATTTGTCCCATTTCTCGTGCTCCTCGCGCCCTCATCGCAGATAAATCGCCTAGAGGTTTGGGACGAGGTGTAGTGAGTATATATAAATTTTCTTCAATGAGGAGAACATTCACAATGTTTCGCTTCCACTGATAAAATTTGGACCGATAACGGATTTTGTGCGAGCATATTGATAATCGGCGAAGAGACATATCTCGAAACGATAATGTAAAACACATAAGCATACGATCGCAAATAATTCAGAATAATAATATTGTAACCTTTGATAAAACAATATTAATCAAACCTCCAATCGCCCAAGGAATTCCACATGCAAGCCACGCTGTGGATCGCCACACGAACCCCCACTGCACTAAAATATACCTTTAGTCGCTTAATTTCAATCCATGTCAACTTATCCTTATGACAAATGAAATTAATGATTGACCTTACTAGACCACATCACTATCACAAGAAGGACTTCATGAAGTTGTACTGAGGTGATGTCTAAGCAATGACCACAATTTTAACAACAGAAGATGAATTTTAGAATTGGTATACTCACCGGACCATACCGCCCAATTCAAATTTTTGTTATCTCATTTTATATCTATCTCTAGAGAACTTATGAAAATCGCACATGCAAGCCACGCTGTGGACGCTATACATGAAACTCCCACTTCTCAATAGATTTAAAATGTTTTATTTAGAAATCTCATCTAACAAACTTATGATAAACAAGGCAAGCAAGCCACGCTGTGGACGCCACTCACAAAAGGCCTCACTTTGTTTAGAGATCAAAAGTGGAGGTCTCGACATTTTAATTTGAAAATTAATTTGTCGGGTTGCTTGCTTAGTCTTTTATTCAAAAGGTTTGTCCATGCAGATCACGTAATCCTAGCATGCTTTTCTATAGAACTCAACATGTAAAACATGCTCGCAGTAATTCTAAAATATGCTTGATAAACGCGATAAACCTAGCATGCTTACTATGCGCATCCAATTACGTAAAACACTTAAAGGTTTGTCAACGTAATATAAACATACATAGCATGCTACCGCATAATTTAAACATCCACGACATGCATATGAACGATAAAATAAAATAAAACGCTCATCGCGCCCAATCGTGAAACCCCGACATTTAAATCTAATCTATTACATAGATTTACAAAGCACAAGATTTAAACTTCGAAACGGGCCTCGCGGCACGGGCACGGACCGATTCAACAATTGGCCTCGCGTACGGGCACGGGCCGAATTTCGAAAACGGGTCCGGGCCGGGTCGCCCAAAGAGTGCCGGGCCGCGCCAGGGCAAAGCCCGCCGCCCACCGCCCCGCCGCCTGCCGCCTCGCTGCCCGCCGCGGTCGCTAACGCGACCGCGACCCGCCGAGCACGCTGCGCGCCACGCCCAAGCGCCGAACGCCCGCCGAGACATCGCCGCCAGCCGCCAAACCGCGATCGCGAAGTCCGCCGCCAAGCTGGTTTTCGCGCCAACGCTACCTGCCGCCCGCTAGCTCGCACGCCGCTGCCGCTGGGTAATCCTCGCGATCGCGAAGTTCGCCGCTAAGCGCCAGGATCTCGCGCGAGAACGCGCGCCGCCGCCGCAGCCCTCGCGATCGCTTATAGCGACCGCGAGACTCGCCGCGAAACCACCCGTAACACACCGAGAACCCCTGCTTTTTCCCGTCGCTGCTCTTCGCTCGCTCGCTCGCTCTTTTTTTACGTATAAGATTTACATAATAAAATCTAATCTAACCACGGATTTTCTCGTGGTGTAAAACAAAACCAACAAAACAAACGAGCCACGATGAACGATAAATCCACAATTATAATAACGCACGAATAATCAAACGCGAATTAATCCAACAGAGCCAAGATTCGATCCCGTGCTCGATACCAATTGTAGGAAAACGATGTTAACCTCGCCCGAGGATCCATCTTGGTGTTTAATTCACCATACATTGATTATAAACCCAGATGCGCTATATAATTAAATCGCAACACGCTGGGTTTTCACGTGTTTACCTTCGATCCGCCGAGGTGGATCGAACGGATGAACGGATCGAACGGATCGAGACTCGTGCTTTGACCTTCCGGATCAGATCCCTGCTGCCCAATCTCCAACGCCGAGTGAGGACGATCTATGGAGAATGCTTCGAAAATCACCCAATGCTCTAAGAAATTTTTCGAAAATCTCTCTCCAAGAACTATGGATGCAATTTCAAATTATTAACGATTAATGAGCATTCATCTCATACCTTATATTTATAATGCACTACCTTAATCCTATATGGAATATTACCATAATCCTATATGGAATATTACCATAATCCTATATGGAATATTACCATAATCTTAGGATTATTTCCATACTCTTAGATTATTTCCATACTTCAGATTATTTCCATACTCTCAAGATTATTACCATAATCTTATATGGAAAGGATCTATGCATATACCATAAATATAATTATATCCTTGTGGATAAAGAGAATAAAATCTTGCCATAGAGAGATATAGGACCGATTTTCTTGCTTTATGGGTCTGACGGGCCACCCAGGATCAAATGCAAGGAATAAAGATGGGCCTCAAATAAATTAATTATCTTATGTTCAAATTTCAACATAAATTAATTTATAAACATTCGATCATGCCACTAGAGAAAGAATGCCGACTTACCCTTTATTACCGGGTTGAGTCGGCTTGCACTTAGACATTACGAATCCTCAGATTTAAGATATCGAACGTCCATTAATCATTTATAGCAATCGATCGCTTAAAACGACACAACTTCATTTCTTAAGTAGTACCACTCAACCTTATTATTGTACTTGAGCTAACTCAACCGCAGTGGTTTAGTACAATAAACCTTTGAGCTCCTTAAGGGACGCCATCATCCTTAACGGATACGGTGACTGACATGATAACTAGCGTGACATACAAGATCGCCACCACCCAAGATGCGAGAATTGGTTAGAACATATAACCTCACTCATAACAAGTCAAAGTGATGGTCAAGAACTCATACTCACCTAATACCTTATCGAGGTTTAGATTATCGTAAGTCACCGAGATCTGGTTCTTCACGACGGTCGAAGAAGAACTCATCTCACCGTGATCCTTCAATACGCCGAGACGCATCAAAGATAGACAAGCAACCAAGTCAAGTCACTTCTTATCTATACCGCAGCCTCAAACCGACAACTCGCCCTTAAGTCGCCCTCACCAGGAAACTTTTATATCTCATTAGCTTCGACCAATCATACGCACCAAACCGCCAAGATATCGTGATCTTCTACACATCGTATGATCTAACTTATATATGAGATAAGGGACATGATATATGCAATCAAGTATTCATTTCGATAGAGATTGTAATAGTGGTAACAGAAACATTGTATACAAGCTCAACCAAACCGCTTTCAAGATACAACCAACAAGCCGACCTCGCGGCATCAGCCCCACTGCTTGTCAACACTACATCTTGCTCGAGATTTAGTTACACCGTCGAGACCCCCGTATAAGCTCAACCCTGATGAAGGAAGTTGTCAAGGTGAGATACTCAAACCCTCGAGTTGGGCCTCATTTACCCCGCCCCTGACAGCCGCTGGTCACCCGATCCACGCCAGCCAAAGAACCGCAGACAGTGGTCGAGAACGAAGGTAAGGAACTGGTCATGATGAGACTCTGCACAGTTTGAGGGTTTGCATTGATTACGTAAAGCTCAACAAGGTGACTGTGAAGCGACCACTTCCCTTGCCGCTCATCGACCGTATGCTTGAGAGACTCACGAATAGGTATTTCGCTTCCTCGACGGCTACTTTGGTTATATGCAAATTTGTGTGGCATTAGAAGATCAAGATAAGACTACATTCACTCTGCCCATTCGCATATTTGCATATCGTCAGACGCCATTTGGTTTATGCAATGCTCCCGGACATTTCAAAGACGCATGATGAGTATATTTTCCGATTTGTTTGAGCAATGCATTGAGGTGTTCATGGATGATTTTAATGTATGGCAAGACGCTTAACCAATGTATAGAGCATCTCGAGTTAGTTCTCAGAGGTGCGCTGAGAATGATCTGTGTCAATTATGAGAAATGCCACTCATGGTCAAGGAGGAATTTTCATCGGGCATGTTATCTCCGAGAGGGCATTGAGGTAGACAAAGCCAAGGCGGAGATAATAGCCAAGTCGCCTTACCCCACCAACATAAAGCGCCTACGGGATTCTCACACGCCGATTCTATCGGCGGTTTGTCAAGGACTTCGCCAAGATAGCACAGCCAATGAACCGCTTTCTCCGTAATGACGTACCGCGGGAGTTCGACGACGCATGTAAAGAAACCTTCCAGATATATCAAGGAGCACTTGTCACCGCCCATCATAAGGCCACCCAATGGGGCATGCCCTTTGAGCCGATGTGAGACGCCAGCGATACGTCGTGCTGCCGGTGTTGGGCGTAAAATTGGCAAGGAAAGCTTCGCCATCAACTATGCATCAAGACCCTCACCGGGCCAGATCAATTACACGACCATGGAGTAAGGAGCTTTGTCATGGTGTTTGGCCGAGAAATTTCGCCCTACCTCTTTGGGAGCAAGACGGTGGTTTACACCGATCACGCCTTGAAATATCTCATGGCAAAGAAGACACAAAGCCAAGGCTTATACGGTGGATACCTCCTCCGTGAGTTCGACGCTGAGATCAAAGACAAGAGTGATCTCGTAATCAAGTGGCCGACCACTTGAGCAGAATTTGAGAAAGGACGAAGAGATCCAATCCGAGCAACATTTCCGCATTTAGGAGCTACTCGAGATCTACACCAAGGAGCCGTGGTATGCCGACTTGGTGAACTACATCGCGACCAGAGTGTTGCCCGTGGGGATGCCAACGCACCAAAGGAACAAACTCAAGAAGGAGAGTCGACAATACGTATGGATGACCCATACTTGTGGAAGCAATGCTCGACTTGATCTTGAGGAGACGTGTTCGAAGGTGAGCAAAGAGCATCCTTGAGCACCGCCATGAGAAGGAGTGCGGACATTTTGGGCACAAGAGAACGACAAGGAAGATCCTCGATCAGGGTTCTATCGCCCACTATCTTTAAGGATAGCTATGAGAAGGCCGAGAATGCGATATGCCAACGCGAGGTAATGTCTCAAGGAGGAATGAGACGCCTCGTACCTATCTTGCCAAGAGAAATATTCGATATGCGGGCATGGATTTCACGGGCCCTTGCCAAACTCTAAGGAAACCAATACATACCCTAGCAAGGGACTACATGTCAAACGGGTAGGCTGGCAACACAAACCAAGGCGGACGCAAGGACCGTAGCCATTTTTCTCAAGTCAAATATCTTTAGCCGGCTTCGGTGTGCCACGAGCCATAATCGCGATCGGGCACCCACTTCTATAATGCCACCATTGGCGCCTTACTCAAGAAGTATGGGTGATCACCGGATGTCCACCGTGATACCATCCTCAAGCCAATGGCTGCCGAGCCTCAAATCGCGATTGTGAAGACGATCTTGAGGAAGGCCTTGGGAGAGAGCAAGAAGGAGGGAGCACTTACCTCAACGACGGAGTATGGGCATATCTGATGACTTCAAAACACCATTTGAATGTCTCCCTACCGATGGTGTTTGCAAGATGTGTCACCGCCAACGAGCCGAACACAAGCGCGACTGGCAATCCGCAAGCTCAACTTTGATCGACGAGGCAGAGAGAAGGCAAGCTTGACATACAAGAGCTCGAGGAAATTACCAAGCCTATGACAATGTCGCTATATACAAGGATAGGCTCAAAAGATCCCATGATCTTTTAATCAAAGAAAGAAGTTCGAAATGGACAAATGGTGCTACTCTAACAGTAATAGGTTCCGCTTATGCCTCGCAAGCCGACCACCAAGTGGTGGGACCTTACATCGCACGCCCAACATCCGAATCCGAGTCAGGAGATAAGCGACATGGACGGCAAGAAAGTGTTCAAGGTGAACGAAGCATACTTAAACCTACCATGGGCACGACCAAGACTTAGAGAACGGGAAGTCGAGCAAGAAGAGCCTCACGAGGTTCCTCAAGAGGATCCTCAAGACGATGATCTCAAGACGACGCCGAGCTAACGACGTTAAACAACAGCGCTTCCGGGAGGCAACCCGCATGGTATGATTTTAACCGCAGACATTTCATTCCATTTTTGTCAAGGGGTGGTCCTCGATCATTTTAACACTTTGCCTCAGTGCAAAGTGTGTGAGGAAGCCCACCGTTATTTCGACATGCCCTCGAGCGGACTTATTCTTCCTCGAGGAGCGATTTTCTAAAACCACGTGTCAAGAAGGAACTTAAGACGAGGCGAAAATGAGGTGCAGCAGCTGGCAAGGAAATAACCTTGGCCAAGAACACGAGATACGAGGCGGAACTTCCATTCTCATGGCCGACGAGAAACGCCCCATCACCACTTTAACCCTATAACCGCCCCCAAACCCACGTTCAGATTAATTCCCCTCATTTCGCCTACCCACTTTCAAAAATTCAAACCACACCCCAAAAACTTCCCCAAGCTACAGCACACAAAAACCCTAACCCCCACCCATGGTGCACACACATCCAAAGAAGAAGCTCCCAGAACCAACACCAAAGAAGACTGTAGCCCGTCGCATAAAAATGGAGAAGACACCTGTCGAGCCCGCCGCCGAAGGGAGTCCGTCGTCCGGTGACGGAGCTCCTCCCACTGAGTTCGCCGAAGGAACAGAAGAAGCACCCGTCCTCCACGACATTCACGTAGAGGTGGACGCTGAGGAAGAAGAGCAGCCCACAATCGAGAACACACCAGAGAAGACACCTGAGAAGGCACTGGAGAAAAAGAAGGAAGTCACCCCCTCCACCGGAAAAAGAAAAGTAAAGGAGACTCCAACCGCCTCCTCATCAAAGAAGACGCCACGACCCTCTCTCACACCGGGTCCGCCGCACGTAGACCAAAGTGCCGGAGCGAGTAAGGAGGTTTCAGAGAGGGAGCTCCGACGATGCTTCCCGAGAAGGCAAGGACGGGGATGACCCGCGTAAGAGATCGAGGATGAAAACGCCTTCCTCACCGGAGAACGGCCGCAAGAAGGTAAAATGGCGATGCGCCAAAGCGGTAGGGAAATCCTACACGATGAATACCAAGGAGATGGTTGTGCCAAAGCGGTCGAACTGCACTCCCGAACAACCGGGAGTCAAGGAGGAGGTCGAGAGGTTGTTTAAGGAATATGATGGGAAAGTTTCTAATGGGATACCACAGCAGTACGCTACCATGGTGAAGAAGTTTTACTGGGATCTCGACATAGATCATGACAAAGGGGCGCCAAGAGGTATACGCTTACTCTCCTGGGAATTATGAGTTTACAGCTGATGAGCTCAACCAAGCTCTCAACATGGTAACTTTGATGAAGCAAAGCGAGCCACCCTGCGGGAGCAAATAAGGTGGTACCAAATTTCACCGACGGAAATGGTCCGGGATTTGGGAAAACTCGATTGGAAAGGATGGCGCACGCTCAAGTCGTGTGACGCCAAGGACAACCTCAAGGACCCGCCATGCAAGTATGCCACCGATCCTCTCATATAATCTCTTTGGCAAGAAGGATAGCAAAAGCAACCGTGTCGAAGAGCGAGTTGTTCATCCTCCGGGCAATGCACGAAAGGACGAGGCTCAACTTTATGCCCTTCGCAATCTCGCACATGAAGAGCATAATGTGAAGCGAGAGCAGAGCTCTCCTTGTGCCATTTGCCGACTAACTTTGCCAAAGAGAATGAGCTGCTGGTCCCGACTTCGCCATGGCCCCGAGAGAGGACACCTTCACCTAAAAGCATCAAGAAGATGCTCAGATTGTAGAGGACGAGGACGATAAGCTTACCATCCAGCAAGAGCTTGAGAAACCCGCTGCTAAGCCAAGACGCTAAGGGCTAAGGTAAGGGCAGGACCTTCAAGAACACCGAGCCTCGCAAGGCGATACTCAAGCCGCCTCGCCGTAATACATGTGAGACCTCGACTGAAATCCGCATCAACTGCATTCTTGCTCACCAAGGATCTGTGTACCCACCGCATCCCCCAAGCTTTCCTCCTTTTGTTTTTGTTTTTTTGTTTTTTGTTTTTTTGTTTTTGTTTTTCTGTTTTTCCGCTTTTGTTTTTGTTTTTGTGTTTGTTTGTTGTGTGTTGCGTGTTTATGTTTTTCGGGACCATACTCGCCTAACACTTTGCCACGAGCAAAGTGTGTGAGTGGACGGCCCCTGCTTGTTGTTGTGTGTGTCGACCAAAGATGTCGAGATGAGCATGATAGTTATGATCTTGGCATAGGTTTGTAATACATGTTTAGCTTGTGTCAATAAGGTTAGTATAACTAAAAAGGGGCATAGCATGCACACCAAAGGAGAAATTGAGCTCAGATATGCTAAATCATCGCAAGCATGAATTCTATTCTATGTGATATTCGATGATTAACTTGGTTGTGCTAGAACTTGCCACTGCCTCGATCAAAGCCCAACCGCTATAGTCCGAGTGCCCTAGATGATTTAGGCTTTTCGTAGCCATGGTCAACAATGAAAATAAACCCGATATATGTATCCTTTGCAAGCCCCTTCGAGCTGTTCGCTTTCTTTAAATTATCTTGTGCTCTTCCCCGATATGGGATTGAGAGAAGAAGAATAGGAGAGGATATGTACGCCTTGGGTATCATTCTCGGCAAACACAACATTAGACGCCTTCGCCTTCGGCCGCATAATGAGCTTAAATTGAAAATTGGGTAAATGTACACCAATTCAAAATGTGTAGAAAGAAAAGAAAATGTGGGGAACAAAGTTTAAAAGTATAAAAAAGAAAAAAAAAAAGTTCCCCCGAAAAATATAAGTGTGCTCAGGCCCGTAAGTATCTTGCCAAGGGAAAAGAGAAAACATTATGCCCAAGACCTAAATCAAGACAACCTTACCCAAGCTTAAATCCTTCCTACTTAGCTAAGAAGCCACTCAACACAACCCTAAAGACCTAAGGATAGAGAACTTAGACCAAGCTATAGGGCATAGATAGTAGACGGCAGGCAAGCCTATGGCACTTCCTTGATCAAGTCATCACTGAGCGTGAAAACCTTAAACACAGAGAGTTTGAGTGCTTGAGAGGAATTCCCACAAACTTGCTTTGCCCCGATCTTGACTAACCTTGATGCATAGCTGTATTCATCGCCTATGTCTGATTATCTTTGTCATGTTATCATCTTATCCTTGGCCGGTTTTATGCAGTGTTGTTTGTGTGTTTGTTTTTCTTTTGGGCAAGGAATGCTTGTACGCTGAGGACAATCGTGTTCAAGTGGAGTGTGACGAGCCTGCTGGCTCTTTGGGGTAATCCTCGCCCTAGAAAGAGTGCATTTGTGTGTGTTCTTTGCGGTGTTTGTGTCCGGGAGGACACGCTTGGGGTATTGCAGTCGAGACACACTTTGGGCAAGATCGTGCCACCTCCCATGAGAGAGGTAAAACTCGAAGATTACCTCGCAAGACATTACGACATCTTGCCAAGACACTGCACATCGCACGGGAGCCGAGCCTCGATCAAAGAGTCCGACGGAAGTCAAGAAGGTAATCGAGACGATAAGAGAGGTGAAAAGGACGAGGAGCAAGGGGAGAGAGAGCAGTCGATGCACTGGGATGCAGACGAGGACTCGCAGACTTGCACGCAAATGGGGAGATTCTCGGCAAGATTCATCTCGTCACCGCTGATTTTTGTCGGTGGGAAAGGTCAACCCACACCGACGAGATGAGATAAATCCGCCAGATCGAAGCCAAAGGAGCTTTGCCTGGGTCCGTAGCCCGAGCCAAGTCGCCGACCACCACCGCCGCCAGACGCGCGACGACCAAGCCAAAGTGGAGTTTACTTAGGTTCCCACAAGACAACTCCACACGAGGATGCAACATTATTCACAACACACATTCGTGGAGTGAGAGCATCATCCGTAATTCTCTCAACCTCTCTTTTATTTCTCTCATTTCATGAGCGATTGGTGAGGAAGAAACAAGTCCTACGGCAAACAATTTATTATTATGTATTTGGTTACCTCGCTTGAGCAACCGTCATGTAGAATGATTTTGGTTTACGCTTGATTTTCTATTCAAGTATGGTTTCGATTATGTTCTTGTTTATCGCTTTTATGTTTATGTCGATTATGCGTGAGTAGTCGGTTTGGTCAGCTCTCGTAAGCACGCTGAGTTAAGGTCATACAAGTCGTGGAGGTCTAAATGTCCTTAGAACCTCGAGGGGTGTCTCCAAGCTCTGTGCCTTATACACATGTTATTCCTTTCTTGAGCGTTAACTCGCGCAGAGCCTCGGGGAGGGTAGCTACAAGCAATAGCCGAGTAAGACATCGAGTGTCTCTTTATCCCGGAAGGCGGCAGAGGGGTGATTGTAGCCGCCGGCCTGGGCAAGGTCGCGAGCCACCCCTCGACCGGCCGTGGCTAGTCAATGCTCAGTGAGTAAAGCTATCATGCGATTTAACCTATCTTGAGACCGCCTCGCAAGAGGCAAGGCAAGGGGCCTCGTGACTTAGTCCTAAAATCTATGGTCAAGCTCAATCAGTGGCCCGGTGTACGTGACAACCTAAAAGGGTATCTACCACTTGGTACCTTTAACCACGACATACACTCATGGTGAAAACTCGAACCTACGACCGACGCCTCGACCAAGATCTCAATGTGCGGAACCCTTAGCCCAACTACTTGTTATTTAATCTCTTTACCTTGTGTTTAAGTTTCGCTTTACATTCGCCAAGATATATCTCTCAAGACATCTCTATCGAGACCGTCACCGATCGACACCTCGCCTCCGGGCAACCTCCTACTCAAACCGTGACAACTCGAGTAACAACACAACCAGCTCTCTGGTTCGACCCTTAACTTGCCATGTACGAACTATATGTTCAAATTGGATGAGATTATAAATGTATTCGACGAGTCTCGGACCTCTAACGACGGGTAAACCGAGCGGTCGCCAATACTATAGTTTTCAGAATCTTGAATAATTAAATAAACAATTTTCAAAAATTCTATTTAATTTACACAACACATTATTATCATCATACATCAATAATATACCTTAATATCCATCATACACAACTTATACATCAATATTCCATATTCTATGATTTTTGAAATTATCATGACATATTATTCCATATTTTTCCAAAAATTATGATTTAAATCATACATACTTAAACATTACTAACTATCATCAATTCATGCTCAAAACAACAATTAAAATTCATTTTCATCAACATATAAATCTTACATATTTTTCGATTTTCATGAAGAAAATTATAACATGCTCAACTTTGTACTAAATTCATAATACATGCTTATAAACATCATATAAACATATTTAATTAACAACTTAAACATTTAACAAAATTTTCAATTATTATATGAAATAACAAAAGCATATAACTTAATATTTCATGGATGAATTTCTAATATTTTTGCATATATAAAAAGGTTATACGATTTCTAACCTTTTAATCGGGATTGATTGGCGACGGCAACGTTTTTCTACCTAGGATTGAAGAGAATTTTTGGAGAACACTTTCTCTCTTTTTTTTCTCTCAATTTTCGGTCATAATAATATGTGAGAGGGGTGATCTTTATTTTATAGATGTTATAAGATATTTTAATCATACTTTAACAAAATATCTTAATTAAAAGTCAACAATTTACACTCTTATTTATCACCTTAATTTTCGGTCCCCAAGTAGTAATATGAGACAAAATTTTATCTTATCTTATACTTTTTCATTTAATACATATCATTTTCAAAGATTAAACATCACTATCAAAGAGTTTCAAAATTATTTATTTCTTATTTTAGTCAAAAATTTCGGCCATATTCAAACAAATAACACATCCACTTGTTTAATTAATAATTCATCTTATCTTAACATTAATAATATCTCCACATTATAATAATATTCATCAATGTCACAAAGATTGAATTATTTCTTCTTTTGACACCTTTAGGCAAGTTTTCGGTCCTTATGCATAAATATATGCTACATATTTTATTTTCTTCCAATTAATAGATATGTGATATAATATAATCTTAGATGATAGATTAAATCATAGGAAAAATAATTAAGAACAATTCTATATACTAAAGTGAAATTTTCGATCTATAACTAGAAATTAAAAATAAATTATCAAATCTTCATTCCTTTAATAACTAAAATTATTTTAATGAAGGATTATATAAATAATAATGCTTTGTATCATAAAATAAATTTCTTGAACTAATCTAGCAAAATTTCCATTTTATTCGAAATTACATGTTTAGAAATTAAATAACAATTTTCCTTCTACTCTTCCATTTCTCACTAAATTTTGAAATTCATATGATATTTAGGAGATAAGATTGACCTTGATTCTATGATATTTATCAAGTATTAAAGCTTGTGCAATTAAATAAATTATTTGATAAAAATATCAACACACAAAACATAAGTTTCGAAAATCATAAAGCATAGGACAAAGTATTATCTACTCATGATATCATGACTTTATTAAACATTAAAAGAGATAAATATCATCTCTTGGTCAAATTTCATTAATTACCATATCTTATCTTTTATTAAATGTCATTATCATAACTTATCTTTAATTAAAAGTCACTATCTTATCTTATCTCATAAAATAAATATCTTCACATACAAACAAAATAATTACCACATCTATAATAATGTGATCCCATACTTGATCACCAATTAACCATATGTACACATCATTTTTCTTTTCTTTTTCCCATTTTCTTTCTCAAATTTTCAAATTAATGAACATAATTAAGAGAAAAATATTTTTCTTTATTAGTGTAATACTTATCTAGTTAATATCCCATATTTATTTAAATACATAATTGTTGGTTATTATGATCCATTATATGAAAAATTAATAGAATTTTCTATTTACTCAAAGTCGTAAGTTCTCGACTTTCATTTTCATTTTTGATTCATCGAAATAAAACTCTAATAATTTCGTAATATCCCGCATTGCAATAACACTCCGTAAAGGTAGATTAGATCCCAATTAAGAGCTTATAAGAAGGGCATCGCATCCTTAAGAAAGAGTTGTTTAAGTTAAAAGGTTTTATATTAAGCTTCAGGCCGATAAAAATAGAATTTGAGATTTATTCGAGATCGATTCGAGATGGAACCTAAGATAAGATTCTTAGGTATTGTTTAGAATAAGAAGACATAGATTTCGAGAGTTTTGAGACGATAGATACATGCTCAACGAAGTTTTGATTTCAAAGTTTTGTTCTTTGTTTCATACGCTTGCCGATTAAACCCTAATCGCCTACCGAATGTTTAAAATGGTTTTGAAGCCAAGAATGTTTTTATAATCAAAGTTTGATGATTATAATATGTTATTTGAGTTATAAAAGATGATTTTAAGTAGAGAACATTTTATTAGAAATCGAGTTTAAATCTGAACGATACGGATTAATAGTACGATTTATAACATTGGTATTATTTATAAAGAAGTGTACATTTTGTAATTTTCCATAACATGATTATTCATCATGTATTAAAGAAAAGGAAAAATGGTAGAAATTTTGAGAATTCTCTAGAAATTGATGAATAATCACATTTATTAAAGAAAATGAAAAATAAATTAGAAATTTGTGGATTATGTTATAAGCTAACTTATCACTATTCATCATCATTATTCTTCCTCAAATTTTCAAACACACACTCACACACACCCAAGGTGAAAAATTTCAAGCTCAATTTTTGAAGATCCAACCGCTGGATTTTCAACTGTCTTCGAATTAAGGTATATCTCAATCTTTAGAACACATCTATGGTTTAAAATTTTGAAAATCATGAACTTATGATCATGTGTAATTTTCGGTCATATTGAGATTTTGAAGGGATATGTTGTTGTTTGAATAATTTCGTTCTATGTTCGAATTATCACCGACAAGTTGTTTAACGCCGAAATTTTGAGTATGTGTTTATCCCGTGAAATTTTGTGAAATTTTTGAAAATATGGAAGGTCTTGATCTTGAATATATGATTTTAATTTTAATATTATTTCATATATGTGTTGAGGAGTTGATATAAACATGTTTTGTACGAGAAAACGCTTTGAAATCGAACTTATGCAAAAATCCCATTTTGCCGAAACCCTAAGCTATCATAATGTTGAATTTTGATTTTATTTGATCATTTTGACTTCATATTTGGATTCTATGATATGAATAAAGCTTAAAATGATTTATTCGGATTTTTCTACCGACGATTCAAAAGTTGAAAAATTTTAGTTTGCCGATTTAAAATTGTTTTCAATGCTAAAGCTTTGGTCTTTGTGTTTTGATGATGGATTGATGATATCTAATGATAGTTGAGCATGTATAGAGGTTCGCCTGTTAGACGACGCCTTGCGTAAAATTTCGACGCTTTGACATAGGCTACGCCTTGTGACGCGGGATTTTCGCCAAGACGAGATGGTTTGCTTGTTGTCAAGTTTTCTATGCTCATTTAGACATATGAGACTTCGTGGTGTCTTCGTTATATGTTTAAGATGTTAGAGGATGCAATGACCCAAGTGTTTATAGACCATAACGCTTAATTTGAGAAATATAATGATCGATTTAACTAAGATAAGTTATTTTCGATTGATGCTAGATAGCTTTTATGCCGCTTATTGTCGATCAAGGCCACATGATAAGAAGAAATATATGAAAGACAAAAGTACAATCAAGGACCGCTCTAGCGGGTAAACTATTTTCAAGATAATATGATATGATTATGCTTTTACATACTTTCAAATGATATGATATGCTTATGTTATCAGATATTTTCAAATGATATAAAATGCATTTATATGCAAAGTTTCAAAGTTAAACGACTTGCCGGTTTTGAGCATAAGCACGAGCACGATGCATTTACCTATCTACGGAAATGAATGGAAGAAAAGAAAGAAATGATGAAAGAAAGAATGAAAGAATGTTACCGACGCTGGTATGACTCATATAAGGTACCCTTCGGTCCATCAACACGGTATGATATGGACCTTCGGTCATAATGGTTTGAGAAGGAGGCCTACTTCTCAACACATAGATGTAATCCGTGGATATGGGAAAGAAAGTTGTCTGCAGACAAAGATCATGCATATGCATCGTTTTAAGGCTATAAATGAAAGCAGTAAGTAAATGTTTATGTTTATTATGATGCATGCACGGGTTATTTCACTAAAACCCCCGCATTGCTAACGCTATGGCAAGTCAATTATATAGCGCTAAGGGCAATGTTTTATGTTTCGTATACCCACCGAGTGCATTTTGTACTCACGCCCGCATGTATTTCTAAACGCAGTGTTGAGCTTGAGAGGATGTCGAATCGAATGTTGTGCAAAAGAGCTTCTAAATGTCCCGACTTATGATGATAATATTAAATTGTCAATGTTGTTTAATCGAGGTTATCATGTTTATTTGCCCGTAGTTTTATGTCATCATACATAATTCTCACCACACTTCGCTGTCGAACCTCGCCTTCACTTGTCGATATGTTTTGTCATGCCGAATTGATCACCTAATTTGACGACGGTCATTGTTTTATTGTTATGATCTCGCATCATTGTTACGCTGCCGACTTTCTTATGAGAATATGGATTCATTGAAATGCCCTTATGAACAAGGATTTACTTAAAAGTTCGTAATAGTTTTATTTAACCAAGTTTTGTTAGATTCAACAGATTCGATAATATGGTTTATAATGTCCGAACATTGTTAAACCATGATTCAACGTCAATAAGTTTTAATGTTGTGAAAGTTTGTTTGAAAATGTACACTTTGACATTGGTTATTCATTTGTGATCAATTGTCCTCGATGTTATACTTCTTCATTCGAGTCTTCAATGTGGATTGAGGACCTAAACTTATCTTTTATCAACTTCCTTTCTACCTTTTGACCCAAAATGTTCGATTCCTTTATGATTAAAGTTGAAGTCAACCATTGTTGTCAGATGAATTATTGGTTAAATTTGATGTTATTGATTATCAAAAGTTCTTAATTAACTCAAGTCATGGCCTAATTACTTAATTAAGTAGTCGGTCGTGACATAATGGTATCGTGAGCGGTTTTAATTCGAACCGTGAGTCTATGTCAATTGGTGCAATTTGTGTACGCTTTGAAGTCCGAGCTTGTAAATCCTTGTGAACTTTGCACGTATGAGTATAGTTTCAATTCAACATGTAAACCTTGTGAATCTCAGTGCAACAGGTGTCTCCTCGAGTCCTAAATACATGAACCTTGTAAGTCTTGTGCGCTTTGTGCCCTTCGAGCATGCGAATTTTTCGAATGACTCTATTTGAGAATTTAAGTTTATGGAGTCATTTGTTCGACTTTATCTCGAGAATTTGAGTTTACGTAATCGCTTGTTTGATTTTGATTCGAGAAATGAGATAAAGAGTCATTGTTCTTAAGAGAAGCACAAGATTCGATTCCATCATCTCTAGCTCACCGTATAAGTTTTTGCTTATGATTATGATGATTATGATTATCATAGTTCATGATCGAGTATATGCTCATTGAATGAATTGTTATATGAATATATGCTTGAAATAAGCTATTGCTTATGAGCTAAAGTTGAAAGAAACTCGAGAATGGACGACGAGCAACATGAATATGTTTTCTCGCAAGTCGTCGCTGCTCTTTTATCTAGATGGCGAGGACCTTCCAATGCTTGGAAGAGTATGACTCATTAGTTGTCATCTTGTTTATCGTCATCTCGCTTCATGCTATCACGCTTGTCGTCATTTCGCTTATCGCCAATCAAGAAGATCGATAGCGCTTCTATCTATGTACATAAGACGAGCAATTTTATTCGAATCTAATTTCTTGCTCAATTCCATCGCTGAAAGAGGCATTTGAGCACGCATCGAAACTAAATGGAATACTCCCGCTGATTTCGCTTTATTGCCGAGAAATGGCAAGTTTCGATCGTTGTTGTTACTTATTGATCATATTGAGCCCGATTTAGTGCTTCCGAGTACGCCGATTTCCCAAATTCCTAGCTACCATCAATTTTCAAGTTATGTTTACTTGAAATCCTTTTCGCTCATTTTCCTCTATGGCCGATTTTATCAACCATTCATCAACTTTGTTGGTTTGTAACTTTTCAGCCATACACCAATGACCAAGAAAATGTTGAACCCATTAATGACGATCCTACCATCTCGAGTACGATGCTAGTACCCATGCTCTAAAATAAAGTTTTCATTTCCAGATATTCAGTTAGTTATGCCCGAGTATGATTTCTATTCTATACAGTTTGATCATTTTATCGCAACACCGAGATGTTTTCTATTGACCTAGATTAGTATGGTCAATCTTTCATATCTTTTGAGATTTCTATATCGATTCACTGCTCAATTTTCTTATGTTTTGAAATTTCTCATTCGAGATTTGAGAAGAGACTCAAGCTAGTTTATCGAGACTCCAAATGTCTTAAGATCTTTATGTCTAAACCTCGAAGTTTCACGCTATCGCACAACATATCTACAGCCCTAGATATCACCAAATGTCTTTGTAATCGATTCGATATCCTTTAGCCCGAGTCATTCTTTTGTATTCATTTCCGATTGTGCTATCGATCTACTATTTCTTGAGATTGAGAAAGATTGTAGAGACGCCTGCATTCTATAAAGCCGTTGATGACAAAGTGAGGATGTAATCGTAAAGACGTAAGAAAAGAATGATGACAATAATAGCCTATCGTGAACATATGGATATTGTTATGATGCGATAGCGTGCTTTGAGAAATCGCACTGTATAAGCTTTTCCCGAAATGCTAAATTATCTATATGCCCGAAACCCCCATATCGCAATATTTCCGCTTTCCCTCGACATATATGATCATTTTGCTATCCAACCGTGTTATTTCATATCATAACTTTGTGATAAACAATTGTGAAGATCCTCGAGACATAAGTCCGTTTGTTGAATAAGAAAATTTTTCCTGCTTTAGTAAACGAAACATGCCGATTCGCATTTGTTTGCAATGCAAGGTACCACCCGTAAAAAGAAATCCTTATCTTAAAGAGGAGGAACAAGAAAGTGTAAAATTTTCTTAAGCTTTATCTGTACCTTTATCTCTTTTAAACCAATTGTGCCCTTTTTGCATGTAATCCTTCATCTTTCCATGAAATTGATACCCGCCTAATGTCAAGACGGGTTTGCTCTATAAATCGAGTTCCCAAGTTTGGAGTGTTTTAATCGAAAGTGTTTTATATGTATATCGCTTCGCTTATGAGGGTCTCCAAATTTCGATGAGAATTTCCTCGTAAAGTCCTTTCTTCGAGATCTCTATCATGTATGAAGTCGATAAGTTAGTTCGAATATACTTACATCCGGTTCTCGACGAAGTTTTTAACAAGAGACGAGTAAAGATTTAAATTGCATATAACGACAACTACCAAGCAACGATCGATATGACGCCTATGAAGCCTCTATAGCGAAAACATAGATCGCCTTCTAAGACGCTGATTGGAGAAAGAAAAGTAGTGGATCAAGCATTGAGGAAAGGGTCGAATCGCACGACAATTCAAGAAAGAATCCAAGAAGCTCAAGATCGTTAGAAGTTCTATAAAGATACCGCATTTAACAGAGCTAAGCTTTGAGATTGGAGATAAAATATTCATGAAAGTATATTCTTCCAAAGGAATATATCGCTTAGAATAAAAGGAAAGCTCAACCAAGATATATCGACCGCATTTAGATTCAAGAAAGGATTGGGCCACGCCGCATTAATGATGCCTTCAAGTTCCGGACAATATTTACGATGTTTTTCAGATGTCGCATTAAGAAGATATGTGTTAATCCAAACACATTGTACATCAATAGAACGTTGTTCATGAACAAGAACTACGTTATGAAGAAAACCGTAAATGCATCTTAGATCGAAAAGAACGACAACTATGAATAAATAAATTCCTTCGCTTAAAGTCCAAGAAAGTATCATGATTTATAAGTTTGACACAGAGCTAGAAAATCGATGAGAAAGAAGTTTTCGCACTCGAATTCTAAATTTCGGACAAATTTTTTATGCTGGAATGTAATATCCCGCATTTCAGAATAAATTCCAGAGTAGATTAGATCCTAATTAAGAGCTTATAAGAAGGGCATCAGATCCTTAAGAAAAGTTGTTTAAGTTAAAAGGTTTTATATTAAGCTTCACGATAAAAATAGAATTTGAGATTTATTCGAGATCGATTCGAGATGGAACCTAAGATAAGATTCTTAAGTATTGTTTAGAATAAGAAGACCTAGATTTCGAGAGTTTTGAGATGATAGATACACGCCAACGTAAGTTTTGATTTCAAAGTTTTGTTCTTTGTTTCATACGCTTGCACGATTAAACCCTAATCGCTTACCGAATTTTTAAAATGGTTTTGAAGCTAAGAATGTTTTTATAATCAAAGTTTGATGATTATAATATGTTATTTGAGTTATAAAAGAGGATTTAAGTAGAGAACATTTTATTAGAAATTGAGTTTCAAATCGAACGATATGGATTAATAGTACGATTTATAACATTGGTATTATTTATAAAGAAGTGTACATTTTGTATTTTCCATAACATGATTATTCATCATGTATTAAAGAAAAGGAAAATGGTAGAGATTTTGAGAATTCTTGAGAATTCTCTAGAAATTGATTTAATAATCACATTTATTAAAGAAAATGAAAAATAAATTAGAAATTAGTGGATTATGTTATAAGCTAACTTATCACTATTCATCATCATTATTCTTCCACAAATTTTCAAACACACACTCACACACACCCAAGGTGAAAATTTCAAGCTCAATTTTGAAGATCCAACCGCTGATTTTCAATCCGCCTTCAATTAAGTTATATCTCAATCTTTAGAACACATCTATGGTTTGAAATTTTGAAAATCATGAACTTATGATCATGTGTAATTTTCGGTCATATTGAGATTTTGAAGGGATATGTTGTTGTTTGAATAATTTTGGTTCTATGTTCGAATTATCACGACAAGTTGTTTAACGCTGAAATTTTGAGCATATGTTTATCCCGTGAAATTTTCAAAATATGGAAGGTCTTGATCTTGAATATATGATGTTTAATGCTTAATATTATTTCATATATGTGTTGAGGAGTTGATATAAACATGTTTTGTACGAGAAAAACGTTTGAATCGAACTTATGCAAAAATCCCATTTCGCCGAAACCCTAAGCTCTCATAATGTTGAATTTTGATTTTATTTGATCATTTTGACTTCATATTTGATTCATGATATGAATAAAGCTTAAATGATTTATTCGGATTTTTCTACCGACGATTCAAAAGTTAAAAATTTTAGTTTGCCGATTTAAAATTATTTTCAATGCTAAAGCTTGGTCTTTGTGTTTTGATGATGGATTGATGATATCTAATGATAGTTGAGCATGTATAGAGGTTCGCCTGTTAGACGACGCCTCATGTAAAATTTCGACGCTTGACATAGGCTACGCCTTATGGACGTTAGATTTTCGCTAAGACGAGATGGTTTAAGCTTGTTGTCAAGTTTTCTATGCTCATTTAGACATATGAGACTCGTGGTGTCTTGTTATATGTTTAAGATGTTAGATACGAACGACCCAAGTGTTTATGTACCATAACGTTAATTTGAGAAATATAGTCGATCGACGACTAAGATAAGTTATTTTCGATTGATGCTAGATAGGCTTTATGCCGCTTATTGTCGATCAAGGCCACATGAGAAGAAGAAATATATGAAAGACAAAAGTACAACCGTCAAGGACCGCTCTAGCGGTAAACTATTTTCAAGATAATATGATATGATTATGCTTTTACATACTTTCAAATGATATGATATGCTTATGCTATCAGATATTTTCAAATGATATAAAATGCATTTATATGCAAAGTTTCAAAGTTAAATGACTGCGGTTTTGAGCATAAGCATGAGCACGATGCATTTACCTATCTACGGAACGAAAGGAAGAAAAGAAGAAATGACGAAAGAAAGAATGAAAGAATGTTACCGACGCCTGTATGATCATAGCATGGTACCTTCGTGTCCATCAACACGGTATGATATGGACCTCGGTTCATAGCGTGTTTGAGAATGAGGCCTACTTCTCAACACATAGACAAAACTGTGGATATGGAAAAGAAAGTTGTCTCAGACAAAGATCATGCATATGCATCGTTTTAAGGCTATAAAACGAAAGCAAGTAAATGTTTATGTTTATTATGATGGATGCACGGTTATTTCACTAAAACCCCGCATTGCTAACGCATGGCAAGTCAATTATATAGCCATAAGGGCAATGTTTTATGTTTTCGCGCGATACCCACCGAGTGCATTTTACTCACGCCGCATGTATTTTTAAACGCGTGTCGAGCTGAGAGGATGTTGGAATCGAATGTCGGCAAAGGAGCTTCTAAATGTCCCGACTTATGATGATAATATTAAATTGTCAATGTTGTTTAATCGAGGTTATCATGTTTATTTGCCTGTAGTTTTATGTCATCATACATACCTCTCACCACACTTCTCGTCGAACCTCGCCTCGCACTTGCTTTTTTTTTTTATCATGCCGAATTGATCAACCTAATTGATGACGGTCATTGTTTTATTGTTATGATCTCGCATCGTTGTTACGTTGTTGACTTGCTTATGAGAATATGGATTCATTGAAATGCCCTTATTAACAAGGATTTATTTAAAAGTTCGTAATAGTTTTATTTAACCAAGTTTTGTTAGATTCAATAGTATTCGATAATATGGTTTATAATGTCCGAACATTGTTAAACCATGATTCAACGCCAATAAGTTTTTAATGTTGTGAAAGTTTGTTTGAAAATGTACACTTTTGACATTGGTTATTCATTTGTGATCAATTGTCCTCGATGTTATACTTCTTCATTCGAGTCTTCAATGTGGATCGAGGACCTAAACTTATCTTTTGTCAACTTCCTTTCTACCTTTTCGACCCAAAATGTTCGATTCCTTTATGATAAAAGTTGAAGTCAACCATTGTTGTTGAGATGAATTATTGGTTAAATTTGATGTTATTGATTATCAAAAGTTCTTAATTAACTCAAGTCATGACCTAATTACTTGATTAAGTTGTCGGGCTGTGACAAATTCAAAAATTGGTTTTAAACATCCGGGGTATTACACCGACTCAACTTCGGAAATAAAGGGAGAAGCCAACATTTATTCGCTAGTGTAATGTATAATGAATTAATTTATGTTCTGTGCTGAACATAAGATAATTAATTCATTCAAAATCTATCTTTATTCCTTGTATTTGCTGCATTGGATGGCTCACCAAGGCCTGTGGCCATGTAATTTTCATCCCCCTTGTACAATCCCACTGGGACTATGTAAAGATTATCAGATATTTATTTAATACATCTTTAGTCTAGATAAAATTATCTCATATCAAAAGATAATTATTATAGAAAGAAATTATCACCGGATAGAAGATAATTATCAGATTTATTAGATGTGTCGTAATCCTCTCACATTAGGATTCTAATGAGAGCATTATATATGCGAGGTATAAGAAAATTAGTCATACCCAACTACACTGTGATTTTTGAATATCACACATATGGGGAGAAAATTTGGTGTTCTCCATAGATTGTTGTCACTCAGTATTGGAGATCTGACATCTGGGACATAGTCCAAAAGATCGAAATTGGAGTCAGTCATTGATCACCTTTGTCAGAAATTCACAGTTAAACACGAGAAATCCACTACGTGTTACAGTTAATTATATAGGAACATGATAGGAATATAATCAATGCATGGTGAATTAAACATCTAAGATAGATTATCCGGAGCACCGAAAAATCATATTTCCTACATAAAGTATGGGACAAATCGTTCTCTGGATTCATGGTGTTATGATGTATTCGTTTTAAACATTCTCTTCACTTACGCTGGTGCTGAGACTCTTATCAATACGATTGGCTTCAATATTGCCTGAACTCCAACAGATTTGGGCCCGTCCAAACTGGCAGTTCTTCTGTTGAAACTTATAACCAAAAAGTCTAACTCCCTAACATGTGAGCAGTACTAAGTTACATCAGCAAGACAATCATTAACGGATTTTGGGATCTAATTAAAACACAGTTATGATAGAATTTTGCCAACAATTTCTCCATTTTTAATGATGCCAAAACCTATACATTATGACGATAAACAAACCATATAGATAGATAACCAGTTTCAGCAAAAGGATTTGGTTTTCCCTTATTGTGGTCATCATTCTTTGCAAAACACGGGTCGGTTCAGCATAATAAGGTTTACACCAAGTATAGAGTCTAGACAAAGAGTCATTATCGTCAGGGTAAACTAGATCAATTTATGTATGTTAGGTTGTTGAGATACAAGATACGTCAGTTTTGAGCATAATTAGCATGAAACCTATACATGTCTATCACATTGAAGTCCCGGCCGGCCATCTCGCCTCTTTATTTTCTTCGCCGCTTGTTGTCCATACGTAGCAAAACACGGCAATTAACCTCAATTCCTCAAAGTTGTTGCAACCGGATCAATTTTCATCTGCTCAAAGAAGAATCGGAGATTCTCGCTCGATCCAAGTAAGATACTCTCATAGAAGGGGGACAACTCACTTTAGAGGGGCAGAATATCGATGTATCACCGCTATGTTGTTGATAAACTTGTCGATAAGAGGTCCGCCATCAGACTCAAAGAAGAAGTTCCTGAAGCCATCAAGAGCAATCTCGCTCTTCGTAGGTTCATCGTAGTAATACCATATGATAAATTCTTCATTCAGCTTGTTCTCATCTATCGCTCATCTCGCAGCACCCACTGTAAGTGTAGGTCCCGACTTTTGCGACTTCATGGCGATCTCGTAATAACCTTCTTCGAACCCACGTGGTGCATTCCTCCATCGACAATTACTTTCCTCCGAGTAGCAACCGCCGCCTTTTCTCGAGCATCTCCCATTAGTTTCTCTCCTCCGCTTTGCCGCCTTCGCACCACCATGCTTCCAATCGAGTCGATCACCCAAGATTTGGAATAGAGTCCCGGCATGGAAAGATGCAAGTTAGATGTCCTCACTGGTTCAAGCAGCCAGACGACCGATTTCCTAATGAAGTACGGATCCTATGGATCGTCACCGTATGATAAAGCAAATGGATATAAATATAATTAATCAATGCAATTAACCATTTAACTACTCAACAACGAATAAACTAACAAGGAATAAGCTATTCATCACCAACCGAGTCACGTATGACTCACCAAAAGGTGCAAGGTTCAAATATAACCCGCCATGGCACAATTCAAAGTACGAGGTACGACCTCAAATTCAATACGGTTTAAAGGCGCTATAATCAAAACATCAAAAATTATCGAGTTAGGCAGCATTAAACGCTGGACATGCATATGACGATGCATGCCCAAGGTTCTAGAATCCTTCTAATTAAGCATAAACAATCACACTCGCACCACCGCACCCATCATCGATCCTCGCTCAACCTACACATCAAAACGAGATGCGTGGCTAAGTACAAAAGTACTCAGTGGACTCATTGCCGAAAACATTTTCTTTATCAAAAGTTATTAATCGCCACAACAGCGCATGAGGATTTTAGTTAAAGACTCATGCCTATCAAACATTTTATCGCTTTCCAAAAGTGTCCGCCGGACTATTTCATCCACGTTGTTCCATATCTCGATCATTCATTCATTCATTCAAGCACTATGGAGTGGCCACTCTACACATAGTCGCCGTGGACCGATCGAGGTAGCTAACCTTAACACACAACACACGGTACACAATCCGAAAGTTAGTCCTTAACTAAGTCGGATCCGATCATATCTCTTTTTAACGCTAGGACCAACACATTCACATACCACATCGATATACCAATCTCGCATGTGATAACAACAAAACATAAATATTTGCGCAACAATAACATTTCATGGAATAATATTTCATAAAACTTTTGTAAATCATGCTTGAGATAGATATGCATATCCTTTTGTTTCAAGAGAGCCCACCGCTAATCCAAAGCTAGTAAGTCTAAATGAGTGCGTGGTTGTTATTCCTCACGACCACGTACGATCAAACCCTTCATAAGAAAATAGCTTTTAGATTCTTTCTATCGATCAAGGTTGTTTATAAACCACGACTTTAAGTCCCCACTTAGGTTTCTTTATGATTTCATGTGATTGTTTTAAGATAATTTCTATTATCTTACATTCCCAATTCCCAAGCTATATCACTTCATCGCTCATAGGTGAACTTCAATTATGAATCACCTACTCCCGAGTCTATCCTCGACTCTTAACCTTATTGTTATTCTAAACGCTATTACGTTATAGATTGCCTCGGAATCATATTATGATTGGTAATTAGATATTCTCAAGCCACCAACTAGACTTAACAATTATAGTTACGCCCTAGTAGATTATGTCGACGACTTGTCGATTAGCACGATAATTAAAAGAGGAGTATCGACTTTATGATTCAAGTGAACACATGCTATCATGTAAGTAAGTACTTAAGAACAAACGAAGTTTTCGAGAATATTAACTAAACTTTGAGACATAAGGATCGACATTTTATGTACGAATCTTTGCTACACATTACTTATTATTGTTTGTTTCTCTTAACTCGCTTGAGATTATATAAGTCGATAATCGTTATTCGTTATCGAGTTGTTTTAACGCCAATCTAATATCGTATTGAGTTGTCGTTATCGAGTACTAACGTCAGCTCGCTTTTGGTATTTCTAACTTAGGAACCCGATTCGAGTATCCTTTATTAATAGAAACCCTAATTTGTGTCTAACTTCGATACTGCTAATTCCTTCTTGTTATCGAAATTGGTCGATTTTTTTCGATTCTCGCATATAGTATTATGTTGTTTACGCTTGGGTTTTGGTTTGTCGGCACAATATAAACATAAACATTCAACACCAAACAATACCATACACAACATAAACTATACTAAAGCATTAGAAAACCCTAATTTCTAACATAATACACAATCATTGTGTATGTGTGCATAAGTGTTCTATTCATTCACCATAATCACAACCATTCATTCTAAGCTTCTAATTTCACTATCATAGCATCATATAACATTAGGATTAAACCCATACTTAGCCATTTTGTTACGTTTTCGATAATTAGCAACAATTAGCATATGTATCCAATAAATTTCAATAAAATCATGTTATACTCCTATCATACTATAGAATTTAATTACCAACCCAATATTATCATATAAAATTTCAAACCATAGGTTAAAATCCTCAAGCTTTCGGTAATTTCAATTTAATAAGATTTGGTGTTCAATAAATTCCACAAAAATTATATAATGCTCATACCATATACTAAACATGAAATATCACTTCATATCATGCATTAAAAATTAAATCTATGCTTTTCACCCTTATTCATTTTCGGTAATCACATATATATATATATATACACATATATGTTTAGTATGATTTTGTGATGATTCTTGGTATTGTTTTACGTGTCATTTTCTATGGTTTGTCCTATTTATACCGTCGCTTTGATTAGTATATATCGATTCGACTTACTTCGCTTGTTTCGATGTTTTGTAGGAAAACGGTAGAAAATAGGATGAATTGGATCCGCCAAGAATCAAATATATTGAAGAGCATTTCGACAGGAGTTCGTAGGCAAAAACCGCATGTGAATCGGAGTTCGACGGCGAGAACGGGTCGAACGACTCAACACAAGACGGCACTGTCAAGATGGTCACTACACGCCTGCCAGCACACGCCCACGCCTGCCGCACTCAAAGACTGCCACCTGGGCCAGGCGCTGGCTCCCAAGGCTGCTCGCTAATTTCCTCCCACCACCTGGCCGTTGCTCCCCCCCGCTTCCGTCTGCGCAGATCACAAGATACCGCCCAACCATCTCTAGCTCCGGCTGCTTTCGCCACCATTGCTTCACTCACAAGACCAAGAACGCCTAATGCCTCAAGACACCGCCTGCCGCCCTGCTCCTCCGTGACGCCAACATCACTGGAGCTCCCTCCGCGCCAGCACTACGCAGCGCCCGCCCAGCCGCCTATCGCCAACGAACGCCTCGCCAGCCACAGATCCTCTCAGGCGCGATGCCGCCTGCCCGGCGGCCGCACTCTCCAGCGCCCCGCCGATCTCCACACCTGCTGGCATGTTCTCCCAGCAGCAAGTCTGGAGCCCGTACGGCTGCCTTTGCCTCAGCTTCTTCTCCCGCACGCCGCCGCACCTCCGCAAGGCGTGTTGCCTTTCCCAACCGGCGTTTCATGAGAATCGCGCTCAAGTTTTGTCAAGAGTTTTTCTCACCGCTTTCTTCCACCGGCTCTATTTCAAGTCGAACGCTTAAGCTCAAGGCCACCGTGAACCTGCGTCAGCCTCTCATTTAATATATAAATAGGCGTTAGGTCAAAACGGGGCTTCGTAGCTTCTCAATTTGTTCTTCTCAACAGCAGCCTGCAGGTCGCTTCCTTTTCAAATTTTCACCATGGATTTCTTCAGCAACAACAATGATATAATCCTTGTTTTAATTTCGCTTTTCATTATCATCGAATGTTTAGTTTATCAATTTATGCTTGATTATCGCTTTGGATTCAATTCATAGTGACAAAGGGATGGATTCTCATGTTTCGTTGATTTATATTACGAATGATTTCCGCCGCTTATTTGTAATTAGATTTAGATTAGGATCGACAAACCCTATGAATAATAGAATTGATATGCTTTATTTACCGCTGATTTATCGCCAGAGTTCAACTAGGGATCGACAACCCCTAGTCTAGATTTATCGCTTATTAGTTTAGCTCGATTGACAACCCCTAGCTTAGGATGTCGCTTAAATCTCCGTATTTCAATTCCTCGCATGTTCAACCCTCGCTGGTATTAGAATGTTTAGATTTAATCGTCAGGCGCATACGAACAATCGCCTCTAATTTTTCCTTGAGAGACGACTCGTGTTAACTTATCACGCCACGACACCGCACGATTACGAGTAATTTGAGTGTGTTTTAGCTCGATCAATTTTGGCGCCGCTGTCGGGAAAACTTTAGCGATTGTTCAGGTTGTTTGTTTTCCTGTTTCTTTTTGTTCTGCTTCGCTATTTTCTCCCCTGCATGTGATCTTGTTTTTGTTGTTGGTGTCTCATAATGCAGGTTACCAACAAGACGAGTATGGTCGACAGCCGGGGAGCAAAGTTCGTCAGATTGGGCAAATTCTTCTCCCAAGAATGAGCCCAATTTGATTTTTCCGAGGAATACCTGCTAGCTTCGAGCATCGCCCACGATCCCTACCCTGAGCAACAAGCCTATAATCCATATTGGGATCAACCACCTCCACCATACGATGAGGATCAAGCCTCCAATCCCTATTGGGAACAACTGCCTCCGCAGCACTATGAGGATCAATCCTACAATGCCTACTGGGAGCAACCACATCCTCCACCTCAATATGAGTACCCACAACAATCACCTCAGTACTCATATCCACAACACCGCCTCCGCTTCCATCGCAATCATACCCGCAGCAGCCACCTCCACCTCAAATGCCACTGGGATGATAAGTTCACAAAAGTCGATGCCGACGACACTAAAATCAAAGCGCTAAAGCAAAATTAGAAATGATGATCGAGAAGTCGGACGAGTTGCTGCAACAAGATGCAATAGTGAGCCCAAGCTCACCCTATGAGGCTCAAAGCACCACCGACCATCGTAGTTCGCCATTAGATGATGAGACGCAACTCTTGAGCGCTTAGAGGAACAAGTGGACTGGTTGTCAAGTGGTTCGAGTATCAACAACGCAATGAGGAAACTTCCAAACCAATCCGTCAGTCCAGCGGTCACCGTTTTCAAGGTGACCCAATTGTTGAAGATGTGGTGGAGAGACACCAAGAGCCGCTGCAGCACAGAGGAGGTGGAAATTGATGAAGAATGGGCACGCGAGGATGAGGAGCAAAATCGAGCCACGATAAGTTGATACCAGATTTACCGACGAGAAGAGTGGCACTGGTTGATGACATGCCAAACCCACTGAGGTGGAAGAGCTACCCAAACACTGGAGGAGGATGAAGAAAGGTCAAAGGTCGAGGTAGTTTCTATAATTTGTCAACATCTTAATTTATCAAAGTATTGTGCTATAGTGAGTTGAAGTTATTTATTTTACTTTGGAAAATAGATGTTTGATTTGAGCTTAATTGAGGTATTACTTGCTTTCTTTACTATCCTCTGCTCTTATAAGGTTGCAACCGATGCTCGGGCCGAGATGGTATTCTCGCAGTGAAGGACTATGGATAGTCCGTTGTCGATCGAACACGCCTGCTCACGACGTTAAATCGAGTACTACGGGAGTTTACCACCTAATTTTATTTTCTTTTTTTTCTTTCTTTTTGTCTTGTTTTGTTGTTCTTGTTGATCTTTCCGTTGTCGCTGAGTTTGTTTTGTCGCTTGGAACGCTGGTAGCAGCAAGATAAAGTCGTAATGCTCCAACTCACAACAAGCACACTCGCTCATTATCGTGAAGTATTATCCTCTATGGTCTTTTGTGCTTTTAATGTTTTGGGCACCGGGACATTGCTCGATTTAGTGGTGGATGTTTACTCGCTTAGTGTGCGTGTCTTATCTATTTGTATGCTTTGTGATGTGCTTTCATGCTTTGGAATCAAGTATTGTATATGCTAGTAAGTTAGATTTTGATTTGTAATCAACTCGTGGTATCGATCAAATTGATTTTGAATTTCAAACTTTTGGTGATATATGATTCGAGTGTAATGTGAATCGACTAGACCGTGATTGATAGAAAATGAATAGGGGAAATTGATGTGATTTGTCCCGCTAATGTTAGTGAGTGTTAACATTGTGGTCGCTTATATACTTGTTTCATTTTATATAAAAAAAAAATGTGAAAAGAAGAAGAAAATGAGGAGAATGAAAACCCAAGATTTTGTTGAGATTGTTGAAATTGAGGACGGATAATGTCCTCTTTCTCGTTAATCGAGAAATGGACATGGAAACCACGTTAGAGACTCGAGTTCATCGAGAGTGCACCTTTTCAATATTATTCCAAAATCATAAAACATTCTTTTCAGGCTTTATAAAAGAAACTTGTTGCAAAGGTGACCACATTAGTTAGTTCACCCCAAACTGAGAGTCGGGTCCGAGCAGTAGATTACCTTTATTTATTGGAAGTCAATTGCCGCTCTTGATTTATTTCGCATTATCTTTGAATTCAGAACACCAAGTGTGGGGAAATGCAATAAGGTTTGATTGATTAGAATAAGTGGTTGTCAGCACGAGTTATCTTTCAATTTTATTAGTATAGACTTTGCTTGAGGACAAGCAAATAGATAAGTGTGGATGAGTTGTTTAGTATGATTTTGTGATGATTCTTGGTATTGTTTTACGTGTCATTTTCTATGGTTTGTCCTATTTATGCCGCCGCTTTGATTAGTATATATCGATTCGGACTTACTTCGCTTGTTTCGATGTTTTGTAGGAAAACGGCAGAAAATAGGATGAATTGATCCACCAAGAATAAAATATATTGAAGAGCATTTCGACAGGAGTTCGAGGTGAAAACCGACGAATCGGAGTTCGACGGCGAGAACGGGTCAAACGACTCAAAGTCACAAGACGGCACCCCATCGCATGGCCGCGCACAAGCACTCACGCCTGCCACAAGACCACGCCTCGCTCACTGGCCACAGACGCCCGCCGCCTGCGCTCCAAGACTCGTTGACCTGGCGCCGCCGCCCGAGCGCAAGATTCGCCACTTCCTCCGGGCGCCAAGGCCAAGCAAGGCCACCCGCGTTGCTTCTGGCCGCCGCTTCGCCTGGGCTCTCGGCCGATCAAGCCGCCGCCTAAGGCTCAACTTCAGCTGGCGCTGGCTTCGCCGCCCATTCTTCGCAGGCCCGGCCCGCAACGCCCAGCGCCGCACACCCGCCGCCAGCTGTTTCCACTCGCACGCCCGCCACCGGAGTTCTCCTGCCGCACTACGCAACGCCCGCCAGCCGCATCGCCAAGAACGTTCCTCACCCCACCAAGATCCTCCGCTGGCGCCGCTTCGCCCGCGCTGCACTCTCCAGCCGCCTGCCGCCGATCTCACACACTCTGCGGGCGCTGGTCTCCCTGCACGCCGGAGTCTGGCCCGGCCGCCTTTGCCAGCTTCTTCTCCCACACGCCGCACTCCTCCGCGTGTCGCTTTTCCCAACCGGGCGTTTCATGAGAATCATGCTCAAGTTTTGTCAAGAGTTTTCTCACCGGCGTTTCTTCCACCATGCTCTATTTCAAGTCGAACGCTTAAGCTCAAGGCCACTATGAACCGCTCAGCTTCATTTAATATATAAAAAGGCGTTAGGTCAAAACGGGCTTCGTAGCTCAATTTGTTCTTCTCAAGCAGCAGCTGGTCGCTTCCTTTTCAATTTTCACCATGGATTTCTTCAGCAACAACAATGTATACAATCCTTGTTTTAATTTCGCTTTCTTGTCATCATCAATGTTTAGTTTATCGCTTTATGCTTGATTATCGCTTTTGTGGATTCAATTCATAGTGACAAAGGATCGGATTCTCATGTTCCGCTGATTTATATTACGAATGATTTCCGCTTTCGCTTATTTGCAATTAGATTTAGATTAGGATCGACAAACCCTATGAATAATAGAATTGCAAATACTTTATTTACCGCTGATTTATCGCCAGAGTTCAACTAGGATCGACAACCCCAGTCTAGATTTATCGCTTATTAGTTTAGCTCGGATCGACAACCCCTAGCTTAGATGCCGCTTAAATCTCCGATTTCAATTCGCATGTTCAACCTCGCTGGTATTAGAATGTTTAGATTTAATCGCTCAGGTGACATGAACAATCGTCCGTAAGTTTTCCTCGAGAGACGACTGTGTTAACTTATCACGCCATTTATTACCTCGCATTTATCATGATTAATTTGAGTGTGTTTTAGCTCGATCAATATATTCAATAATTTCATTCTTTCACAATATGGTTATATAATGCAATAACATGTAATAATAACATTAAACATCAACTAATATTTATAATATCATACATCCTATTATTCTCAACAACAAAATAAAATAAATCACTATATATATATATATATATATATAGCTCACTTTTCTTCGAACATATGAGAGGTGTTCAATAAATTAAGGTTAATATATGATGTTCATATCATACCTTAAACACCATATCTCAACTATTTCCAACAAATTAAAATCAAACAATACCTAAAATATATATATGTATTCGGTCAAAATAAAATAAAATAGGAGATGTGTTTCAAAAATTCTAAGATTTTTATACGATGTTCACATCATATATTAAACACCATATCTCAACTATTTTCAAAAAGAAAATCAAACCATGGCTTAAATCAAGCTCAAAACTCACGGCTTTTTCAAAATAAATTCCAAAAATATTCTAAAAATTATGATATTTATTCTACATGCTTCTAATACATTAACAAGCAACAATATCAAAGAATATTCTCAAAAGCATGCTTTATCACATATAAAAAGAAATAAAGCATAAATCGAAAAATATTAAACATGCTCAAAAAATTATGAAATTTTAACTACAGCCTTAGAACATTATTCTAAGAATTTTTTATTCATAGCTTGAGAGCATTTGATGGCTCAAAAGTCACGAAAAAAATTGAGGAGCAAACTAGGGTTTTTTGTGAAATAAATCAAGAAAAATCTAAAAAAAAATTTACCCCATTAAAAATGGAGAGAATGATGAGTAATACCTTTTTATGGTCTTAGAATAATTATTTGGAGGTTGGAAGGGTTTGAGAAGGAGGATTAAAGGTCACAAAGTGTGAAGAACAAAAGAGGATTTTGAAACGAGAGAGAAAATGTATCCAAATGTGAGAGGCTATAATGGAATGTGAGAGCTGCTGTATGCCAGCCTAAAGGGCTATCCTTAGCTCATTTGGGTTGGTCTTGGTGGTGGTTGGGAGGAAGATTGGTCAAATTACCTGCTTTATGCAGTAATACCTACTTTTAAGTTTTAACGCTTCGATTAATTTCTAACCTTAAGGTTTTATTTTATTAAATAGCCTTTAGATGACTTATTTCAATGTTTATAAAATTATGAAATTTGGACGACGTCCGATAAGTCAATTCCGAGTTATCATGAAAAAATGTTTCGACGATTAAATTATGCTCATTCGAAATTTATTGAATTTTGAGCTCAGATAATTTATTTGAGTCTTATAAATTATATTTTATTGATTTAGACCCTTTTTCGAGTTCGGATCGCTCGGATCAATTTAGGTTTTCCCAGATATTTTTCCCCTCTCGTTAAGTTCTTCTAATTTCTTTCTAAGTTGATTCTTATAATTTCTAAATTCATAATTATATATTCTTCATAATTTTATTTGTCATGTTTAATTATCATGGTTAGCACGGACCGGAAGTCGATTCGCTCAGAATAATGCTTTAAGACCGACCGCAAGATGTCTAAAATTCTCATTCTTCGCTTCTCACATGTTTTCGTGAGAGGATTCTAGAAATGAAACCTTTTGTCAAGATTCATTCTCGATCTTTCATTCAATGTTCAGTGCTATTCGTAAAACCCTAATCCTAAGAGTGACTAGTCACTAGTTTTGATTTCTAGTTTTCGATCTCCGAATCGATTCTAATTGCTTCGCTGGTTACCTTAAACATAATTAAGGTCTAAGAACCACAAATAAGTGATTTAAACATCACTAATAAAAGTTTTAAATTTTTCGGTTATTACATACCATCCCCTTAAAATAAATTTTGTCCCGAAATTTACTAACCCTAAGAGATCCGTGTATTTCTTCATAGCTCACCAGCTCCTGTGTTTCTTCTTCGTCCATGGTGTCTCCATAGAACTTTCACTAACGGTATCTCTTTGTTCCTTAGCTTTGATACGCCGGTCTAAGATTTCGTAGTGCCTCTACGTAACTCATATTGTCATCGGGACAATATCCGTCATGTATCATATGGCTGGGTCATGTATGTATTTCCTTAGTTGTGAACGTGGAACACATTGTGCACGCTTCCAAAACTCGCGGCAATGTAAGTCCAGAAGTCACCGGCCCTATCCTTCAAAAATTTCATAAGGTCCTATGAAACATGGTCATAGTTTCCTTTATTCCAAATCTCACGATTCCTTTGACGAGAAATCTTCAAGAAGACTTTGTCTCCCACGCTAAAATGCGCTCAGGCGACGCTTGTCTGCATGCATTTCACTTTTGTCTGCCTTTGGGCCTCCTTGATCCGCTAAGGATCTTTCTCACAATTTTGATCATTTCGCCACGTAGTCGTGTTCTAATACTCACCTTTCTCCCACTTCATCCCAAAGAGGGGTGATCACATTTCTTCCATAAAGAGCTTCAGACGGGCCATTCCAATTGTTGTCTCGGTAGTGTTATTGTAGGCGATCTCCACAAGTGGCAACACTTGTTCCCAAATTTCCTCTATTGTTCCCAAGTCCTCGAACGCACTTCGCAGTTCTTTAAAAGTCCGAAACCTCCATCGAATCTCTTCCTTTTGATATCCACTTACTACCCACGGCTTTCTCGCCATCCGGTAGAGGTGTCTTTCATACATCCATACCGCATGGACTCCATTTCTAAGTCCATAGCGGTGCCATGATCTTGCATCAATGTCTCAGATCGCCTCCTCAGTATGTCCATGGGTCGATTATCGCTCGCTCGCTTCCTCGACTATATCCAAGATTGTCCCACGAACATAAATCGCCGGTCGACGAACAACCCTCCCACTACGACGAGGTTCTACAGCACTATGGCAACGGGTAAGCGTAAACTTGTGGTTCTCATCTGCACAACTTGCTGGGTAGGTACCACTTGTACGGCCAGATCTCCAGCTGAACTCGACCCACTTCAATTTCTCAAGTATCCGTGTCGATCCTCCCACTAAACTCGACATCTCGCACTTCGCCTAATCGATGGTGGAATACGATCATCTTCAATTCTCAAGAATGATTTCAACTTTGATTTATGATTTTCATATAGTCCTCTTCTAAGAATCGAGCATTAGTGCTAATAATGACCTTCCGATCCTCAGACTATAGAATAAACCACCTTCGCTCCTCTAGGATAGCCAATAAACAATTTCATGCGCGGATCTAGCCTCCAACTTGTCGCCTTCTTGTTCAAAGACGCAGGCTGATCGCCCCATATCCTTATGTGGTTTAAACCGGCTTGCGCCAAACCACAACTCGAAAGGGTCTTTTCGATCGACTCGATGGTACTAGATTTAGCAAGTATGCCGCCGCTTCTAAGGCATACCCCGTAACGAAATAGGCAATGTAGCATAACTCATCATAGATCTAACCATTTCCAAAAGAGTCCTATTTTTCGCCTCCGACACACCATTTGTCGTGGTGCCCTATGAAGTGCCGGACGTAATCCCACACTTTATTAGATAGTCCATAAACTCGCATCGAGGTATTCGCCACCGCGATCGCACCAAAGTGACTTGATACTCTTACCTAGCTTCGCCTCCACTTCCGCCTTTAAACTCTTTGAATTTCTCAAAGCATTCTGACTTGCGCGAAGGTATATACGATCCGCATTCTCGAGTAATCGCCAACGAAAGTGACAAAATACTGCATTCTCCACGAGCCAGTGGACATCGGTCCACACAGTCGAATGGACTAACTCCAACATTTCTTTCGCTCTATAACCTTCGCTAGCGGTCTCGTCGACATCTTACCTTCTATACAGATTCGCAGATCGAACCGGAGTAACCGTGAGATTACCCAACGCCCATTCTTAGCCGCCTTGATCCTATTTAGATTGATGTGACTTATCTAAGATGCCGTAGAAAAGTGGTGTCATTCATGGAAAACTTTCTTTTAGGGTTTGAGAAGATGCAACATAGTTATAGGTATTATGTTTTGCAAAATAGTATAAAGCTTAATTATATAAAGTGCCAACACGATAACTTCGCTATTTCTTATGATAGAAACACCACAATCAAAAATAACAGAATATCCATGAGTAAATAGTTTCAAACAGAACAAGGTTCCTACCAAAATCCGCACATATAAAACGCCTTTCAAAACTAAAACTGTTGTCCCAAAACACAAAGAAACATCTCCAACCGCAATCGCCGACTTTCGCCGCTGCCCATGGAGATCGTTATCTCGCCATTAGCTAGCTTCCTTGTCCGCAGAACCCTCGCAAGGTGTAACAAACATGATCAAGAGACTGTTCACTACCCAAGAATGGGTAGAACAAGTAGCTAAACATGTTTCAAGCATTAAAGCAAACCATGCACTTGAGCCTTGAGCATAGGGCACTTAGCCTCCAATGCCCGCCTGCCGCGACTAAGCACTTGCCATTCTCCTTCGCTTCTTCAGTCTCCCATGGCAGCCCATGTTCTTGCTCCCATTACTCCCACTATTTCCTCGCTCTCTACCACCTTTGCGTGCCCTTTTCTTTTCCCATTTTGCAACGGAAAATTTGGGCCCTTAGATGTGCTAGCAAGAGCATGTGCCCTTTTCCCATAACTCCTTCCGCAACCACCTAGATCATTAAGCAACCGACTAAGTGTAAACTCGGTCTTGCTCATGATCGACGACGCCGAAAGTTCTCAAAAGACTCATGGCAGTATTGAGGATGATATTGACCTTGGTCACCGGCCACCTCCTCCCAACCCGATCAAGACTATCCATGAGACGAGTCATGGGAGACATGTTCATGGACCGAACTTCCTTCTTCCATCTTACACGCCAAGATTTCTCTCATTGTGGAAGTCGATCGTCCGATCCGACCGCCCAAACTTACCTCTAGACTCACCAAATATAAGTCAAGGCTCACCATCGATCGATGTCGCACTGCAGCCTCGACATAGTAGTCATCATATAGCATTTAGCCATATTGTTCGACTTATTCCAAAGTCCGCTGACCGTCCATTAGTCGATGCTAGTAAGTGGCATCGGTTTAGAGTAGGGAGAATAAACATGTGTTCTTCAAATATAAGAACATATTCCAAGTTTCGCTTCCACCGATAAAATTTGACCGGATAAGGATTTTGTGCTAGCATATTGATAATCTGTAAGAGACATATCCGAAAACGATAAAGTAAACACATAAGCATACGATCGCATATAATTCGTGAATAATAATATTGTAACCTTTGATAAAACAATATTAATCGAAACCTCCAATCGCCCAAGGAATCCCACATGCAAGCTAACGCTGTGGACGCTACACACGAACCCCCACTGCACTAAAATATACCTTTAGTCGCTTAATTTCAATCCATGTCAACTTATCCTTATGACAAATGAAATTAACGATCGACCTCACTTGACCACATCACTATCGCAAGAAGCGGACTTCATGAAGTTGTACTGAGGTGATGTCTAAGCAATGACCACATTTTTAACAAATAGAAATGAATTTTAGAATTAGCATACCACTAGACCATACCGCTTCTAATTCAAATTCTTTGTTATCTCATTATATATCTATCTCTAGAGAACTTATGAAAATCGCACATGTAAGCCACGCTGGTGGATCGCCATACATGAAACTCCCACTTCAATAGATTTAAAAAATTATTTAGAAATCTCATCTAACAAACTTATGATAAACAAGGCAAGCAAGCTACTGCGGTGGACGCCACTCACAAAGGCCTCACTTTGTTTAGAGATCAAAAGGTGGAGGTGTCGACATTTTAATTCAAAAATTAATTTGTCGGGTTACTTGCTTAGTCTTTTTATTCAAAAGGTTTGTCCATGCGATCACGAATCCCAGTGCATTTCTATAGAACTCAACATGTAAAACATGCTCACAGTAATTCTAAAATATGCTCGATAAACGCGATAAACCTAGCATGCTTACTATGCGCATCTAATTACGTAAAACACTTAAAGGTTTGTCAACGAATTTAAACATACATAGCATGCTATCGCATAATTTAAACATCCACGACATGCAATGAACGATAAAAAAATAAAACGCTCATCGTGGGCCCACTGTGGAACCTCGTGACTTTCGCCTAATCTATTACATAGAATTGCAAAGCATGCATTAAACTCAAACGGGCCTCGCGTACCCGCACGGACCGATTCAACAACGGGCCCATGTACGGGCATGCACCGGAAAATCTAGGTTACCGAAATGGGTCCGCCGGGTCGGCCCAATCTGTGTTGGGTCGCGCCAGGGTAAAGCCCGCTCACCCACCCACCACACGGCCCCGCCTGTTCCTCGCTGGAGCCTCGCATGGTCGCTAAGGCGCATCATGACCCGACGAGCACGCTGCGTGGCTCCCCCAGCGCCGAACGCCCGCCGAGACTTCGCCGCCTAACGGCCGAAATTCGCGATCGCGAATCTACTTAAGCGCCGGGTGTCTCGCACGCTGAACGCTGCCGCCGCCGCCCGCTAGCTCGACCGCCGCTGCTTGCGGTTGTCCACGCGACCGCGAGCCGCAGCGCGCCAGGGATCTCGCTACAACGCCGCTCTTCGCCTGCGCCCTTGCGATCGCCTCGCGATCGCGGAGGCTCGCCATGAAACCGCCCAGGGGACACCACGAGACCGCTTTTCCCCATCGCCTCGCCTTTCATGCTTTCATCTTCGTTTCTTTACGTATAAGATTTACGTAAAATAAATCTAATCTAACCACGGATTTTCTCGCAGAAAACAAAACCCAACAAAAACAAAACGAGCCACGATGAACTATGTATCCATTAATTAATTAAACGCACGTAATAATCAAACGTGAATTAATCCAACAGAGCCAAGATTTCGATCCCGTGCTCGATACCAATTGATGGGAAAACTAGGTTTAGCCTCGCCCGAGAATCTATTCGATATTTAATTCACCATACATTGATTATATACCTAGCATGCGCCTATATAATTAATTGC
Organism: Salvia rosmarinus; assembly: GCA_036937905.1. Lineage (NCBI taxonomy): Eukaryota > Viridiplantae > Streptophyta > Magnoliopsida > Lamiales > Lamiaceae > Salvia > Salvia rosmarinus. Next base: position 19,561,038 of record CM072814.1, read on the forward strand.
AACACGAGGGTTTTCTCGTGTTTACCTTCGATCCGTAGAGGCTCGGCCCAACAGACGAACGGATCGAATCTAACGGACTCGTGCTTGACCTTCCGGACTTTATCCCGCTCAATCTCCAACGCCGAGCGAGGACGATCTATGGAGAATGCTTCGAAAATCACCCAATGCTCTATGGAATTTCTAAAATTCTCTCAATTTCTGTGAGATGGACTAAAATTCTATGAGGATTAATGATCATTAACCTAGACTTTATCTCTACCTTATATTTATAATGCATTACCATAATCCCATAAGGAAAGGATCTATGATATCCCATAAATATAATTATATCCTTGTAGATAAAGAGAATAAAATCTTGCCATAGTGAGCTATAGGCGCCGATTTCCAAGAGCTTACGGCCCGGACGGCCAAAATTTACTGATCAAATGCAAGGAATAAAGATGGCCTCAAATAAATTAATTATCTTATGTTCACCTTTAACATAAATTAATTTATAAACATTTATTCATGCCACTAGAGAATAAATGTCGACTTACCCTTTATTACCGAAGTTGAGTTCAAGCCAGACTTAGACATTATTTAATCCTCGATTTAAGATATCGAACGTCCATTAATTATTTATAGAATGATCGCTAAAATAATTAATATCTTTAATTCCTTACAGCACCACTCAACCTTATTATTGTACTTGAGCTAACTCAACCGCAGTGGTTTAGTACAATAAACCTTCGAGCTCCTTATGGGACGCCATCATCCTAAACGGATACGCGACTGACATGATAACTAGCGTGACATACAAGATCGCCACCACCCAAGATGCGAGAATCTGGTTAGAACATATAACCCTCACCCATAACAAGTTAAAGTGATGGTCAAGAACTCATACTCACCTAATACCTTATCGAGGTTTAGATCATCGAAGTCACCGAGATCTCGGTTCTTCACGACGGCCGATAGAAGAACACATCTCATCAGGATCCTTCAATACGCTGAGACGCATCAAAGATAGATAAGCAACTAAGTCAAGTCACTTCATCTATATCGCAGCCTATACCGACAACTCGCCCTCAAATCGTCTCACCAGGAAACTTTTATATCTCATTGCTTCGACCAATCATACGCACTTCGTGATCTTCTACACACCGTATGATCTAACTTATATACGAGATATGGACATGATATATGCAATCAAGTATTCAATTCGTATAGAGATTGTAATAGTGGTAATGTGAAACATCAGTATACAAGCTCAACCAAACTCGCCAAGATACAAACCAACATTCTCCCCATGCCGATCCCGTGAAGGTCAGAGGTTCCTCTCCTGGATGTTGGAAAGAAATTTTCCTTTCATTACACGTGATGGTCGACTATGTTCGGTTAACCAATCCATTCCTAGGATTATGTCCATATCATTATAGTACGACGTGAAGGTTATCTCGTCAAGACCTTAAGCTTTAGCCTAGTCCAAGTTCTAGGTTCGAGCATACGCGGGTCACCGTTTTACGCCTTCATCGAGAAGATATTCATAATTTGTTCAACAAGGCTAGGATCTAATCCTAAGTTCTCTACGCATGTTTCAAAGAATAAAAGAACACGAGGCCCAAGATCAAACAAAGAGGATAACAGTAATTGGATGAGTATTCCATACCGCCAAGTTTCCTCGGTTCCTCGGCGTCCTCGCGGAACTCTTTCCGGTTGAGTATGAGCCTCGCTGTCGGGGCGATCGTTGTTGCCGATAATGTTGTTGTGGTTGCTACTACCGTCGTCAAGTTGTTGTTGTTGTTGTTGTCAATGGTCGGATTGTCATGGGTCGTCGCCATTGTTGTCGCTGCTGTCACCGCTGTTGATATGGTCGCCGATTTGGCCGGTAGTCGGGGGTCGTTGTTGGATCGGTGGGCTTGAATAGCCCGACGGCTGGACTTGATCGGGCACATCGACGGCCATTTCTCCTCGGGCGATCCCAAGGCAGCCTCGAGTAGTGACCCTTCCGCCACATCAAGCATCCATCATTTGTGAACGCTGCACCCCTTTACGACCCTATGGCACCCGGGGCACACGGGAGTTTCACAAATTTTGGTTTCCGCCAGACGCGGGTACCATGGGCGCCCATTCTCGCCTGCGCCTAAATGGCACGTTATTTCCTCGCCACGGCCTCCCGCCGGCCCGGGCCGTGTCGATCCTTGTCCTGTGGGTCCTTCCCACTCCTCTTCCCATGATCTCCTTAGTGATTCGGGGCACAATGACAATCCCGCCCTCGTGCATAGCACCGATGTCCAATGCCCGATCGAGGGCCTCACGGTACGCCGATTTCGCGACCACTAACGATACTCGATTTCGTGACTGAGTCCCGCCCAAACTTCTCGGCCCTCTTCTCGCTTGTGTTTGACTAATTGAGGCGACATCGTGACATTTCACGTAATGCACGGTCGTAATCGTGACCGCCCTTCCTCGCATAGTTGTAGAACTCATGTTCTTCCTTTTCCTGAGCTCTTCGAATGTACTTTCAGACATTCCTCCTTAAATTCCTCCCTGAGAAATTTTCCAGCCTCTTCCTCAGATAGTAGTCTTCCCTTCGCCTCCCACCAAAAGTCGACGGCACCACCATCCGAAAGGCAATGCATGACAAGCGCCCTAAGAGGCATGCAAGTGAGGAAGTGAAGATTCGCCCAGAGCGAATCTAAAGTTCAGTCATTCACGGATTCCTCAAATCCGCTGAAGGTCGGTGGTTCTCACATGAGGAATAGTTCCTCAACTGCCTCTCGCAAGGTGGTGGGGTGGAGTGTCTTCTCTCGTGTGTTACTTCACGATTTCTTCTTCTACGGCATCCTATCCTTCATAAACACACGCAATTAGAAATTATCTTATACTATACATCGTGATCAATGTATATATACATCAAGACGGTATTTATAATTACGAGCATAAATCTAGCACATCATCGAACACCACACATCGTAACATTAAAACAAAAGGTTCTATGAGCTATCACCATATCATATCAATTGCTTCCACGAAGACTTTCATCGCATTAAGATTACAAAGACCGTGCATGAGTATGATGTCCAAAACAATTATCAAGATCACTGGTAGACCTAGTCACTGCGCATAAAAATCTAAACGCCACCGTGGTCATCAAATAGGTTCATGTCGAACGACTGTCAAGCTTCCGCATGTATCAAAAGATATACAGAGTATATAGATAAAAGATAATCTAGTCCTAAGAACTAGATCTATGATCGCCTGGGTGTAGATTGGCTCCATGTGCCTGAGTTTGGATCGGAAGCATGGAGCTATCCACCCTCCATCTCATCACTCTACCGCTAGATCATCATCGGGTCTTCCTCCTGATCTTCCTGGATCTTCCTCCGGGTCTTCCTGGATCTTCCTCCATGTCGCATCGAGCTACGGCCTCGGCCTCTAACGACCCGGCTTCCTCCATAGCAGCTAGATCTCGACGGATCTCACCATGACCTCCTCAGATACATCCTCCAAAACGAGCAACAAAGCAGGCGGACTCGGCCCTCTCACAAGACTGTAGCTATGTCACACGGGTCCTCGCCTCACAAGACGTGGCCCAAAGGCTCTGACGGGGCGGGCAGCTGGATCGTGAGGCCCGCAGTGGAGGCGAGACGGCACCGCAAGACCGACGGTGATGGTCTCAAGGTAATGGCGAGGACGGAATCCTCACCGGTGGTAGGATCGGAAGGCGAGGCTGGGACGGAAGGTCCCGCCGAACATGTCTCTCGCCATCGCCAGCAAGAACAGGGTCCATCAATCGCTAGACGGGCACCTCCGGACGAAGCCACCCGAATCTCATCACGCCAAGTGTATTCTCGCGGCGAGATACGCCCACGGGTGCAGCCCATACACCATGAACACATAGCTCAAATGGCTAGCAAGCGATAGGCAGTCCGCTCTGTGTCAAAGCTCTCGCGCCGTAAATGTAGTCCGCCGATATCTCGCGGGCGCACTCTACCAATGGACGACGCCTCATGATCGCGGAGTACACCGTCATAATGCGATGTACCCTGTGCATGTGCAGAGCCTCAATGACGGTGAAGGCGCCAAAACTCGCCAAGGTCGCCTCCGGCACATCCGGGAGAAGACGAACGATAACCTCCTCGGGTGGCCCTAGAGGATGAGGGCGCTTAGTCGTGAACACACCGAGCCATCCTAAAAGGAAAGTATCACTATGGTCGTGCACTGTAAACATAATGGTGTATCTGTAAGAAGGCACGCATACAATAAACACCTATACAAAGAAGGTTATAGCAATCTACATTATTCTACGACCCACATGCCCAAATCCTTATGGCATTACTTTCTTGGTTTGGTCTCCGGAAGAGATTGTATGGTTTCTTAGAGTATAGCAATGATCGAGGCCTCAGCCTCGTGTAAAGGCTAATGGTCACCTTATCTTATCGGGTCTTCGATTCCTTATTTCTATTCACGTTATAGGATCATATCATATCCGCTCTCATTATGCACTTACTTAAACATTATTTCCTTTTATGCTTCCCTATAGTTATACTTGATTCATTTCATTATTGTTACGATAAAGGCAACACGCATGACGCTCGGAATTCCTTCACAGAGCGGTTGAGACTCATAACAAGACGAACTTCCAGCTAAGGCAATGTCATTATCGTGAGACTCTGCCACGCTCTCATCCTCGAATCCATAGATTATGATTCTTAGATTTCACGCTCGCTCTTCCTTAGTATTTCGCTCAATTGGGGATACCGATGTTTTTATACTAAGTTCGCGCTAAAAGGATCATGCTGCCTTAAGAGTCTATGTTCTCATGGAAACATACTCATTTACATCATGTTTCTATCATGCTTCGTGATACCACGCTATTAATAAATAGCTTACACGCTAGCGATAATCACATTCTCATTTACTCATTTACCAAGCTCTAAAGCTTTAGAACTTTCTTTCAAATGACGACCAATCAATTGAAATAACCTTTCAATTTCAAAAAATTTCCACTTTCCAAAATATTTTTCAACTTCTCAACAAGGAAATATTGAAATTTCAATTCACATTTCATATACTCTCCATTATTTCAAAACAACTTTAGTTGATAGTTACCTTTTTCCTCGCCGAAAGTGATTCGACGACGGAGTGCAAGCAAGAGTACCAAACACAAACAATTTCTAGACTCAACTTTCAACTTAGGATTCAAAGAAAGTGGTTTCTAGGTTCGTGAGCTAACAAGTGCTCGATACCACTTTGGATGACCCGACTTCCCAACGGCACGGATCCTATGGATCGCCACCCAGATGATGAAAGCAGCTGGATATAAATATAATTAATCAATGCAATTAACCATTTAACTACTCAACAACGACAAACCAACAAGGAAAAGCTATTCATCACCAACTCGAGTCACGTATGACTCGCCAAAAGTGTAAGGTTCAAATATAACCCAAAGTAATAATTCAAAGTACGAGGTACGACCTCAAATTCAATACTTTTAAAGGCGCTTATAATCAAAACATCAAAATTATCGAGTTAGGCAAGAATAAACGTGTGGACATGCATATGACGATGCATGCCCAAGGTTCTAGAATCCTTCTAATTAAGCATAAAAGAATCGCTACTCGCACCACCGCACCCATCATCGATCTCTGCTCAACCCGCACATCAAAAACTAGACGCAGTGGCTATACAAAAGTACTCAAGGACTCATTGTCAAAACATTTTCTTTGTCAAAAGTTATAAATGCCCACAATAGCGCATGAGGATTTTAGTTAAAAGATCACGCCATCAAACATTTTATCGCTTTTCCAAAAGTGTCCTACTGACTATTTCATCCACGTTGTTCCATATCCGATCATTCATTCATTCATTCATTCACTATAGAGGTGGCCACCTACACATAGTCACCGCGACCGGCCGAGGTAGCCGACTTAACACACAACACATCGTGTACACAATCCGAAAGTTAGTCCTTAACTAAGTCGGATCCGATCATACTCTTTTTAACGCTAGGACCAACACATTCACATACCACATCGATATACCAATCTCAAACAGATAACAACAAAACATAAATATTTGGCCAATAACATTTCATGGAATAATATTTCATAAAACTTTTGTAAATCATGCTTGAGATAGATATGCATATCCTTTTGCTTCAAGAGAGCCCACCGCTAATCCAAAGCTAGTAAGTCTAAATGAAAGGTGTGGTTGTTCTTCCTCACGACCACGCACGATCAAACCCTTCATAAGAAAATAGCTTTAGATTCTTTCTATCAATCAAGGTCGCTTATAAACTACGACTTTAAGTCCCCACTTAGTGGTTTCTTTATGATTTCATGTGATTGTTTTAAGATAATTTCTATTATCTTACATTCCCAATTCCCAAGCTATATCACTTCATCGCTCATAGTGAACTTCAATTATGAATCACCTACCCCGAGTCTATCCCCACTCTTAACCTTATTGTTATTCTAAACGTTATTACGCTATGTATTGTCAGAATCATATTATGATTGGTAAATTAAGATATTCTCAAGCCACCAACTAGACTTAACAATTATAGTTACGCCCTAGTAGGTTATGCTCGACGCACTCGTCGATTAGCACGATAATGAAGAGAGAGTATCGACTTTATGATTCAAGTGAACACATGCTATCATGTAAGTAAATACTTAAGAACAAACGGGCTTTCGAGAATATTAACTCGACTTTTGAGACATAAGGATCGACATTTTATGTACGAATTTGCTACACATTACGACATCGTTTGTTTCTCTTAACTCGCCTGGAGATTATATAAGTCGATAATCGTTATTCGTTATCAAGTTGTTTTAACGCCAATCTAATATCGTATTGAGTTGTCGCTATCGAGTACTAATGTCAGAGCTCAACTTTGGTTTTTCTAACTTAGAACTCGTGATTCGAGTATCCTTTATTAATAGAAACCCTAATTTTGTGTCTAACTTCGATTCTCGTTAATTCCTTCTGTTATCAAAATTGGTCGATTTCTTTTCGATTCTCGCATATAGTATTATGTTGTTTACGTCAGGTTTCGTTTATCTACACAATATAAACATAAACATTCAACACCAAACAATACCATACACAACATAAACTATACTAAAGCATTAGAAAACCCTAATTTCTAACATAATACACAATCATCACAGTGTGCATGTTGTTCCATTCATTCACCATAATCACAACCATTCATTCTAAGCTTCTAATTTCGCTATCATAGCATCATTTAACATTAGATTAAACCCATACTTAGCCATTTTGTTACGCTTTCAATAATTAGCAACAATTCGTGATATGTATCCAATAAAATCATATTATACTCCTATCATACTATAGAATTTAATTACCAACCCAATATTATCATATAAAATTTCAAACCATAGGTTAAAATCCTCAAGCTTTCTAAGAATTTCAATTTAATAAGATTTGGTGTTCAATAAATTCCACAAAATTATATCATGCTCATACCACCTACAAAACATGAAATATCACTTCATATAATGCATTAAAAATTAAATCTATGCTTTTCACCCTTATTCATTTTCTAATCACACACACATATATATATATATATACATATTCAATAATTTCATTCTTTCATAATATGGTTATATAATGCAATAACATGTAATATTAACATTAAACATCAACTAATATTTATAATATCACACATCCTATTATTCTCAACAACAAAAATCAAATAAATCACTATATATATATATATATATATATATAGCTCACTTTTCTCGAAAATAGAGAGGTGTTCGAATAAATTATGTTAATATATGATGTTCATATCATACCTTAAACATCATATCTCAACTATTTTCAACAAATAAAAATCAAACAATACTCTAAAATATATATATATTTATTCGGTCAAAATAAAATAAAATAGAGATGTGTTTCAAAATTCCAAGATTTTTATATGATGTTCACATCATATATTAAACACCATGTCTCAACTATTTTCAAAAAGAAAATCAAACCATGGCTTAAATCAAGCTCAAAACTCACGGCTTTTTCAAAAATAAATTCCAAAAATATTCTAAAAATTATGATATTTATTATAAATGCTTCTAATTCATTAACAAGCAACAATATCAAAGAATATTCACAAAATTATGCTTTATCACATGTAAAAAGAAATAAAGTATAAATAAAAAATATTAAACTTGTCTCCAAAATTCTGAAATTTTAACTACAGCCTTAAAAATTATTCTAAACATTTTTCATTCATGGCTTGAGAGCATTTGATGGCTCAAAAGTCACAAACAAAATTTAGGTTAAACTAGGTTTTTGTGAAATAAATCAAGAAAAATCTAAAACAAATACCACTCCATTACAAATGGAGATAATGATGAGTACTACCTTTGTATGGTCTTAGAATAATTATTTGGAGGTTGGAAGGGTTTGAGAAGGAGGATTAAATGTCACAAAGTGTGAAGACCAAAAGAGGATTTTGAAACGAGAGAAAATGTATCCAAATGTGAGAGGCTGTAATGGAACGTGAGAGTTGCTGTATGCCAGCCTAAAGGGCTGTCCTTAGCTCATTTGGGTTGGTCTTGTGGTGGTTGGGAGGAGGATTGGTCAAATTACCTGCTTTGGCGTGTTAATACCGACTTTAAGTTTTAACGCTTTCGATTGATTTCTGAACCTTAAGGTTTTATTTTATTAAATAGCCTTTAAATGAATTATTTCATTGTTTATAAAATTTCATGAAGTTCGGACGACGTCCGATAAGTCAATTCCGAGTTATCGCGAATACATCGCTCGCTTATTAAATTATGCTTATTCGAAATTTATTGAATTCTTGAGCTTATAATTTATTTGAGTCTTATAAATCATATTTTATTGATTTAGATCCTTGGTTCGAGTTCCGGATCGTCGATCAATTTAGGGTTTTCCCAGATATTTTTCCCTGCTCTGCTAAGTTCTTCGTGAATTTCTTCTAAGTTGATTCTTATAATTTATAAATTCATAATAATATATTCTTCATAATTTTATTTGTCATCATTAATTATCATGGTTAGCACGGACCGAAGTTGATCCGGCTCAGAATAGTGCTTTTAAGACCGACCGCAAGTATGCCCGAAAATTTCATTCTTCGCTTCTCACAAGTTTTGTGAGAAGATTCTTGAAATGAAACTTTTGTCAAGATTCATTCTCGATCTTTCATTCTATGTTCGTGCTATTCGTGAAACCCTAATCCCAGAGACTAGTCACTAGTTTTCGATTTCTCTAGTTTTGATCTCCGAATCGATTCTAATTGCTTCGCTGGTTACCTTAAAACATAATTAAGGTCTAAGAACCACAAATAAGTGATTTAAACATCACTAATAAAAGTTTTAAATTTTCTAAGTTATTACAAAGGATCGACCGGTCAATGACGCAATGTCTTCTTCTTTCGCTTCAAAGTGACCTTTTTCCTATGGCGCTTCAAAGAGCTTCCAGCTGTCTCCTCATCATCTAACGCCCGAGCTAGCTCTCATCACGCTTCTTCTATCGCTTTCTCATTATAGCAACTCCGCCTACTCGCCGCTTTTAGCTTTAGCCGCCATCTTATTTATCTCTTTCACTTTTCGCATCAACAATAAAGGTCCGAGGAGATTGAGAGATCCCCGACAGCTTTTGTTCAAGGCGGTATGAGATTAGTTCATGTGCTTTAATCTTTCAAGATAAATAAACCAAAGATGTCGGTATTCTCAACGCTCATTCTTCAACACTTCCACCACTTCATCCAAGAAGTTAGGAGATTGTCGCCACGAGGAAGGTTGAAGTCCAATTGATTTTAGATAGTTCGAGTCGTGTTTGACTTGTTGAAGAATAGCTAGTATCTTCGCGTGTGAAGTCACCTTAAAGGTTATTTCCATAAGAACTATCATCTCGTGTTTAAGCATGTTGATGGCTCTTAGCATGCTGGAAGTTATCCATCGCAGATCCACTAGATCTTTCGATTGCGTATGATTGTCGAGATCTCGACCGATTTGTTCCGTGAATGTTTTCCTTAGGTCAGCTTCCTATTGTTGATACTACTTATACGCACTAACCAGCGCGGCTTATGCTTTGTTGGAAGCTCACACGAGAGAGGAAGGTTCTCTCCCCGCCACGCCATGTCTTTGCATCGCAACCTTCAAAGAATTCTCTTCTAGTTTGCCATCAATCCATGTAGCATCATTTCATTGAAGTCCTGTCGTCATGAGTGTGGACTAAAAGCTGGAAGGTCACGATGATGCCATGAGATATGATAGTTTGTTGGGCATCGCTTTTCTCTGACCGAAGGAAGACCGATGGACCCGCCTGTCCACAACAAACCGCAGTGGTACTTGCTCTTCAAGCAGTACAATCGATGCTTCTCTCTCATCTCGCCACACTCCTTTCTATGGCAGCGCCTCGCCACTACATCCTCGATAAGATCCTAAACAATGGACTCGAAAGTACTTAGTATGGTCTAGATGCTCGAGATACCATAGAGGTTTTTCACCGCCTCCTTCATATACTTCTCCCACGACCTGCATCGATCAAATCGGTAAGTCGATAAAATACACCATCTTCACTGGAGAAACACGTAGTCGCATCGCCCGAGCCCGGTGATGCATAAGTTTAAAAGAATGGATAAGGTTTTTATTAGGTAGGCGTGAGCTGATGAAATAATTTTAAGGGTGGTCATGCGTGAGGCTAGCTAGCGTGGGTCTAATCTCTATGAATCCTTCCGAGGATTCAAGAGAGTGAATAGAGAGGGTTGGATGAGAGGATGAGGTCGAGGGAATCTTGATGGTGGCTTCTCAAGTCAATGAAAAATCACCGAAAGCAAGGTGATGCCGGAATATTAGGGGCGAGGTAGGGTTCAAGTGAAGGCTAGAGGGCGTAAGAGTTGATGCGGATCAATGGGTGTACTGATGGCTTTGACTTAGCTCATAAAAAGAACCGCTTAGCCATCTTAGCAACAATCCGCCTTCTTCTCTTCAAGGCACCGCTTAGAGAGTCTTTCATCTCCTACTCATCCACCTTCTCCTCCACCACCACCCCCACCATATTTGTTCCTTTACTAGCACGGGCTGGTCTCTTCTTTGTTTTCCTTCTTATACCCTTAGGTATAACTTCCCTATTGGCCACATTCGGGGTAGTCACTTTGAGGCCCATATGATGCAAGGCAAGTACGTCTGAATGTAACATCCATTCGATTGATGACACTTGCTTGTAGTTGTACAACATAACTTCTTGGCTCTTCAACGCCTCCAGGATAATGGAGTACACTTTTCCTCCCAATTTTATCATGTTCTCCCTCAAAAGACCTTTTGGTCCGCCAGCAGGTGAGAGATAAATGATCTCTCCTAGTTGATCTCCTTGTTCGAGGCTAGACCGCCTTCAAAGATTTATCGTTCACCGAGACTTGTCAAAGAATCCCGTAAATCCTAGATAACTTATATGGACGATGCCGATCATCGCTTTAAACTTGTGGATGAATGAAGATGTAATACCCTCAGACACCAAACCAAGTTAAATGTACTAATATATATTAATTGTGGTTTCAATCCATAATTACGACTAATGAAACCAAGAATGAAATCGGAATCGAATTCAAACCAAAATTAAGGAGGCCAAGATTATTATAAATGGAATTATGGTCTCGAACCGTAAATGAATAAATGAAGAGAAATGAGACTTAAAGATACTATACATGATTTTATATGTGGCAAAGTTGTCCGATTAGAAATCGAAAGTCTCGACGATTTCACTTGATTAATCTAGTCGAGAAAACTCGACTTTCACGCTTTTCTCACAAAATGAGAAGACACCTTAACCTAATAATGATTTTTGCCCCACATAAATTTCCAAGACAAAGGAAGTTTGAGAGTATGGGAATTTTCCGAGAATAGACTAAATCAAGAATCATACATCTCGCGATCGTTACGTTGTAGATTTTACGTGAAACCAAAAATCAACATCGGTGTATAAATTATTTCTACGTCACATAATTTCTTTAAGACGAGTCCTCTATGATGATTTATTTAATCATGAGAAATCAAAATATTTAAAGAAATGAGAGTTTACGACTACGACTTAAAAGTCGAAGACGAAAAATCAAACGTCGAAAATTATGTTTTGATTAATGGACGATGAAGAGAACGATCGAATCTCATCAAATCTGCTGACACATGAGCCACCGCACCATCACACATATGTCAAGATTTTGCTTTATGTCACTTTTTCTCTAATTAAATGTCACCTTTTTGTACCTAAACACTATTCATGATGTCATATCTTAGTATTGAGGTATCTATTAGCCTAACACCACCTTATCACTCCACTAGGGAATGAAATCAACCATTTTTGTTACCATAATTTTGTGTCCTCCCCTTCCCCTTCACTGTTCTTCAAGTGTTCTTCAAGGATAAAGCTTGAAGACGATGATCGGAGCTCGACTCTCAACATCAAATCCATTAACGAGGTAAGCATAGACAACCTCTATGATTCCATGGTTTCATTTTGGATTTCAAGCATGTTAAGCTTTGGGAATAATGAGGAATGAAACTAAGATTTTCATACGTTGTTTATATAAGCGTAGAAACGACGTATAAACAAAAAAAAAATGAAAATCTAAAGAAGAGAGTTATGACTGAAACCTTAAAACTTGGGGAGACATGATTTTGATTTTCTTGAGCCTGTAAATATGATATATGAGCTTAGGAGGATGATAGTGTTGGTGTTTTAATTTGAAGTTTTAGACGAAGAACTAAAGAGGAACAACTTCTATCTCGTAAGAGCTTGTTTTAACATAATGTTTGGAGACAGTTCATGAGGTTCCTATAGTCTAAAACTGATGAAACTTAACATGAATTTATTTTAATGAGTCTATAAGATCTTGGTTAAGTTTCAGCTGATTTTGACTTGATTTACTATTTATTTAGTATTTTTAAAAACCATGCTCATAAACTATAGAAGTTATATTTAAAATTTCATAATTTTTGGAAGAGTTTTGATTTGCAAACTGATGGATTAAAAATAAATGTTTTAGTTTTGGCAGTTAATACCAAAAGTTGAATATCTCCTAAACCAATAACTGTTTTCTCAATCTATCAGTTGGAGAGTAAAACTAGACACCTTAAGGTTTTTAGAATAGTATGGTAGTTAGTATTAGGAAAATCAAACGAATTTATACGAATTCTGAAAGTGACCTAAAAGTAAAGGATTTGATGAGCTGAGTGAAATATTCTAAGTTTAACCGACAAGAAGCTAGCTGCCAGTAGCATAGCTGACCAATAGACCAGCAACCAACTGATCAGTAGGTAGCTGACCAGCAACAAGCAAACCAGCAACCAGCAGCTAACTGATCAGCGACCAGCAACTAGTTTCACGAACCAGTCTCGTTGACTAGTTTCGTTGACCAGTTTAGCTAACTAGTTATGCTGACCAGTTTCACGATCAGTTTCGGGATCCAGTTTCACTGACCAGTTTCTTGAACCAGTTCCACGAACCAGTTTCACTGACCAGTTTTTCTTAGCAGTTTCGTTGACCAACTCTTGAGCTAGTTTCGCGGATAACATGACTGATCAGTTTCAGTTTCCATTTCAATTTTCATTCAGTTTCAGTTTTCAATCAGCATGGCTGATCAGTTTTAGTTTTCAGTTTCAATTCCAATCAACACGACTGATCAGTCTCATGATCAACACGGGCGCTGATTTTGTCAGCTTCGCCACTCTTCAGTAAAACTATAATAAATTAAGCCTCGGTACTCAGAATCAAGTGCCATTTTTTAAATGAAACTAGACTCTTAAGTCTTTCTAACAACGTCAGCTATGTCTTCTAATTCTTACCGAGAAGAAACTGACAAACGTTCAAATGGGACTGATGTGTATAGTTAATTTTCCCAAAATCAGTAAAATCTAAAACAAGTTTCTAAACCCTAAAATCCTTTGATCCGAGCAAACTTATGCTCGTTTCAAGCCTAATCTGACCTGATTAAATATATAGGTTAGTGACACATTCTTCAAGGAGGAACGAGTTCACTTTAATGAGATAAAATACTTAATAGAGTTATGCAAAACCCTAGGAGCGGGCTAGAGAAGACGAAGAAAGACGTTAGAAGATGACGACAAGAGGTGGGTAATATCACAAATATTTCATGAAAGTAGAATGCTTTATGATAAATTATCAAGCTTTGATGATTATTTATTGAATGAAAATCCTAAAATTATTATCTATGCCTCAAATGTTTATGTTTTGCTATTAATGCCTATTTGTAATGAAATCGAATTCGATCTTGTCCTACGAAGTTATGTAGCTAAGATTAGTGTACACCCATGTGATCGTGAGTTATCTAGCTGGTTGGGTCGATCACCGTGACATAGATAGAGGCCCCTCTTAGCACATTTTATTGATATGGCTATTAATGATACGAAGTGTCTCATGAGACTATTTGCAAAAATAATAACTCTTTATAGTAAGCACGAGCCTTTTATAAGAAAACCCATGTGTCTTACTCTTATGAAAGGCATGTAAATAAATGTATGTATATCATAAATTTTCGGTAATGCTCACTAAGTACTTTTGTACTTAGCCCATACGTATTTCTAACATATACAAGCTGAGACGATTTAAACGACTGGAGGTGCCGCAAAGCATTTGTCGATCTTAAATATGAATCTCGTAGAGGATATATGTCTTCATACATATATCCCATTAATGTCTTCCATCGTAGAACTCGAATTGTTTTAATGCTTTAAATAACTAATCTATATCAAGATTCTTTGTACTATCTAAGTCCAAACTCGGATTCGTAGAGTATCTCTTAACATATTATGCTATGATCATTCATGATCTCAGATTATTCTCAAGATAAGTTATAATGTATGTTTCAATTGTCGACTCACAATGAGTTAATGTACCCCTTTATTCTATCACCGCTTCTCAATCTCATTCCCTAGTCACGGCTTTAATTTGCTACCCTTAGAAAATACTATTGCACATGATTTATCTCTTCAAGGTTAGTAATGGAGCGCCATCCTCCATTCGATGCGTGACATCTTCCACTAATGTGAGGATCGAGTCAGGTGAGGAGCTCTTACGATACGTGACTTTGTGTAGGAAAATCTTATTTTATCCTCTTTCCGAGGATCTATCTTGGATGTTTAATTCACCATACATTGATTATATACCTAGCAAGCATCTATATAATTAATTACAACACATAGGTGTTTACTCGTGTTTACCGATGAATTTCTCGATACGAGATCAATGGCAACTCCATCTTTGATCTTCCGGATCAGTATCCTGATGTTTATTCTCAACACCGAGCGAGAACAATCTATAGAGAACACAGTAAAATTTCGTCTATTTGTCTCTATGAGATTTTCTAAAATCTCAAACAAATGATTAGATTATTTTTACATTCCTAGAATCTCGCTTAGATAGATCCTCGACACCTAATAAATACAATAATATCTTCAAAATAAATTATATCTAAAATAATTATCTCGATATCTAATAATATCGATTATATCTCGATGTCTAACAAGATTTATAATATCTCAAATATTAGAGATGTATTAAAATAAGACTTAAATCGTAATGCAGTCCCAAAGTGAACTCTACATAAGTTGCTTAAATTTACAAAGAAACTATAGTCTTTGACGGGTTAGCCTGTGGATCAATCGAATGAATAAAGATGGGCTTAAATGAATTAATTATCTTATATTCAACTTAAAACATAAATTAATTCATAAACATTTATTCATTCCACTAGATAATAAATGCTAACTTACCCTTTATTATCAAGTTGAGCCCGGTTTGCACACTCAGCCACTTAATCTCTCGTGATTTAAGATATCGTGATGTCCATTAATTATTTATAGACTTGATCGCTTAAAATAATTAATCTCTTTAATTCATTAAGTAGTACCACTCAACCTTATTATTGTACTCGAGCTAACTCAACCTACATGGTTTAGTATAATAAACCTTGAGCTCCTCAGGACGCCATCATCCTAAACGAATACTTGACTGATACATGTAACTAGTATGACATACAAGCACTGCCACCACCCACCCAAGATATAAAGAATTTTGGGTTATCTCATGTAACCCTCACCCATAACAAGTTAAAGTGATGGTCAATAACCCATACTCACCTAAACCTTATCGAGGTACCATATCTAGATCCATTAGATAGTTC
This sequence comes from Salvia rosmarinus, assembly GCA_036937905.1. NCBI lineage: Eukaryota > Viridiplantae > Streptophyta > Magnoliopsida > Lamiales > Lamiaceae > Salvia > Salvia rosmarinus. Next base: position 19,577,224 of record CM072814.1, read on the forward strand.
TCAACCATACCGCCTCCTTAGCGCCCCGCACGTGGCTACATATTCGCTTCCATGGTGGAGTCTCGATCGCATCGCCGCTTTGCAGCTCCGCCAAGATACAACTCCACCTCCCAAGGTAAACACACATCCTAAGTGGACTTTCTCATCACTCGTCACCTTAGAAATCCGAGTTCGATAACCCAAAGACATTAGACTATCCTCCGTAAACTAGCCTATAATCTCGAAAGTCATTTTCGTGTACTGAGTATATGCTTTACCGCATAGCCTAATGAGCTTGTCCAGGTTAGATCGATATCTTGCTACTATGCTCACCGCATAACAGATATCAGCCCTCGTACAACATCAGACTACACGAGACTTCCTACGATGGAAGTATGGAACATGTTCTTATTTTCTCTATCTCTTATGCAACATCGACCATCGCCTCCTTAGATAAGGGAACAACACGTCTAAAGGGTAGCAATTCTTGGTGGTTTGCATACTAAAACGAGAAATTACAATATATCAATGTAAGACGCCCGAGATAAACTCAACATTTGCTCTCGCGATCCCTGTGAACCTCGATCCCAACAATGTACCGCGCTCCCAAATCTTTCATCCGAAACCGATCGATAACCAACTCTTTACGCCTCGATAACCGCTTCACATTGTTGCTATAGAAGGACGCCATCGACGAAAGTGAAAGAAATACCACATCACCATCGATATCTAAACGATAAACGCAACTCTCGCTAGGTAACCGGGTAAAACCATAACACCGTCAAAGCGTGAAGTTCCATGATCGGAAGTTTGCTCGAGTCCATAAATGGACATCTTTAGCTTCCATACTAGTTCTCATCACTCGCTTCACATAACCTTCTAAGCAACCGTGACATAGATGTCTCGACCTTTCAAGGTAACCGCTTAAGAAAGCGGTTTTCACATCTATTTGCCAAACCTCTGTGTTTAAGTGAGTCGCTATGGCCGTAAGAATTCGACAGTCTTGCATCACATTGCTACAGTAAAGGTATCATCGAATTGATCCCCTCAACTGAGTGCACCCTTTCATCACAAGCCTCGACTTTAAAAGACGTAAATCTCTCCATCGTAATCTCTATTCCTCTTTATATACCCACTTACTAGCTATGGTTTCTGCTATCTCGATTGAGGTTTTTCAGATATATCCATAAATTAGCTATGGACCCAATCAAGTCCATAGCGTGCCATACTCATGTATCTATGTTCAGATCATCTCGTTGTATATCCATGGACGATTATAGCTTTTCGCCTATTGGGAATAAATGCAAAGATTCACCCATGAACATAAATCGATCAAAGTTTTCAGTATAACCCTTCCATCATCGCATCTATGTTTTGTATCATCTCGTTGTATATCCATGGATGATTATAGCTTTTCTCCTATTAGAATAAATGCAAAGATTCACCCATGAACATAAATCGATCAAGTTTTCAGACAACCCTTCCACTACGACGAGACGCTACAGTGCACAAGGCAATCGAGAAGCGCAAACTTATGGTTCTCTTCTCGCAACTTCGTCGGATAGGTGCCACTCAGACAACAATATCCCTAGTAAACTCGACCCACTTCAATCTCTTAAAGTATCCGTGTCGATCCCTCCTACTAGACTCGATATCTTCTACCTCATGAATCGATGGTAGAATACGATCATCTTCTAACTCTTCAAGAATGATTTCAACTTTGATTTATGGTTTTCCATGTAGTCCGCCTCCAAGAATATTGCGTATGGTGCTAATAATGACCTTCTCGATCCTCAGACTATAGAAATAACCACCTTCGCTCCTCTAAGATATCCTATAAATGCCTCGTGATCGATCTAGCTCTAACTTGTCGCCTTCTAGTTCAAGACATGTACCGGATCCGTCCCATATCCTTATATGGTTTGAACCAGCTTACGCCAAATCATAACTCGAAGCGGGTCTTATCGACCGACTCTGACGGTACTAGATTGAGAAAATAAACCGTTGTTTCTAAGTGCATACCGTAATGAAATAAGCTATGTTTCATAACTCATCACCGATCTAACCATTTCTAAGAGATACCATTTTTCACCGACACACCATTTAGCTTATGGTGTGCGTCTTGCAAAGAGTCGATGTAATCTCACACCGCACCCGGAGCAGTCCATAAACACGCCATCGAGGTATTCACCACCGCCGATCAAACCGCAATGCCTCGATACTTACTCAGCTTTATCTCAACTTTGCCTTAAATTTTGAATTTCTCAAAGCATTCGCACTTATGCGAAGTAGGTATACGATTCAGATCTCAATAATCATCAATGAAAGTGAAAAATACTGCACCTCCACTAGCTCAGATAGACATCGTCACACAGGTCGAATGGACTAACTTCTACACCTCTTTGCTCTATATCCCATCATAGTCATCGGTCCGGGTCGACATTCACCTCTATATAGATTCAGAGATCGTGAACGGAGTAACCGTGAAATTCTCCCAACGCCCATTCTTTCCGCTTGTGATCCTATTTATATCGATGTGACATAATCTAAGACGATAAAGATATGTAGTCATCTTGCTAAGAAAACTTTATCTTCTTATGGTTTGATGTAGAGATGTAATATAATTATAGGAATTATGCTTAGCAAAAATAGTATAAATAGAATTATATAATGTGCCACCACGTATAAACTCGCCATTTCTCATTATAGAAACACCACTATAAAAAACAATGATATCAACGAGTTAATAGTTTGAAACCGAATAAGGTTTCATTTAACTCCGCAGATATATAAACTTCTCTCAAAACTAAAAGTTTCCATCAAAGCATAAAGAAACATTCTAACCGCAACGCCCTCGACTTTCTACCGTAGACGTCTATGTAGATCGTTATCTCGTCATCACTCTCCGGTCCCGCTGGAACCTTATGGTGGTAACAAACATGATCACCGACCAGATCTACTATCCATGAATGAGTAGAACAAGTTACTAAACATGTTTCAAGCATTGAGCCAAACGACGCACTCTGACACTCGAGCATACGACACTTAGCATTCCAATGCCTGATTTCACCGTGACTGAAGCACTCATTCCATCTCCTTCGCTTTTTCACACCTCCGTGGCATTCATGTTCTCATTGCTGATTTAGACACTCGAAGCGCTTGGTTGAGCTCAGGATACAATGTTTCCGCTACCACTATTACAATCTCCTATCCGATTGAATACTTGATTGCATATATCCGTCCCTTATCTCATATATATAAGTTAGACTACAAAAGGTGTGTGAAGATCACGTAAGTCCTGTATGATCGGTCAAGCTTAACGAGATCTAAAAGTTTCACACCGAGACGACTTAAGGACGAGTTTCGGTTTAGGGCCGGTCAGATAGATAAGAAGTGACTTGACTTAGTTGCTTGTTCATGCTGGCAACGCCTCGACGGATGAAGCGATCACAGCGAGACGAGTTCTTCTTTCCTAACCGTGGAAGAACCAAGATCTCGTGACTTACGATGATCTAAACCTCGATAAGGTATTAGGTGAGTATGAGTTGTCGACCATCACTTCGACTTGTTACATGAGCGAGGGCGAGAGTTCTAACCCAAGATTCTCCTCAAGATTCGGGCGGTAACATTTCGATGTCACGCCAGTTATCTCAGACGAGTCACCGTATCCGCTAGGATGATGACGCCCTTAAGGAGCTCAAAAGGTTTATTGTACTAAACCCCGCAGTCGAGTTAGCTCAAGCACAATAATAAGGCTGGTGTGTACCACTTAAGGAAACAAGGATATTAATCGCTTACAACCGATTGCTAGAAATGATTAATGGACGCTCGATATCTTAAATACGTGATTCGAATGTTCATGTACAGTTCGACTCAACTTTCTGTGCAATAATGGGTAAGTCAACATTCTTCTTAGTGGCATGATCGAATGTTTATAAATTAATTTATGTTCGGGTGAACATAAGATAATTAATTTATTTGAGGCCCATCTTTATTCCTCGTGATTTGATCCTGGGTCGCCCATCCAGCCCGTAGTCGTAAGAAAATCACTTCGCTGTCCTCCTCAAAGGAAAGATTTTATTCTTTATCCCACAAGGATATAATTATATTTATTGGAATATGCATAGATCCTTTCCATATAAGATTATGGTAATAATCTCGAGAGTATGGAAATAATCCCAAGAGTATGGAAATAATCCTAAGAGTATGGAATAATCCTAATGTATGGTAATATTCCATATAGATTATGGTAATATTCCATAGATTAAGGTAGTGCATTATAAATATAAGGTATAGATAATGTTCAAGCGCATGCTCACATATTGAAAGCTAGAATTTTCTACCTCTCAAGATACAAGAGAATTTTCAAAGCGTAGTAGAGAGTATCAGAGATTTTCCAAGCATTCTCCATAGATCGCCCTCACTGACGCTGGAGATTGGGCAATCCGGATACGCCCAAGGTCAAAAGCACGAGTCTCGATCCGCTCGATCCGCTCATCCCGCTCGATCCACCTCGACAGCATCCAAAGGTAAACACGAAAACCCCAACGTGTGGCGCATTTAATTATATAGACGATGCTAGGTTTATAATCAATGTATGGTGAATTAAACACCAAGATGGATCTCGGCAGGGTTAACATACGCTTTTCCCTACAATGGTATCGAGAGCCCGGGATCGAATCTCGCTCATGGATTAATTCACGCTTTGATTACGTGCCGCTATTATAATTGTGGATTTATCGCTCATCGTGGCTCGTTTGTTTTGTTGGTTTTTGTTTTTACACCACGAGAAAATCCGTGGTTAGATTAGATTTTATTATGTAAATCTTATCCAGAAAGAAGAACTAAGACGAAAGAACCAAGAACGAAACGACGGAAAAACAGTCTCTGCAAGTGTTCTGGGCGTATCCGCGACGAGCTCAAGGGTCGCTAAGGCGATCGCAGGGCGCGGCGATGGGCGCATGCGTCGCGAACGAGATCCTCGGCGCCAGCGCGAGCCGATCGAGCCGATCGGTGAAATGCCAGCGGCAGTTAGTCGAAATGTAGGAAGCTGGGCGACGGGTCGCTGTTGCCACGAAGCACCCTGCGCTTACAGCGCATCGCCGCGAAGTTTCGCCACTGGGCGCGCGCCCTCGCGGACGCTCGCGGGAAGTCCGCGACAGCTGATGGGTCGCGGCCGCTTTAGCGACCACGAGGCAGCCCGCGGCGAGACGCTGGCGCCGGGAGGCCGAGGTCGGGCGCTGATCGCTTAGCCCCAGCTGCCCAAGACTCTTTGGGCCGACCGCCCGCACCCGCTTTTCCAGATTTTCCGCCCGCGTCCGCACGCGAGGCCCAATTGTTGAATCCGTCCGCCCGCACGCGAGGCCCGCTGAAGTTTATTTCGCATTTTGTAAATCTATGTAATAGATTAGATTTAAATGTATGTGTTTCCAATTGGGGCCCTGAGAACGTTTATTTTATTTTATCGCTCATATGCATGTGGGATGTTTAAATTATGCGAGTAGTTATGTATGTTTATATTACGCCGACAAACCTTAAGTTTTTTAATGACGCAAGTAAGCATGCGTTTATCCTTATCAAGATATTTTAGAATTCAAGCATGTTTACATGGAGTTCTATAAAAAGCATGCAGGATTACGGATCCGCATGGACAAACCTTTTAATAAAAAAGAAACAAGAACCCGACAAATTAATTTTTCAAATTAAAATGTCAAGACTTCCACTTTTGATCTCTAAACAAAGGAGCGGACCAGTAAACGCCCACACGCGGGCTTGCTTCACTGCTTATCATAAGTTTGTTAGATGAGATTTCTAAATAAAACATTTTAAATCTATTGGGGAGTTTCATGTAAACCCCAACGCGGGGTTCAAAAATTTTCATAAGTTCTCGAGATGATATAAACGAGATAACAAAAGAATTTGAATTGGAAGCGAGGTCCGAGGAGTATACCAATTCTAAGAATTCATCTTCCGTTAAAATTTGGTATTCAGACATCACCCCAGTACAACTCCGCCAAGTCCCTTCCGGAAGGATGTGGTCTAGTAAGGTCCAATCATTAATTTATTTTCATGGATGTTGAAGGATTGAAATTAAACGACTAAAAGGTATATTTTAGTCCGTCGAGGGGTTCATATTAAACGCCCACACGCGGGCTCGTATGTGGAATTCTGGGGAGAGGTTTAATTAATATTGTTTTATCAAAAGGTTACAATATTATTGTTACTTAATTATTTGGCGATCGATGTTATGTGTTTACATTATCGCTTCGATATGCTCTTACCGATTATCAATTTTCACAAAACTGCTATCCGTCCAAATTTTATCGAGTGGAAACGAAACAGGAATATGCATCAAAAGAACACGTTTGTTTCACTACCCTAAACCCGATGCCCTCACGATCGACTAAGAGCAATGGGTCAAGGCACTTGGAATAAGTCAAACAATAGGCTAAATGCTATATGATGACACGATGTCCAAAGGTTTCAAAGAAAGATCCCGAGACGCGACCGATATTTGGTCAAGTCTCGAGTAAGTTTGGGCCGGATCGGACAACCGCCACACAATGAGAGAAATTCAGAAGAAAAAGGAAGTTCGTCCATGAACAGTTCCCAATGACTCATCTCATGGATAGTCTTGATCCCGAGGAGGTATGACGCGGCCAAGGTCGATATCATCCTCAAACACGCCCAAGTCTTTTAAACTTGAATGCGATCCCAAGCAAGACCGACACTTACGCTTAATGATCCTGTCATGGGGAAAGAGGAAAAAACATGCTGCTAGCACATCTAAGGCCCAAAATTTTCATCCAAAATGGAAATAGAAAAAGGGGCCAAAGGTGGGAGGGCAAAAAAGAAAGGGGAAAAGAACATGGTCCCAAACAGGTTGAAGCCAAAGAAGGGGTGCTTCAAGTGTAAGATGGCATC